>CAUJNA010001006.1:0-121002 GCA_963377175.1 Effrenium voratum | reverse complement strand
TCACGCCTATCGGCGGATTGGCCATAGTCGATCCTGTCTCCGTGCAGCTTATGACCCTTCTTCGGACCTCCGGCAGGTTCGGCTCCTTCTTCCTTTGGCTTGAACCTACCGTGGGGAGCACACCCCTTATCAAATAGAATGGTCACGCCAGTCCAAAAACCACACGTGAAATGCCGATGATTGGGAGCATCGTGATGACGATCATCTCTCACCCAATTTCCAACGGCATCAAGCCCCCGCATGTGCGTGACCCTAACGGTGTCAAGCTCCTCATGCGAAGGACCACCTGGAGGAAGGTCCTCGTTCGTCGTCCCGAAGAACTTCGTCCGCACCTCAACGTGGATGCGATACCAGGCGCTGTCCTCGTCGTGCCGCTCCCAGTAATCTGAGACGCACGCGTCACCACTCCCTTGGACAGCCTTGCTCTGAATGGCCCCATCGGACTTGGAAGAGCTACCGCCCCCCTCGTCCTGTTGGTCATCGTCATCATCATCAGGATCATCAAATCGACCTTCATCAAAGTCGAATTCATCCCTGATCCCCTTACTCGGCTTAAAGTCGGCTCTTCGGTCAGCTAACGCCTCCCGAATGGTCCGAGTCCTAGCGTCATAGGATGCCAACATCGGGAACACGTAGGGCTCCTCAGGGTTCTTCCAGATACGTTTGACCTGGTGTACACTTGGTTTCCTGAGACCCCTTTGGATGTGCTCGAGATCAGCAACGAGATAGTCGCCCTTCCACAGCCCCCCTGGTTCTAACCGATAGCCCAGAAATAGGCCTGGCTTGGAAGATGGGGCGAACTTCGGATACTCCTCTATCTTGATGAAGTCCCGCTCTTTCTTCTCGGCGGGCAGGGCAGTAGTGACGCTTGTCTCTTCAACCTCTACCTCATCAATGGGAACAAAGTCCGGCTCGTCGTTGCATTCGGGTTCATACTCCTCGTTCTCATAGATCTCGGCCTCGTCCTCATCGATCTGATCAAAATCACAGTCGAAATGAGTTTCTCCAGTCCATTCGTGGTTACCTCCACCGGTCGTTCTCGGCCTGGAGCCAGTTTTCGTCAACAACAAATTCGGTCGATCCGTCCAGATAGTTGAGGACTGTGCTCCGCCTCCTGCCAAGGTCCTTGATCTTGACTGGACAGCTCGTCCCTATCGGGATAAAGAGCTCGGTTCGCGCTTCAACGTGGACGCGAGTGAGAACCTTCTCGTCTTCATTTGCGATCCAGTGGTCTCCTCCTTCATCGACGTCCTCTGAGTTGATCTTCCCAGCATGTCTGGAGTCGTTTTGGGCGTTTTGCACCCCCCCCTTTCTATCCCTGCGAACCTTGGGAGCAATGGGGTAGAAGTCGACCAGACAACCAAACGGCAGAATGACTCCGCTGAAGTTCCCGTTACCGTGGCGTCGCATCCACGGTGATCCCTCACCGCGATTTTCGATGTTCCTTGCCATGGAAAAATGCCTAACGGCAAATGGCCACCATCGAGGTTCAAATCCAGCTTGACGTAGGAGCACGCGTGCCCCGTGAAGAACGAGCTTAACCTTGTTCTCGATCAGGCCATTGGTCTTGGGCATGCCCGGTGTAGAAAGCCGGTGCAATGCTCCATGCGTAGTGACAGCATTCTTCAGCTCTGGGGCCTGGTCGCTGTACACTAACTTCAGAGTTTGCCCCCCTGCAAACCTGCGAAATGCCTCCAGCGTATTGCTACGGGATCTGGATTGCACAGGGAGGACTTCGAGGTAGTCAGTAGCGAGGTCATAGAACACTATCGCGTCCGCTTCGCCATGAAAGCCTCGATCCTTCAATCCTCGCAACACCATCGTGTCAGCAGTGGTTAGGTCCCCGAAACTTACCACGTCATGCGCAGCAGCACAACCTTTGCGGCGAAGCTTGACATTCTCCATTTTCGCACGCTGGCAGTGCGGGCAATAGGGGTTCTTCGGGAGATGGGTGAGCATATGGCGAAGCGTCTTAGCATCTGCCCGCCATTCAGCCTCTGTGCGGAGTCCGGAGAGAAAGTTTATCTCGACAATGTCACCATCATCCCCTTCCCCCGGGCCAGGAAAAGGTGGTGAGCGGCTACCGCCCTCACCCCCCTGTTCCGCCTTTCCGGGAAGAGCAACGGTCTCGCACTTGACCCGAAACCACGTTTCACCCGTCCAAGGGACATCAGATGCTATCGCGTGCTGATCTCTTTCGGATAACTCCCAAAGACTATCAACCAGCACCTCATGGGTAACCCCATTTCGATGAACGACAGTTTTCCTGTAGTTGTCCAATCGATCAACTCCAACGGGGCAATCATCGCCTATCGGCACAAACTTTGCTTTGCGCGGAAGCCGGTGCTCCTTCACACCATGGCCCGACCGCTCAGTGCGCCAGGTGTCCTGTAGCTCACTCTTGGCCGCAAGCTCAGACCTGCACAGCGGAATCTCGCTGGTTTCAAGCCCTCGATACGCCGCCCCGGGGGCAGGCATAGCAGGGATTGGCTCAGCATCATCAAGAGTGGGAGAAACGAACTGAGTGTCACCATGAGGAAGATATGGCACGTTGTTGATGACATCCAATGTCACCGTCCGGCCCGAAGGACATGTGAGAGTAGGCTTGCAACCTGCAGCCCATACAAACGAGTATCCCATATCCATACAACGCTTTCCAACGGATATGATGGATGGAGTGGACTCAAGGACGTGTGCCTCAATCACCTCGTCCAGGTTGCCAACATCAGCATCAACACGACCAGCGGTGCGAGTCGCCCCGTTGGCAGTGTGCAGCGCATGTGTGTGTCCGCCTTTGGCAATCAGGGCCCTATCGGGTCCTTTCAAATCACCGAGACCGACCAGATCCATTGGGCAACCAGTATCTACCAGCCACCTCACCCCATCGTATCCAACAGGTGCAGCAACCTTCTGAGTGTACTTCGGCTTTCGTACAACGCGATGTCCCCGCACATCACCAGCGTTGGTATCGATGTCCTCGTCATTGTCTAGGAGCACTTGGGCGTGAACAGCCGCTGCTCTTATCAGAGCACTTTGAACTTCCCTAGCAATTCTCTTGCGCGAAGGGAACTTAATCGCATTTGGATGGCTGTATCCAGCCTCACGGCAACGATTCACGACCCTACCCGTATTGTCATTCTCAATCGAGACAACAAACACATCAGGAAGATCGGGAATCTTGACCCTGAGAGGTTCCCTACCGGGACCCTTCGGGACGTACTTGTTCCTCCAGGAGAGTACAGCCTCCGCATCATCGCAATACCAAAACGTCGTCTTGGTATCACTTCGTCTTGGGAGTCTCCCGAACAAGGTTGCTCGGCGATCACTAAAGTTCACCCCGACATCCTCGATTACGGTCCCATTTGCGTCAACTGTTCGTCTCCAGATGACTTGGTCCCATTTAGGACCCCCACCGGTAGTGCCGGAGAAGAACAATGCGCCTCGCTCGCTTTTCTCCCAACTGCTAACGCAAGGAGGGAGGCAACCCGGTGCAGACCCACCGGTAGCTGGGGCAACAGCCCACATAGCTGGACACGCCACAACAACACGGTTGGCCTCAGGGTAACGGCCCGCCCCGCCTAAAAATCCGTCAATCCTTGTGCGGGGCTGTCGAGACGCCTCGCCTCCCTATCGGGAGGACTGGGCGTAGGCGATCTAGGGGTATCCCCCTCTTCATCCTCAACAACCGGACCAGCAGTGGAACGAGGCGTAATGGGCTTCGTGCCTGGTGGTGGCTTCTGATGCAGGTCCTTGCACGGCTGAGCTGTGCATTTGCCATACATCCAGTCGTAGCAGTATCCGAAGAACATAGGCTTGTCCCTAACGGGCCTATCGCCAGTCCTCGGCGTAGAGGGCGCAGCGGGGTTCCTTGGGCTCTTGTCGTGCTCAAACCTGCATTCCCGACCATATTGACACTTCCCAGTCTTTGTATACTCCCAGCACGCCCGATCAGCAGGCCCAGCAGGGGACTGTCTTCTCGGCGACTTGGGAGACGGCGTGCGCTTATCCCTCTGACTGCCTCTTCCAGGAGAAGCTCTGTCTCTCTGACTGCTCCTTCCGGGTGAAGATGATCTCGGCTTTCCGTCGGGTTTCCCATCCCTTCCGGACCTAACGGACCTTGAAGGACTAGGATCACTCTTCCTGGCAAGTGGATCGTATCTCCGTACAACACCAGGGGCACCAGGATGCCGATCCCTCTCCCGGGATTGAGAGCCTGATCGTGACCTCTGTTCATGAAAGGTCTGGTACATCTGGAGCGTGTTCTGGCGCTTCTGCCACCGTTCGACACAGTCCTGACAAGCCTTATAAAGCCACGCGAACGACCTAACGGTCACATCGCGATCCCACCTCTCGATGTCGGGCCGCATACAGCGTAGATGACGAACGTTCTCGATGAACACAGCTAACAGTACCCCATCGTCGATCTTCTTCCTGATCCCAGAAATGAGATTGTCCCAGGTGCTCAGATAACTCCGGAGCCTTGCTTCATCATCAGAGTGACCCGTCTGCCGGCACTTGAGACTGGTCAACTCAGCAATCTTGAAGGTCTGGTCGTCCTCGACTCCAGTCTGCAGGTGGTTCAGCAGAAGCTTCAAGATCTGCCTCCCCTTGATACCTTGAGGGGGATTCATATTCTGAGCGGCTTCGGTCAGGCGATTCATCTTGTCCCTCACAGCCCTGGTCTTGATGCACTCCCTGATAGCACTTGTGAAGTTTGAATCCAAAATCGGGTACTTGCAGGGTCCGCCAAGAGCATCATAGTCGAGTCTCTCAGTCTCTGAAATCCACGCTAACGCGTAGTCAGAGTCAAAGCTGAAAGCGTTCCTGACCCTCTCCTTGATCTCTGAAAGCCACTCCCGCAGCTTATCAGCTGTCGGCTCAGCAGGCAGCACGATTGTGTTGCACTTGTGATGGAACCGGTCCTTATCGACAACGGTGGAAATAAGAGCCCCTATCGGGGTACACGAGGTAATCCTGCAACTTTCACACAGTCTAGCAGGCATAGGGCAGCAAACTTCACACGCCCTCATTCCACAACCAACACAAGGAACAAGAGGGAAACCAGGCTCAGGGATCCTGTTACACTTTGTGCACCTGTCCCGTCCATCATCTCCCCTCAAGGCTTCAGGGAGAAGACCACCATCTCCCTGCCTACCGGCACCATTCACACTATAGCCGAGGCTAAGACCCGGCCCAAGGTTACCACCGCTCGCAACACTTGAGGGATAACCCGTGGCATTGCTAGACTGACTAACGCCAGCGCCAACCCCTTGGTGACTAACGCCACCTCCGTAGGCAGGACCATAGAAACTGGAACCACACTGATTGTTCCCAATTCCATGAGTATCCGCAGCACTACCGTGGAACCCGGGCGCTCCACCAGGGTAACCCCCGGTAGGAGCCCCTCCACTCGGGCCTCCAGAAGGCCCAGCTGGATCTTGGCCTCCACCATAATGCCCAGGACCTGGTGGTGGAGCATGTCCATGACCACCACTTCCGCTCCCACCTTGACCAGGTGGTCCGCCTTGCCCACCACCTCCCCCGGGAGGAGGAGGAGGGGGCGGTCCAGCTTGCGCGCGCTCATGCCGAATATTGCAGCGCGCACATCGCTCGAGGCCGTCATTTCCGAAGTAACTGTGACTCTCACAGACGTGAGTCCCACAATCCGTACAGAGATACATGGAGACCTCCTGAGCATTCTTGCGGCATGCCCAGCATTTCATCTTCAGGAACTGACAATTGCAACAGTCCCCGTCGTCACCACGACAAAGCCCGCAGAATTCACGACTGCACGTCACACACGAGAATTCAGCATTCGGGTGCCTACGGTCGTTGGGATCATCGAGGGCACAAATCTTTGGCGCTTCTGGGCCATCACCGCCGGGAGCCCCTCTTGCAGCCGGCGCTGAGGCCTGTCCACGATCCGACGGAGCTCCGGTCCCTCGCCTATCGCCGAGACTCTGGGTGTCGGCGCTGGCTCTACTCCCAGGAGTCCTCCACTCATCACCAGGACTCTGGATGTCGGCATGAACCCTATTACCCCCACCACCTCCTGAATGACGACCTGGGTTCGGAGAGACGTTCCCGCTATCGCGGATTGGCCTATCAAAACTCGGAGAGACGCTCCCGCTATCGCGGATTGGCCTCTCCCCCCTCGGTTGTCGACTCCGGACCTCAGATCCCCTATCGGGGACGGCAGCAGGCCTCGGGCTCCTATTCCTACCCGCATCCCTATTGGGGGAAATAGAAACGTCCCCCCTTGCGCGCGCGCGGGGACCACCCCTTGCACGCTCCGGTGGCGAATGCGACCTGTCAGGCAACCCCCGAGCCCTCCTGCTCCTGCTGTCGGACCTCTCCCTAACGGGATAGATGGGATGCCTGTCTGCGCGAGAAGGATCGACCCTATCGGGCACATTCGGCAAAACATGATCAGGCAAAACAACGCCTCCGCCTGGTCTCACCGGCAGGCCAGTACCCCGGCCGTCACCTTCCCCTGGTGTAGGCGTCGGTGACCTGATCCTATGTCCTTGCCCCGCAAATGCATGGTAACCAACATTCCGTCTTTCTCTGGGTTGTGGAGGAGCTTCATTAATCTGCTGGACACCCTGGATAATGCCAGCAGCCTCGTCAAATTGCCATCTTAAAGAGCTGGGACATGATTCTGTTGTTCGCGGCGCTAAGGTTACGCACATTACCATCGATAGCGCTGACTCTCCGCATAACACCTTCAAGTGTACTCCGGAATGTGCCGAGCTCTCGCCTAACGGCAGGCTGCACTTGGTCACTGCTGGCAGGAAGATTACGGATCTGTCCTTGGATGCCATCAACGACCCGATTCACAACTGCCGATCTCGCTTCATACTGTTCAACATGTGACTTCACGGTTTCAAACCTAGAAATGATGTCGTCATGATCCCGACGTTGACGTTGAATTCCTCGAGCCAGATCCTGCATCTTCCGATTGATCTCGTCAACAGCCTCATGCCAGTCCTGCGGGGAATCATGCCCTGATGGTCTATCGACCTCCTGAGAACCCCTTCCACTCTGCAGTCTAGACACTCGATTAACAAGACGAGTGTGCTCTTCTTTGACCCCTTCAATAGATTCAGAGGCCCACTTGGCAAACGCTTCGTGATCAAGGAGAGCTTTCTCGATCTTCAGGTTTAACTCCCTGAAATTTGCATCGACTACACTGCCGCTGGCCCTATCGGACGGATGCGCGACAGGATTCGGGTTCCATACGCCTGCCGGTGTCCGCATCCCAACGGTTTTCTCTACCGAGAACATCCGTTTCTCAAGCTTGTCCAAATCCTTAAGGATCTCGTCCTCAGAAGCAGCATGGCTTCTGCGGGCAGCCTCACTATTCTCCTGAATCATCAGGCGAAGCCGATCAGTCGATGCCTCATTGTCCCTGACAGATTCATGGACCTCGTGGGACAGTAGGTTAATCCTCTGCTCCACGACCTCGGCTTGCTCATCGATGGCTTGCCTCACAATGGCCTTGCTATCGGGAATAACTTCCCTTGCGAACCGTTGAACTATCATTCGCATCCTCCCGGCATCAGATTGAGTCGCAACCTCAGCTGCCAGTCGATCGACCTTGTCCTTCGTCTGTTGATTCTCGTCGCTCCATTCCCTTCGCATGGAACTCACTTGACCGTTCAGTAACCTGATCTGGTCAGCAAAAATATGGAAAGCTTTCGCGACTGAGCCAGAAACCTCACCTCTCTCGAGCATCTCCTGGATGTGCAAATCGAACACCTCCTTTGCCCTAGCGTCACCTGATTCACCGGAAGAATGAGACCTGAGTGCTGGAGGAGTCGATATCTCGATCCTCTCAGGAGCCCCCCTAGCTCTAGCATATCTTCTGGGGTCATCCACAGGACTATCACCAACCCCAGATGGCCTGCTAGGGTTAGACCCCCTTCTACGGCTATCGCCGGAACGGGGATCAACATGGGACGCACGAGACTCGGGAGTAGAGTGGATGTGAACATCAGCAGGATCAGGCATCTCCTCATCCTGCGGAGTTGAGTCCATTGGTGAGGGGCTAGCCCTCCTCGCCTTCGACCTATCGGTCTAAATGGCCAGGGGTGACGGTCTCTTCGCAGAAGCACTACGTTCCCTGGCGGTCGAGCCCCATTGAGGTGTGAACTCGTTGCTGGACCTTAGCGTTTCAAGGCCACTGGTATCTCGCCCTAACGGGCTAGCGATCGACGGACGATCCTCGATTCCGAGTGCATCGGCAAGCCGGCCATCTCTTGCACCTCTCCCAACGACATCGGCAGCCCGCTCAGTGACTCTCGGCGAACCAGTAACCCGGTTCGAGTTCACGTCTCTCTGATTTAACGGACCTCCAAACGTAATGTTGGGAAAAGGGGGAACATTCGGGGTATCACCAATCGCCGGGGGACCTACCGGTCCCTCACGGTCATGGATGGCCTCCAATCCCCGAAGAACTTCCCGACTGTCCCTGGCTCTCTCTCTCTCGCTTCGGGCATCCCTGTCAACGCGATGGTCCCTGGCGGCTCCACGAGAGAGGCTCCTGGGCCTCGCAGCATCACGGATCCTAGCATTTCGTCGTGGTTGGTCCTCCTCCTCATCACGGCGATCCGCAAATGCGGCATACTCGTCATCATCATCGACCTCAAACTTGGCAGCGGCGGGACTAGTCCTTGCAGTCGCACGGCTGCCTGCATTTCGGCGCGAATGGCTCTCCTCCTCATCCGCAAAATTGTAACCTTCGCCATCATAAGACTCAGATTTGGCAGTATTAGGGTTGGGCCTACCGGCATCAGATCCCTGCTTTGAGCTACTGCCCCAACCTGCGGTTGATTTCAACAGATCATCGTATCCGAAGTCTGAGAACTTCCGCTCCTCGTGCTCATCAAACTGACCTGGATTCTGAGAACCAGTGGATCGGCCCGGGATACCTCCCGGAACCAGAACCATAGTCCCTGGTCCCTGCGGCCTACTCTCAAACTCATCCGAGACCTGCGACTCACCTGGAACAAGAGATCTCGGAGGTCGAATCGGCATGGCCTCCGGGTCATCCGAATGAGGGCGGGCCATGTCCATCGCCATGCTGGTGAAGTCAAAATGTCCACGCCTGTGACCTGATTCAGAGCCACTCCTATCGGAGTAAACCCTTCGTGTCTGCTCGTCATCAGTGGCCTGGCGGAAAATACGATCGTCTCCATCGTCGGCGTACCTGCCACGGCCCCTGGGTGTATCCCTACCGGGATCTTCACCCCTGCGGTCCTGACCTGTCGAACCTGCTTCGAAATCCTCGTAGTCATAGTCCGGCAGGTCCTCACCTGAGCGGAGGCCACCTAGGATGGCCTCCTCATCCACGACGCTCCTATGAGATCGTGGGGTCGACATAGAGCTTGTAGTTGATGGTCTCAAGCGCGTAGGAAAGTCCTACGGCTGATAACCTGTGATTCGGGCACGAGCCTGTGCCCAGGCAATGGGTAAGTTGGGGTAAACAAGCCACAAAAGAAAGGTTCCCCAAAAGCAAACCAATCCCCGGTCCCAAAGATCAGGGTTTCCCACACACCAGAGAACAACAACCAAAGGAAACAAACCAAACAAGAAAAGGGTTAACCCGCAACCTTGGTCGACAACAGGCCGCACGACTGGTCCCTACCAACCTGGCGGCGGCCCGAGGTCTCTTTCTCCCCCGAGATGCCGTCGGTCGACGCAGGGGTTCGGCGACGCCCATTCGAGGCGCGACGGAACCCAAAACTTGAGCCAAAGTGGCACCGGATAGTTGCTATCGCAACATGCCGGTAGTCACCTGAAATTCATGGCTAATCACAAGTTTGAAAGGCGACGCCTATCGCCTGCTTGCTGTGCTTGGTGGGACTGTGCGCCTTCGGCCACCATGTGCGTAGCCCTGCCCACGTTCCCCCGCGATCCGTCCAGCCGTCCAGGCGATGAAACCATAGGAGCCAAGGGACACCAAACGGAAGCCACGCTGCCGCCATGGAGAGGTGCAACCGAGATCAGATCGCCCAAGAACTGGCTGGGCTCAACTTTGGAGCCGATCGCGGAGGCTCGGGAGCGCTTCTCCCAACGCAGGGCCACTTTTCTTCCCCTCAGGAGGGGCACGAGGAATGAACCATAGCACTGCTCAAGGCAGGCCCCTCCTGAAAGACGCCGCCAATTTGAAGGTAAGAAACCTGTCTTGCATGAATTTGGCGTGCGACGCCAAGCGCTATGATCTACAAGCCCTTGCCGCGCAGAATCATGTCCCAACTTCGCAATGGGGCCGGATCTTGTCGGCACACCCTCTTCTGGACGCGCAGCAAGCAGGCTGGTCAGCCAGCCGTGAATTCGGGAACGGATCTCGACTCCCGACTGGCTGCAAATGTGGCGAGCCCATCGCCAAACGTGGCGGATGGACGAGTTGCCACCGCACGCACGCACAAGTGCCCTGCTCCTGCACCATATGCATCATATGCACCAATCCCTACCTGCCCTTGGAATGTTCGCAACTAGCTGCCCCAACTAAAAAAGTAAGAAGCAAAAAACACGGGCTGAAGCAGGAAATGCCAAGAACAGCGAGGCGGCGGGCCTAAAGGCCATTGAGGCCTCTCTGTTCAAAATGGCAACTGCGGCTGGGAAGAAGAACGCACATAGAAATACATAAATACCTATATATATATATACACTCATATACATATCAAAATGGCAGCTTGCCCCCGTCCCCACGCAGAAGCATTTGGCCTCCTGAAAGGATGAAAGCGCTTCTGCGAGTAACAATCATAGCTCGAAATCCTGTAAGCGCTAGACCAACCAAGCGAGCATATTCTAGTGGCATCTGAGAATTCTAGTCATGACATGGTGCCTTAGAAAGCGTGACACTACACGGTGCCCATCTTTGATGGGCACTGCAAGATGATGTGCGGATCGCCATAAACATGTTAGCAGCCTTCCGGGCAAGAACTCCCCTGCACATTTCGACCAGTGCTTCTCGTTTTGCCAACACCACCTAAAACCGTTCCTTGGGCTCTCTTGACGATAACTCGCTCCATGCGATCCGCAGATCTTCGCAATCAACCATTCCTAAAATTCAACGAACTCGCCCCGGGGGTCGAACGCCGCTTGGGCCGAGCATCTTCACGGCCAAGCAGCTTAGAATCCTGACACCTGTCCGATCGCAGCTGAGCCACCTCCCACCGCGTGGCAAACGGCTTGATTTTTGGAGGCATGCGCAAAACAGCTAGAATGGTACGGGAAAAACAGAATACCCTCCCTCCAACAATCATGGAAGCTGACAGGATAGTCTCTGGAAGGCTACTTTCCCTCTCTGGAGGGAAGCCCCGCATGCACTTCCATGAGCAAGTTGGAAAGCGGCTATGATCAAACCGTCGACCCTTTGGCCACCTCACATTAGGCCCCTTGCCTGGGTTTGCATGCCCCCTCCTTGATTGCCACACCACCACCAAGAAGTTGTGCTAGACTAGGCCCCAGGATGGCCGAGGAAACCTGCCCCCCCCATACATCGGCACTACTCACAAACCTCCCACGCAAGGAATGATTGTCATGGGCCTCATTGTTTGCGAGTTGAGCTCGCGCCTTCTTTGGGGGAGACGGGTGGGAATCTCTCGTGGGAACGCCCAACTTGGAACACGCAGCGTCACCAAAAGGGGATCTCACGGCCCAACGAATGATTCCCATCCCCAAACTGGTTGACGCCCATCCAACCAAAACAACTTTGTCATGAAGTCGCCTTGCTAACCTACAAGGGGAGTCCTAGGCCAAAGCGGACGCCACGCGTGGCGGTTTAGCGGCGGCTCAGCTGGTCGCGCTGGAGCCGAATCGAGAGGATCGGCGGCTCTTGGAGCGCCCCTCCTCCGCCGGTCTCCTGCCCCGGCTCTCACGCGCCTGGCCCTGCGATGGCAGGCGAGGGAGGGGGAGCTGACACATGCACCTCCGTGTTGTCGCTTCTAAGGGCACCCCAAAACTCAGGAGTTTCTACCTTAGGGGAAATCACCGATGTGGGGGAGGGGGGGGATTTTTAGGGGCACAAGGAAAACCAGCATTTTGAAGGTCCCCCTCGACATGTTTGTATCCACCGTACCGTACTTGTCAAAGGACTCCCCCTGCAATCAAGCAATCCCCCGCTGAAGGTGGCGTCAGTCCCCCTGCCACCTTTCCAACCCCCATGGTTGCGCAAAATAACCTTTCCTGTAACACCAACGCGGGCAATCCACATGACAAGTTCATTTTATGACGTTAAAGCAAATCACTTGAGAATTGTTTCAAAACACTGGATTCAGCCATGACCTCGCCAAACCCACGAATCCTCTTTGCATCGCAGAGAACATCACTAGAACCCAATTGACCACATCTACAGAAATTGCATGGGCCGCTTGTCTCATGGTTTTTAGAGGCCCGACCCCAAGAAAAGACCTCCCCCAGAAAAGAACCTATTAGCCCCTCATAGGCCTCTAGCAGCCCCTGTTAAGACTGGGAAGCCCTTCCTCGGAGGCCCTTGACTGGTCCACCCCACCCCCCGCCCCCGCCCCCGCCTATGCCCAGCGCCAGCCGCTCGGCCGCCTCCTGCTCCATGCGGAGCCGCACCCCCGCCCTCCGCCGCGAGGGCGGGGAGTCCTCCGCCTGCGACATGCGGCGGCCCAAACGGGGCAAACGCGGGGCCAAGGGACCTGGGCACAGCCCAGAGCTTCGGATCCAAGGTGCCAAATTGAAAGATTCGGAAAACCATTTCGAGGTTGCCTTTTTCCCACTGACTCCTCAATGCCTAGACGCAAACAACATAAAGGGGTCAGTCTGGTTGATTGGCTTTTTGAAGGGAGCCCCCCTACGGTAAGAAGGATGAGACTACTCTCTTCTAGAATGCCAGGCCACTCGTGCAGTATGTTTCTTCTGCTTTCGAAATGGGTCCTGCCAGTGCGTAACTCGCAAGATGCTCCATGTTGCCGACATCGCCAAAAGCGCGCCACAGCTTTTGCAGCCCCCAACTGTTCATTCTCAGAGGGCTCTCTGGGGGGGACATGGACACCTTCTCAGATTTGACTCAATGGCAGGCTTCCCTCCCACGCGTACCCGACCCTGTACTGCGGGTGGTTTTCATGTCTGACGCTGCCAAAGGAGGATGTGCCACTTGATGTCTCCAACCTTTAAGGCCTCGATGATGAAGACACCTACGGTGTGCCTTTGATGTCTCCTTTCAACAGATCATAAGAAACCGCAACTACTGTTGACCCAAAAACAATGTTTCAACCACATGAGGGAAAGTAAGAATTAAGGGAGTCCTGATCTGCCAACACTACCTCCGCTTTTGCCCACCAACCCAAATGATATGTGTGATGCTATATTTAGTGAACCTTAAAATGCAAAATAACTTCAAAAGAGATCCTACAAAAGGCATGGCGCTGTACCCTCACAGAAGGGCTACATGGGTGTTGGGGTGTCTTACAATTTGAGATTTTGTTACCGAAGATATGGAAGAGCAGATGGCCAATCGGAAGATCCTATCTTTGAATATGGCGTGCATCACGGAGCCATGAAGGACAGGCACCTTCTTGGATGGTGGCAGGCCACGCGTCTTCGAGAGCTTGGCGATGGTGATCGTGGCGTTTTCAATCCACACCCTCTCCCTCACTAGCTGGGCATACTGATGATGGCAACGCACACTCTTTTTCCTTGCGCTCGTAGCCGGAGGTGATCTGGATGGTTTCTTCAGTCCGTTGCAACCTTAATGGCCCGATTGTGGAACCCCCGGAAACAATCATTTAGCTTGCGCATTGTGTACATATTAATATAAATACACATATATACATATGTATACATATGTATATCCATTTGTTTAGAGAGAGAGAGAGAGAGAGAGAGAGAGAGAGAGAGAGAGAGATAGACTTATGTTGGGCAACCCTAATTGGGTTCCTTCCGGGTGTACACGCAATGTCCTTTGGCGCTAGCAATCAGAACCCGTGAAATAGAGCCCGCAGGACAGCATCTGCTGAACAGGGGGACTCCCGCAATGGTGGCTTTCCTCGTGGTTTCCTATTTGAACCAACCTGGCAAAAAGTACCCTCAAAACTGAACATCTGTTTCCCAAAATTGGGGACACCATCAGGTGATTGATTTCGTTTTGTTTCCTTACTTTTGAAAATTAAAATGGTTTCTTTGGTTTCTTTGGTTTCTTTGGTTTCCTTTTGCTTCCCCCCAAGCCAATCGAAAACGGGAACCCCTCCGCCCGTCCACTCGCCTTGGCTGCCACCGCGCTCGCCACAGCCACCGCCAGCTCGCGCCGCAGAGCGCTCGCCTCCTACGAGCTAAAGGGGGGTTCAGTGGCGAGTTAGCCTCGGTGTAGCCTGTGGTTGTTTGGTTTCCCTTCTGCAGATTGACATGGAACCCGGAAAGGGACCACCCAACAAGACATACCTCTGTAAAGGATGGCCTTCTTTCAATGTTTGCCTAGCCCAAAAGATCAGTCAATCAATTTGCCGGTAGCCAAAAGCCGCCATTCAGAACAACCAAAGGGGGCAATATCCAACAACCCCTCCCCCCCCCCAAAAAAAAAAGAAGGAAAAACGAGGAAAAGCCGTGGTGCTATCAGCGGGGGGAACCTTCGGGGGACTTAAACATGAATCCGGGAGACCTTACAAGGTCGAAAGCTCGCTCGGTTCGAGCGAAGAGGTACGATCTATTGTTCCTTTAAACGAGTAGAGCCCAACTGAAACCCGGATGAACCCATTAATTTTCGACCACCCATACAAATGAGGGGCTCTGACTAATAATTTCCAAAGGGCCACCGTACTCTCTCCATTCTCGAAAGAGGGCTTCGGAAAAAATAGACTGAATTACTTCGCTTCGAGCAATCCCCACCCTCCACACTCACGAGCTTACGACCGTGAACACGGTTCTGTGAATTCAAGCATGGTTTTCGAGTGGCCTGGGGCCTATGACTGCTCAACAAGCTTTGCATTGAGAGCCTTATCCACCTGTCTGCGTGTCAAACTCCACTTGTCTGCGAGCCGATCTCGAGAACTCAATCATCGGTTCCGGGCGAGATCCACTGGCAAGCCGCTCTGGCGCGATACTCGGCGGGATCCACTGGCGAGCCGCTCTGGCGGGATACTTGGCGGGATCCACTGGCGAGCTGCTCTGGCGGGATACTGGGTGGGGGCGTGGTGCAGAAGCATCGCAAACGCGGATACCAACATAAAATCTAACAACCCCTTCCTGTCGGGTGGGGAAAAAGTCAAGTCGGGGAAGAAATAGGAATGGACCCCATTTTCAAAAACGGATAGAAACGGTATGGTGGGTTACCTCAAGGGTGATACTTAGGGTGGTACCTATCTTGTCGGTTCCTGAAAATGCGTCCGGTTTGAGCTTCGCAAGGGCAGCTTGGTGTGTTCCTTTTGCAAGTGAGCCGGCCACCAGCAACTGCTTTGTGCCAACTGACGCTGAGGGAATTCGTGGCCCCGTGGCTCCAGCATGTTTGCTCCATGGCTCCCAAATTGCAAATCGATTCGGACCTCCGTCCGACTAAGCTCGCGCTTGCGCAGAAGCCTGGCAGATCAACGTCAAGAGAAAGCCCTGCCAGGTGCCATAGGGGGAGGGTAAGTTGATCAACTCTTCTTGTGCCTGGAGAGCAAACCCGAGATTCGCTTCGCTCCTTTTGCTGGCGCTTGAGCTCGCGCCGGGCCTCGTCCAGAGCTCCTGAGATTACACCACGAACGAAAGGGAGCCTGTTGACCCAACCTGGGGCCTCATCTTGACCCAATCCAATGAAACATACATGTATACATATACATCTTGACAGGAAATACCCAGCCATCTACCACATCTACCCAATTATCCCGAGGCGGCCTTTGATCCAAATCTCTTACAAGTTGCCCGGATGATTCCTAAGCAACTTGGAGCAAATGGCCACACTTCGGGTGGAAACTTGGATGTCCCCCTTTTTGGCACCAGGCACCTCCGCTCTTGACCCAAGGCGCCAACGGTGACCCCAGATTTGTGACCTTAAGGGTACTGGGTCCTCATATAGAGTGGCATCTTGTTTTTGAGGATTCCAATATTTGATGGCCGCAGAATTCGGTTTTTTCAGGGGCCCCAAAACTGGCAGTTTGCTTGGCATCTCCCTAGCAATTACAACTTTCCAGGAGCAATCCAGCGACCCTGCTGGATCCGGTGCCCCTTGTAATTCCCACAGCTGGTGGGACCGTGGAATTTACGCAAAGCCCAAGAGGGACCGGGCCACCTGATGGTAGATGTTGTGCGCGCAAAATGCCTAGCATTTTCAAGGGCAACCACCCCACCCACCCAACCTTCCCAAAAAAACAAGAAAAGAAACAAAGTACTTTCCAGAACCCTGTAACATGTTCATTGCCAGGGGGCCTGCAAGGGAGCCAGTCCCAAAACAAAAGAACTTGCTGAAATTCTGCCCAGTTCCGCCTCCCACCTCCCTCTCGCTGCCCGTCCTGCGGCCCTCTCTGCCTTGGCCTCTGCAAAGGCACCGTTGCGGAGCAGCGTGGCCTCCGCTTCGGGAGAGGCTGGGCGGAGTCTAACACATTGGTTGTAACAAATGGATCGTCACAAATTGAATCTCGGCGCGAAGTGCTTCATACTGTGGGTGGACAAAATCCCTGCCAATCGGCAGGAGTTGGTAGTTGGTCCAGCTTTCGTAGGGCTTCATCCATGCCCACTGGCGCACCACCTTGTAGTCGGAGGTAGGTTTGTGGGGGTGCCATGGAGCAGTGCGGTCCTCCAAACGAATCCTGAAAGGTTACTCCAAAAAGGCCGCCGGGCTGGAGGGTGGCCGCCACGTGCATTTTCGTACGTGTCAAGAAGGAGGGCTGCAACTTGGGAAGGGAAGGGCACTAGATTGGCGGGAAATATGCATGCTCACAACGGTCGAACTGAGCTTGGCCAAACCGCGGCAACCCATTCCCAGCGAAAAGCTCGCGCCTTGACCCCACGGTGAGGGAAGAGGTCTTCGGCCTCCCAAGGCAAGGTTTGGGGGGTCTCTGACCTGTTCGGTGGCTTGCTTTTTTTTCGCTTCTTTTTGGACTGTTTTGTTGTTTGATTTGTTTTCTGTATTTTATTTTATTTTTTTGGGGGGGAGGGGGTCAGATTAAAGCCTCACTTTCCCCAAGGTTAACCTGCAGAGCTTGCGCCAAACGGAACCAAAACAAGACACCGCAAATACCGCGGATTTGCCTGGATTCCGAAACTTCAAACCACCAAAACCGGCCACAAAAAGGGCTTGATGACCCGTTGAAGTCGGCATTGGAGAATAGTGCCTTATTTCCAATCATTGAAGTGGACGACCACACCTTCCGATCCTCAGCTTCAGCACAACCAAGAGTCCATAGGGCCCAGGCCCTTTTCTGCCCCCAAACCCCGGCAAGTCGTTGGACTCTCCCGGCCTCCCCTGAAGACGTGGAGAGGCTGTGGTCCCTGAGCCCGGCATAGTGCACCCCTGCCTGACAGAGTTCCGCGCAAAGGAAACCGCCCAGCCACAAACTACCCGAACCGGGCCCCAAACCCGGTCTTCCAGCTCTGTCTTCCCAGCTGAAAAGCTCGGGAAGTTGCGAAAAAGCCAACTCCCCACCCGCCTCCACCAGCGCGTCCGCCCGCGCCGTGGCGCAAATGGAGGCTCGGCCGGGGACCTCAAAGTCACCTCGATTTTTTTTTCGGGCCCTGGACCCACCCTCCACCCATTTGGCAAACCGTTGGGCACTTTCAGGCATCCACATTGTAAAGGATGCCTTTCCCTTCAAAAAGGAAAATGTCCCGGTGGGTCCATGGAAGATGGACCCAGGGAACGTTAGATGGATGTCGGAGATCACGGAGTTGAGAAATACCACGCACAAGGGGTATATGCCTTTCTCGCCATACAGGAACACCTAAACCACTTATACAAGCGGCCGAAATGCCTCCGCAACTCATACCTGAAACCGCCCTTGCACCTGAATGCTGACCGTGGGATCTATCAGCAGGCTGTCGCGGGTGTACGCCCCGAGGCGTTTAACGCCCCAACACGCTGCCAACCACCAAGCACCAAAAAAAAGAGGGACCCCTTGAAGGCACCACCAAGCACAAAAAAAAAAAAACAAAGGACCCCTGGAAGAACACCAACCGCCACAACCGCCGCAACGAGGACCCCCCCGAGTGGAGCCCCGTGACTGCGCGGCGCTTGGCCGAGGGGCGCTTCTCGGCGAAGGCGGTGGTCGCCAGCTTCTGCAGGCGCTGGTTCTGCTTCTGCAGCTCCAGCGCCCGCTGCTCCGCCTCCAGGCGCTCGCCTGGTGGAGAAAAAGCCAGGAAGGTGCGAAGCACCCGCCTCACAAAAGGGAACACCTCCCAAAAATCGGAAAAATGAAGGTGAGGCGTCAGAGAAAGGAAGGTGAAGGGTCGGAAGAAGGAAGGCGGAGGTGTAAGAGTGTGAGACTTTTTTGTGGAAACCTCTGACCAAATTACCGTGAATGATCCCTAAACCGTAAATAAGGAAAACCGAGCAAGGGATATTCATCATGGGTGAGCTAGTGTTGCTTTCAGGTGAGCTCCGCACAATTCCTGCAGTTGGCATGTGGGACATGGGCCCTTGCTGCGATACCCTTGTAAGGTTTGTCGGCAGGGAAGTTATTGGGGACCCGCTTCTTGATGCCTCATCATGGGTGAGCTCGCTCGTTTCATTGCTGCAGACTCGGCCGTCTTCCCCAATTCCATTTTTTGAGGCCCCCACAATATCGGTCGAATTTCCGCGTTTTCAAGGTTTCTTGTGTCACTCACAGAAATACCATTTGAAAGGTACATTGCCGCTGCCTCTCCCAGCACCCACACTGGCACCCACACGGTGCGAAAACAAGTTTAACCTTATGCTTGTCAAAAAAAAATGTCTGCTTGCCACTTTTTGTGGCCCAAACCCCCAGTATTGTAAACAAAAAGGCGTCCAGGCGCTCAAGGAAGTGAGTCAACCCTTAAATGTCTGAGCAAAGTGGAACAACCCACCGAGAAATGTGGGAACCTTATCAAAGGAATCTTCCTCATGACTCATGGGTGACGTCGCAACCCTAGTTGACGTCGCTATCATTACCCAGAAATACCCATTGGCAGAAAAGGGGTGGGGATACCCTGCCCGCGACCCCTGACCCGAAGATGCGCCTTCAGCGCGTGCCGCCTGCCTCTCCGCGTCCGCGATCCGCCGACGGGCGCCGTCCTCACGTGGCCCGGGGGAGGGGGGGAGCGAAAGGGAAAAGGAAACTGCACGGGACAATGGAGCAATCAAGGCCAAGGCTGGCCATCGAGGAGGAATGTGTCGTCTGGAATTGTCCGATTGGTCAAGATAGGCATTAGTTTGATGGGTTTGGGGGACTGTTGCTTCACCAACAGATCGCGCACAAATAGAATCGAACATCTGGGAGAACTGCTTTGGGGAACAGTTCAATCGCTTACAAGGAAGCAACCCAAAAACTAGTTGAAGCACGCTCTTCAACAGGGCTCCTCAAAAGATGAAACCAAAAACTGCCTGCTTTACCAGGAGATCCCCCTACATCAGCTGATCTGTTTTTGGTTGCCCGGTCCCACATGCCTCCCCCGAACGCGACGGCACTTTGCCCAGCGGCCAGCTCCAAGTCGAGTCCCTTGTGCTGATGGGCCGTCCGCGTCTTGGCCGCCTGCGCATCCTCGGTTCCGACAAAAGCGCCAGGGGCTTCTGGCAAACATGGACGGGTTTATCTCACAGCAAATGGGTGGGTCCATTTTGGGGGACTCAACATGGCGATTTGCCTGGTGGCTTCCCTGTAAAACCAGGGCCCCACCGCGAGTACCACCAAAATAGCAAAAAGGTTGGTGCAAGTTGCGAAGGGGTCCAACTGTCTAACCAGTCACGGCAAAACTCAAACCTTCCATTAGCTTAAGCCCACAGGAAAGAATAGACATATTTCCAGCAGTGATAGATTCCCTTTAAAACCCACAGGGGAAAACAAACAAATAAAACATGAAGCACATGGAAGAAACCAACCCCCACCCCCCCCACCCACCCCACCCACCCCGGCCGCCCCGAAGGAAACCGAAACAACGAGCCGCCCCCAGCTCCGCCGCCAGGTCCGCCAGCTGCGCCTCCGCAGCCGCGGCGCGCTCCCGGCGCAGCACCACCTCCGCCTGTCAGAATTTCGGGTCCGGCCCCTGCCATGGGGATGGCACTCGTCCAAATTGGGGGGGGGGAGGGGAGGGGGAGGGGGAGGTTGGGCCCAGCCCCGGTGTTCTTTTTGGCTTTAATGAAACCAGCTAGAAAAAGGGTTCCCTCAAAAAGAAAAGCCTGTATACCTATGTTATTGGTTTCCCCTTTGAGGCGATTTCGATGAAGTGAATGCCCTTAGAAGAGATGTTTAAAGTCGGAACTGCGGGGAGCCCAGACATCGGCACGGACAAGCTGGCCGGTTTTTGATGACCATTGCGCCACCATCAAAGTCATGAACTGGATAGTATGTTACCATGAAAGTCACGCCCTTGGTAGGTTCAGGAAAAAACAGATTCTGACTTTGATCAGAGGGGGGAAAAAAATAGACTCCGCCACGCGCGAGATTGTTCCCCTGAAATCTCTGTGAAGCCTCTGGGCCCGAACCTCCACAGGTCGCTGGGACACCCCAGATGTTTGAACTGTCATGGAGGGCGGGGAAGTGGCCAAAAGCCTCCTGGTCGGTGGGTCCAAACTAGGTGGCAGTAGGTCCAGGAAGCAAAGCAATTTTAGGTCCCAGGCTCGCGCCGCGCCGTTGGAATGGACGCGTCTTAAAGTAGGAAACCCAAAAAGATGTTTGATTTTGCTTCTGGTCGCCCTCGAGGAAAAACGAAAGAGTACCCTGCAAACTTCACAAGGCATGCTAAATTATGCCTTTCCAGGGTGCACGGCACGGCACACACACACACACAGACACACACACGCAAGTCGCTCGCAGCGGCACAAATTAGCTCCTTTGGTCTCTGTGGGCGGCTCCTCTGGCTCTGTCAGCGACTTGAACCCTCTCCAGGATAGGCAAGCGAGCGCGCCCGCGTCTGCCCGAGCAAGTCCAAGGAGCAGCCTGTTCCGTCCAATCGAACCTGAGCCCAGTGCCGCGCCAAATTGCCGCGCCCTTTGCCACATGTCCGCTGAGCTCAGAAGCCTTGCGAAGCCCCGACGCTGCGAAGTCATGAGCCCAGCTGCGTGCCCTCAGCTTGCGTTCAGAGCTGGGTGGAAAAGCTGCGCACCGACAGGCCCCGCCGCACGATGACACCCTCCGCTGCCTCCAGGGTTTGGCAACCAACACAGATACAACATATCCGGCCTTGTCCGTTCCCATTTTGCCCACAAGATGTATCCAAAATCATTTGACTCACAAGGAAATCCTGCAAATCAACAGGGAAATGCAATGGCTAACATGCCGGGCATAGCAACTGTGAAACTATGGCGAGAACAGGGTCGGAACCTCCGAACACCGCAGGCTAGCGCGTCGGCGCCGGTGGCCCGCCACCCGCTTCCCCGCAGTTTCGCCACCGCGCCTTGGGCCTTTCTCCTGGGTTGGTCGAACCCCAACTGCCACAGAGATCCCTGCATTTCCCCTTAAAACATCACCCAACAGCAGGGGACACTCACCCTTTGCGGGCCCAAAAGGTGATGCTTAAAACCACCAAAAAGGGAAGTATAGGGAACCCGCAGGCGGGACACCACTACAGCAGAGGGAAACTACTACCATCCAAGGATTGGATTTGAACAACCCAGACGAGAAGCAAACAAACACACCAACCTCTTTAAGGATGAGGAAGCTGCAACAATAAGGAAGGATTGGTGTTAAGTGTTGGGCAACCCAGAAGAAAACATGAACAACCCCTTTCCAGGCTTTTCGACCAACCGAGTCGCTGAAAACGGCCATATACAAAGGCAGCGCCAGCGCGGTGAGCTGACCCAAACCCAGGGCCAGGTTCACCTGTGCCAACGGATTTCTTCCAGGCTGAACATGAGGGTCCTTTTGATGTGGGTGTTTTACAGGGAAACCTTCCAGAAAACAAGCCGTTTCATGGGGCATGATGGAAAGTGCATTGGGAATCTGTTTCTAAGACACCAGCTCCAAGACACTGACTCCGGAAACTCGATTCCCTATATCTGAGAAATGAACTGGTGTGTAAATCAGAAATCGACATGAGTCCTCCCTTGAGGGGTGGCATTGAACCAGCTTTCTGTTGCCAATTTGAATTGAGTTGCCTAAGGGCAAGATATTCAAAGGGGGCATTGTGCCATCTACTTCGGGTGCAAACCACAACCGGTTGCAGGTCTGAAAGTTACAACAAATCTTTGGAACCTTTTTCAGGCGGTACGCTCCCTCAACAATCATGGCAGTTGGACTCCATCTTGATTCGAAGGGGGCAACACACACACACACACACACACACACACACAGGCGCGCACCATGGCTTTACCCTCCCTTCAATCATGGAAGCTCAGAGGAAGGTTTCGGAAGATGACTGACCCTAAGGAACCCGGGTCCTCTTGCTGGGGTCCATGATCTTTCCAGGGGGGTGTTCATTCCGCTGGTGTCATGCCCACCCCGACAACCGATGAGGGGGCTCCTCCAGAAAGCCATAAGCGGCACCCAGGGAGGCCAGTGGCTGCACCAGGAAGTTGCCTTCAGCAAGGTTGACCCCGGATTGATTTACTCGTCCCAGTAAGAGCAAGGGGAGGAAACAACCCCCCCGCCCTCCCCTGTCATAAATCCCCACTACCCATTAGTGGGGCGGGTTTCTTGGAGCGGGGCGGGGTGGGGAAGTTTTTTGGGACGGGTGCTGGTGGACTTGCCTTTGAGCCAAGCGCGAAACGAGGCTGGCCTCAAACACAAACCCCCGCAGAAACAGGTCCATTGAGGGAGACACCCAACACAACTTGCTATCGCCTGAGTCTGCTGGTAAAATGTAAAAGGTGACTTTCCGACTGGACCCAGCTCCCAAACCCGACCCCCGGGACCCGTTCCAGTTCGAGCAGCAGAGCCCTGCCCAGGTCATCAGCACGCCAAAGACGGTGCCGAAACAGCGGAACCCAAAGGTTCGCCCACAGAAGGCGGCGTTCAACGCGTAGAACAAGGGCCGTGCCAACGCGAAAAGGACCTCGGAAGAAGCAAAAACCAAAGTTCGACCCCTGTGATCATCGTTTTTGCACGTTCCGGAGTTCTACCCCAACGTGGCTTGCTCAGTGTTTGCGAGAGAAGATCAGGCGACCCACGACCAAGGTAATCCTTGGTTGCCACAACACTGTGTGAAACCCAAGTGTCTCAAGCCGCGTCCGGCCGCCCCTTCTTGTGTGCGAGCCGCAAAGGCGAGGCGCGGCAGCGCCAAACCCCCCAGACGCAGGTGGAAGCCGGCGAGGAGCAGCACGAAGCACAGGTACACCGAGTGCAAAATCACATAGCCCGCCGCGGGGCCCAGCCTACTTCTTCTCATCGGGAACCGGGGGGGGGGGGGGGTCTGATGCTACATCCGCCTGAACACTTCCACCACACCCCTCCCGCAAAAAAAAACATGTGGCTTGCTTCTGCTCTGTGGAAAAGGTCATGCTTCAAACAAGGCGTATCTGTTCAAGTGACCGCGGGCCGAATAACACCCGAAACAGCGAGCTTCCCACGACTCCTTTTTACCACCCCTCACTCCGACCAACCTGAAGGAGGGGGATTCCAACACTCATCAAAGTCAGCCCTGGCTGCCTTGGCACCCCCAAACCGACTTTGTCAATTTGACGGCCATGAAAAACACGTCAATGCGCCCTTGCCTGTCGATGATGGCACCGATGAGGGGGATGAAAACGATACCTCCCGCCGGCAGAAGACATGCGAACTCCCTGTTGAGGACCGTGGCCTCCTCTGGCGTCACTGAGAGCATCTGCGGGTACACTGTGGCAATGAAGAAATTGATGCACACCTGGCTGATGCGAGACGACCCCTATAGCTTTGTCTCTTGAGGTGAAGGCACCCAAAGGTGCCATGGGAATGCGCCCCCACCAAACTCCAGGGGCCCAGACCGAGCGGGTTGTTTGTAGGTCAATGGTGCTCGACTACCTTATAGGTGGAAGAGGCCTTTCACCTTCCCACCGCCAAGCAAAAATGAAATGTTATCTGACATTCCAGGTGGAAAGCAACCCGCTGATTTTCCCGCAGGCCAAAAGACCATCTCAAGGCAACCCTAAGAAAGATACAGTCCTTTGATGATTTGTTATGGGAACCCGGAATCATAAATGGTTGACTATTAGGGGGTGCCCCCTTTTTATGGGAATCAATTCCTTTCGGAGCCAACACCTCCGCAGTCATAGGACGGGCTTGGCAATCTGGAGCTGGCATGTGTTTTGTTCCCTCTTCTGGCAAGATGAACTCAAGAAAGAAACTGCTAGAATTGGCTAGGTGCAGATTGCATCTGACAAACAAATCGCCGCCAGGGCACCATGGACACGGACACAGTGTATGCCAGCAGCGCGAACTCCGCGCTCGACAAGATGCGCCAAAGCTCCTGGCGGTGAGAGATATGGACGCGTCCTTCTTTTGATGGAAAACCAAAACGTTTGTTTAGGTGATTGTTGAGGGAAACCAGTGGGAAAAAACTGGTTTGTGGAGCTTTTTGAAGGGAACCAAGTGCAAAACAAACCATCCTTGCTATTGTTTCACCCACCGATTTAGGAACAAACCCATGTACGGTTCAATGGATGTGCACGGTTTAGTAAGTGCTCCGTTCTTTGGCGATGTGTTTTTTTGGTGTGTGTTGGTCTGCATGGGGAGGACCAATCACTGGTGGCCAGCAAGGGCTGATTGGAGCACCGCTGGCATGGTTTTGAATTTGTGACCCAGCTTGTCATTTGCCGAAGTTCCCGAGTTGCGGGCCTGGCACGCTTTCTGGGGCTTTGTCACAAGCGGCACTTGCTGGGTTTCGACACATGCCTGATGTCGAAAGCGAATTGCCCAAAGGACTTGAAAATAGCAATTGCTGACTCTGGACATGCAAATCCTCTGGCACCCACGAGGGTTCATTCACTGCCGTCCCCACGAAACAAGGTAGAAGAACTCCGCATTAAAACGGCAAAGAGTGTATCTGGGCACCGCGCATACGCAGCTGAAGGATCAGCTGAAGAGCCCACAGATCCTTGTGGCGTTCTAGTTCACATTCCCTCGCCAGGGCTCCCAGAACAACCTGCCAAACAAACAAAAGCATGCACCTGGCTGCATGTTTTGTCTGGAAGGGCCCACCCCTTCACCCACTCCTTGCCAGAGACGGGCTCATTCTCGCGTGGCTCGTTCTCTGGAAGCGCCACTGGCCAGGCAGGCCAGCACAGGCTGGCAGCCACCGCGCACAGCGTGGGGACCCCGGCGTAGGTCCGGAAGATCCTGGCGGCGTTTGTTTTGGATTTCTTTGTCTTTCCTCGTTCTTTGTCGTTCTTTGTCTGCTTTCTTTTTGTCCGATTTTGTCTTCTTTCTTTGTCTTACTTTTATTTATTCTTCTTCTTTCTTCTTCTTCTTCTTCTTCTTCTTCTTCTTCTTCTTCTTCTTCTTCTTCTTCTTCTTCTTTCCTTCTTCTTCTTCTTCTTCTTTATCTTCTCCTTTGTCTGCGTTGTAAAATCTTTCTGTGTTCTCTCCCTCTTTCGCCGCTTCCTCTCAAAGCTGGCCCCGTTGCCCAAGGCCAGCGCCAGCCCCGCGAAGACGGCGCTGGAGGCGTCGAAGGCGCCCACCAGCGCCGCCACGACCAGCCCGCAGCCTCCGATCCGATCCCAGGCAGCGCGCCACAGACCCACCCCGAGCTGACCGCTTGGGCCCTTGGCTGCAAAGGTTTTAATCAAAAGGCCCCATGTACTACAACTGTCATAAGGCAAGCCTGGCGCAGTAAAAACCAAAACAAAGAAACAAGTGTTGCTCAAAGTCGGGGAACTTGGTCTCCTTTTGGCTTCCCTTTGACGGAAATAAAACTTTAAAACACCATCCAAAAAATTGCTTTTCCAGCGTTTGAGAAACCAAATATACTTGCCTCGAATCTGATCTCGATCCACCCTATATAAGCTGCCCTCAATTGGTGGGTTGGATTCGCGCAACGTTGCATACATGCATCTTTACTGTTTAATCGCAGAATCACAGTAAGTATGCAAGGCAAGTACCAGCATGACCTGGCGCATATTGCATAACGGGGAACATACGACACTAGGTTAACTGTTGCATTTGTCAGCTATTGCAAGTACATGCCAGAGTCCAATCTCGTTATGTGGGCTGTTTAGTGGGCCTCTCCATGGTTGCCCAAATTTTGAGGCTACCCTGTTGGGGGTTGGAAACCACTCATTTGACATATAGGCATGTGCATTTTCCTATGGACATCATCAAAAGAGAAAACACCAGGTTCCAAAACTCCAGAAAACGTGATCTCTTGAAGCAAAATAGAGACCCCTAGCTACGAAAGATGAACTTGCCCCCCTCTGTCTGCAAAGGTGAAAAGCGCACAAAAGAAAACCGAAGACGACACCAAACAAATTGGCCTCTACCAACCCCGGAAAAAAGGGAAACACATCGCCAGGGACAACATGGTCCTTTGTTGGTTGAAGAGGGAAAAGCAGGGATACCGCCCGAAGACCAGCAACCAAATTCAGATTGCTACTGGACAACCGGGCAGCGGGACGGAAAGAGGTTCCCGAAGCTCAAGGTGCAGTTGAAGATGCAGGGGCCGCCCACCTGAGTGCAAGCAGCTCAATTGATTGCACGCAGCTCAATGTCATCAACGACAGATCTGTGAGCCGTTTCTTGTTGACCCCTGACCTGCTTCGTTTCACAATGAAAACCAAGAGGTGTTAAATCATGTGGCTGCAATAAGAGTTGGCGAAGGGGCTGGAAAACAATGTCACCAAATATACCCTGTCACCAAGCCATTCTCGAGTCTTCCTTCTAACCTGCGCTGCAAGCCCTATGCATGTTTTCTGTAGGCCTGGGTCGGTAGGCCTAGGCAAGGGCTGCGCCTGACCTCCCGTTGGGCTGGGCAAGCCGGTGCCTGCCACCTGGAAGCAAATTAAGCCTAGCTGCTGCGAAGGTTGAAACGGGACTTCAACCTGAGCTTAGGAAGGCGATGTTCCTCCTGAACATGTGGCAACTGTGCACCAACCCCCCCCCAAAAAAAACAAACAAACGCAAAAACATGTCTCTAACTGTTTAACCCCCCCCCCCCGATCAGGTGCCATAGCCACATGTGTTGAATCTTTCCCTCCACGCGAAACTCAACGAGCGGCAAATCCTCCCATCGATTCGGCTTGACGCCCTCGATGCGCTCCGAGGCGCCGCGAGGGCCAGGAAGCCGCTTTGGTAGTTCCCGGCGCCGAAGCGCCAGCACCCTGCGGCCACCAAACCGCAGAAGAGCGCGCCGCAGCGGCGGGGGCCCCATAAGTCCAGCCTGGGCGTACGAAAAACCAAGGTAGTGTTGCCTCGGATTTATCAAACGCGAAATATTGAAACTCAACAAGAAACAATTTGCACAAAAAGCACGTTGCTCGAATTCCGGAAACCTTGGGGGCTGCAACGAATCTTCCCTTTTGCCACTTCGGGGGTCGAAGTTTTGGCGGATGCGCCGGGCGGCAGAAACCCGGAGGGCAGCGCCGCGAGGTTCAGCAGGCTGGTGGCCGTGGTGAAGAGCCCTCAGTTCCGGGAGTTACCAGGGGGCTTGCGGGTTGCTGGGATTGCCGCCAGTTTTTGTTTGGAACCCCAGAATTGGAAGCCACAAAGGATGGTTCAATCTTGGGAATTTGCTTCATCTGCTTGGGATTCCCTTCAATAAAAATGGAAAGAATTTGTTGGAGCAGCAAAAGCAAGAGTTCCGATGTCCAACCTTCAGAGAAAAAACTCATGTTGCTTAAACCATCCGGAAAAAAAGGAAAAATACAGGGACCCCTCCTTGCCTGCTTGTGTGGGCTGGCTTGTGATGATTGTCCAGTCGCCTGGCGATCGCCCTTGCTGACCTCCAAGTAACCAGTTGGACTGTGGCTGGTGCGTCAAAACAGGAACCGAAAACCACTAGGAAACCAACCGCGTTGAAGATGCGTAGACGGCATTTTCCCTGCCGGCTTTGACATCGGCTTTGACATCACCTCACCTGATTCTTCTGGATTTGGAAACCTACATGTGATTCATGTAAAAGAAGGCTTGGAAGGGAAAGCCAGTGACCCCCCATCTTTCTCCACAAATAGCAATGAAGAGTTTCATTTCAAAAAGCATAGCCTGGCATCGTAGCCCACAAGCAGCCCGTCCCCCCTCCCCCGCACATCTTGAGGCGCCAGTCAACGAAGTGATTTGGCGGTGGCACACCCCCGAGGATGGACACTCCTCCAGGCCGGAGGTTGGGAACCCTGACACCTTCAGGTTTGATCTTGGTGAACCAGCTGGAAGAACATCCCGAAATGGCACAGCTGTGTTGGGGACATCTTCCTTCCACCTGACAAAAAACCAAACTTGAGCCGGCCACGCACACTTTTCCAGCGTACTCGCTACAAGTAGCGGGCAAGTTGGAGGGGGATCATCGTTGTCATGCTCAAAACCGGCCACAAGTGCCAAAGCAACGTACACCTGGCCAAAGAGGTGTCTGTTCAAGTCGTCCTCCACAAAAACAAAAACAATAATATACACATACGCACCTAATGTTCAAGCCCCCACGCCCCGGCCCGAAACAGTTTGTGTCCCGTTCAAATATGTAATACATATATGTGCATATATATGTGTGTACGGTTGCGTGCATATGTGTAAAGAATATATCCATTTGTAGACACATATGGAGATTTGTGTATATATTTCTATCTAAAGATGTGTATATATATATATAATATGTATGTAGACATATCTCTCCCCAAGAATCTCCTCGTGGAAGGCCCCCAGCTCCAGCAGTTCCGGCACCAGCGCGCTGAACCCGAAGGCGAGGCCCGCGCAGCTGACGCAGCACCCGATGGCCGAGCCCACCACTGCCAGGCGCAGACCAAGCGACGGAGGGTCCGACAGATCCTCCAGCTTCCGGTAGCCCGCCATGGGATTTCGCACCAAATCGCGCACTGAATGGGGGGGGTTCTTGATTTGGGTCGGAGGTTGGGTGTGGGGTGTGGGGTGTGGAGTGGGGGGTGCTGTGAGAGACTCAGGGAGTGCAAAGAAGGCTTTCGGAAGGCTTGGTTACCTCCACACAAGCGTTTGCTCCATGTTGACCTGCAGGAGTCAGCAGGGAGGACATTGGAAAAAAGACCGTGACCGGCTTCAGTGCCGATTTTGTAGGAGGCAGGGTTTCCACCTCCTGTCGTAACCAAAGCCAGAGAGTCCTGGTCCTTCTTCCACCTTGCTCGGTTTGGTTGAATCGAATGAAATATCTGAGGACGGTGAGTATTGACTATTGCTCAGTTGTATAATTTTGACTGCCAAAAGTCCATCTAAGCTTGGGCGCATTGGGCCTGCGCAACGTATGCCTCCCCATGGGCAACTAAGATGAATAAGCGCAAAGAAATCTCCGGGCCCCCCGCATCGCAACCAAGAGAAACAAAAACACACGCGCTCCAAAAGCCCAACACCCAAACACGACCACAAAAGTTTCTCCCCCCCTCCCCGGGGTTTCATTTCGGGCACCCCGAAACGGGGCGCCAAACGCGGCGTCGTGTTCCAATGCGCGGCTCGACCTTGCGCGCCCCTCGCGGCTCGACCGCCTCCATCTGCTGGAGCTGCGACTTCAGCGCCAGCAGCTCCTGACTCTCCTTGGGCTTCAGCCGTGCCTCGGGGCTTCGGGGCTTCAGCTCGGAGCCAGGGCTTGGGGAGGCAGCCATGTGGCTGTGGGTCCAAAATTAGACCACCAGGAATTGGACCGCAGGGTATATTGGGTACATATGTTTGACCCACGGTCATTTGGGCAATGGCCTGGGTCTTTCCAGCCTTTCCGCAATTTAGGGGCAAAAATAGCACGGAAGTGGGAAACAACCTCCCCAAAGCAAAGGGTGCTCAAAAGATCTGGCGGCTTTTGCCACTGTTGTATACAGTCGTAACTTATATACTTGGCAGGCACACCCTGTGTCGTCCCACAGATGCGCTATAGATTTGCATGTTTCTCAAGATCCGCCAAGGACCAGCTACGCTCTCAAAACTCCGGCCTCCTGCATGCCTGCCATCTCAGAGGTCAGGTGTTGCACCTGCAAACGCATGCAGAACCTAGCGATGTTTGGGCTGCCTTTCTTTTGGGGTTGCTTCGATGTTCGACATCAAGTTGTTGAGTTAGCAAGCTTTCATTATGTTTTCGCCGATCTCCTCATTCAAATCAGGCGCCCAATGGGTCAAAAGTCAAAACTGTTTCTGGCCAGTCAACTTGGCAGCTCAGGCCGTGAAGGCGGAACTATGGCTGGTGAAGCCAGCAAACAAGAGAGGGCAATGGCCCCAATCCAATCATTTCCTAAGGGGCGGGGCGTGCCCGTGAAGAACGAGATTTGAGGTTGGCACCTCCCATATAAAGTGACAAAGCCAAAAGATGCGAATCCCATCCATTTTCCATTTTGGTATCACAGAAGTTGCTGCTTTCTGCCCTTGAACAGAAAATGATGCTTCATATAGCACCCCAAAAAATAAGATAGTTTTGGAGGAACCCCCCCCAAAAAAAAAAAAACGCCAAACCTTCCTCTAGCGGAGCCTTGTTCTCCGCCTCGGACAAGCGCCGCCTCGTAGCCTTGAGCTCTTGCGATGCGGCGCCCTCGCCTCAGCGCCGCATCTCAAGAGTGACGCGCTGAGACCCCAGAGTCCTCTGAGAGGGGATTGCCTGTTTGACATTGTATTAGATTACCTATCAATGTCATACCCATATTGGCATTACCCAATTTTGATTGTATCTTATTCTGACATTACCCATATTTGTTCCTCTATCCTTTCTAGTAGTACTATTAGCTCGTAGTTATTAAAGGTAGTTTGCCAACACTTCAACTATAGTGATTTGGGATTGGGTCCAAACCCAGAATAGCCTTTTTCGAGTACCCCCCCCCCCCTGTTGTTTGGGTCATTCTTGAAGTGACTTTGCGGTGTAGGGGGGGGCACCCGGGTTTTTTGACTCATAGCCATGTGGTCCTCTGGAGTCCTCAGCGAAAAGATGTAGGAGTCAAGTTGGGAACTCGGGTTCTTGACATTTTGTTGCCGCCTGAAGAAAGGGATCCCAAACTCGTTTTGCTGCGATAAAACTGGCAGTGAACAACAGAAAAAAGCAAGCAACATTGAAGGAAGGGGAATACAGGGAACTCAAAAGTTCATCCCCAGGTTGTCTTTTTGTAACCCACTGTGGAGGGGATTCCCCGCTTGTAGGGGACATCCACCCTAATAATCAATCTGCCAGGCCGATTATCCGATTCTTCAGGGGTAAACACTGGTACGCGTAGTAGGCCTGGAGACATTGCCAGAAAACTACTGCGCAAGCACTCGGTGAACTCTTGGTCCAAACGCTACAAAACACTGGTTGCTTTATGGTTGTTGCTGGTCGAAGCGTGGCTCATGGTTTTTAGTCCCACCCCATCGCCAGAAGTGCCATGGTAACTTTTGTGGACCGTGGCCTTGGCTCTAAGGCCGAGTGACGCTCATCCAGGGATCGCCGCAACATGTCGCAGCGGTCCTGGGTGCACGCGAGAGGCCCCTGGAACCCATTCGCATACGTCGCAATGACATGCCGAACCCCCCCCAAAAAAAAAAAAAGCATTACATCGAACTTGGGAGGTGGCAACATAGGGGGAACTGTTTTGGAGCAGCGTCAGCGTTTGTTGTGTTCTCATGCCGCACCACAGCCGGTGCGGAAACAACTGCATTCACCTCATCGCCCTCCCGCGTCCCGTGCCTATTGGCTCTCACCCCTGCAAATCAACATGGATCCCTAAACCGGGGTCCCAAATGGAGTTGTTCCGCTTCAACTAATGGCTTAGAAAAGACACTGCAAACAATATGTACATATGTGTGCAAATATCTATATGCATTTCCAGATGCTTGTATGTGACTGCGTGTGCGTCTGTCCTCTAAAGAATCCAAGATAATGGGTGTTCCTGTTGATTCCCTTTAAAACCACCAACCAAGGGCTACGCTCAAAAACACGACAAATAAACGCATATATTCATGTGCTTGAAAAACAAAGACGGGACATATATATATATATATATTGTGTTTTTTGAGGAGGACAAAAAAAAACAGACGGAAAAAAAAGAAGAAAGAAGAAGAAGAACAAAAACGATGCCAACACCCCCCTCCCCCCCCCTCCCCGTCCTGCCACTCGCTGCTGCGGCGCCGCTCCGCCTCGAGATCCTGAGCGTGAGCTTCGGAGACTTTGGCCAGGAGAAGGTCCAGGATCTCAGCAAAGGATGAGGGAATTGACCCCGGCTTTTTAACCATCCCTTGTGGCTCACTAAGAAAAAGAATGAAACATAAGCCATGTCCCACACTTAGTTGCAAGAAACGGTTCATCATGAGAAGGGAAAGAAACTACTATCAAACGCAAACTGAGAGCGCCCAGGGCGCATGAGCACCAGGCGTTTTTGCCACATGCAAATTCTTTTGGGGCGCGCCTTTTGTTGAGGCTCAGTGCCCTTTTTGGGGTTGGCTTGAAGGGAAACAAAGGACAGCCACCCATTTTGGTGGTGCGTGCTAGCACCAGCAGCAAGCTTCAAAAGCCGGGATGTTCTGCCCAGGTCTGCAAGCAGTTTGTGACCCAGCGATCACAGAGCGAGCCTGTGAACCCGCTTGGGGACCATACAAAAAGAATGCAACACCAACACCATGGTTCCAACACACGGAAAGAGCCCAAACGGCGCGGGAGCACCAAAACTGCCGTGTCCTCACTGGTCTCGGAGCGAATGCTGTGCATGTTCTGCAAGGACTCCTGCGGGGCGTTCAACGCGCGCACGAGCGGGGCCGTGAGCTGAAAAGAACATATTTTGCTTATTCAAAAAAACGGACTCCGCATTAGCTAGCAGAAAACAACGTCCAACTCAAAAGGCGCTTTCTTGGGCTTGTTGTCATGTGGGCAAAGGGTTGCAGCACGGTTGCAGTGGAAGGGTGCTGCCACTCATCAATCAGGCAATACATCTTGATCGGCCATGTGCACTATTCGCCAACCTGTAAAGTTGTAAGTTAACTGGAAGGGAAAGCTTAAACTTGCTGGGCCTTGGCTAATGATGAATAAACCAGTCAACAAAAGTTTGACGCGAGCGCTGATTGAGAGTTGGCCAGGTGGGGAAACGACGCGTGTTTTGGGCTGTGGGATGTTGAGTAGGGGGGACCCCTCCGAAACGACACGCCACTATCCCACCACACTAGGAAGGAAAGCAAAGGCTGCCCCCCACAACCCAGGAAAGGTTCCGAGAGCCTTCTTAGCGCGGGCTCCCCTATGATTGGCCCTACGCACGCCCCTAATTCGACCAGCATCCGGCCAGGATCCCAAACGCGGCCGTGTGCCACTGGGGTGGGGACTTGATTTGTCTTCTTGCTTTTTTTGCTTTTTTCCTTCTTTTTTTTTTTTTTTTGGTGGGGGGGGATTAAAGCGAATCAAACATGAAGCGAATCGTTCTGCATAGCCACTTGCAAACAAAGGATGCGTCAAAATGTGCGAACCCGCCGATCTTGGTCTTTTGCCTCCACCGCCGCTTCTCGATTGAAAGCTGGCCGCCATTAAATGTCATAGCCACAAAGGTTCTATTGAATCTATTGGATTGCGCGAACCAACCCTGGGGTGTAAGTCTAAGTCCTTCTAGGGGTGCAACCCCCAAAATAGCGCCCTGTGCCAAAAGCAACTCGCGCTTTTCTCCTGCAGCTCGCGGTTGGATCTGCCCAGCTGCTTGGTGAGCTTTTCAACCTGCGGACAATCAGCCGTTGGTTGGGTGCCATAGCCAAGAGGGTTCGTATCTTACGAGAGGATTCCTCTACACAGTAGGATGGAGGGGCAGCGGGATTCTCCCAAAACTGGGCCATACCACACAAATCATGGGGAGTTGCCTCTGCAATGATGCTTGGGTTCGGGTTCTCATTACCGCCTTCTTGTGGGCCAACTTCGTCTCGAATCCCCGGACGGAGCCCGGGAGTTCCCGAGCTTCCCTGGCCCGACCTCCTTCCCATCCCCCGCACCATGTCAAGACCAGGGCTCCGCTTGAAAAGGAATGTTACTCAGCTCTGCCCACCAACAAAGCAAGCATAGGCTCGCATCAGAGTCAGGGGCCAATTCTAGCCAGTGCACCCCTACCAAAAGCGCGGGCAAAAAAAGGATCCAATCCAACCAATGCAAATCGCGGAGCCCTGTTCAGCTCGATCCCCACAGCATTTTCCATGCACAATGCGACCAAACGGCGATGCGGACCCCTCCCTATGCATTTTCTATGCAGTTGGGGATTCGGCTCGCCTTGTTCTCCAGGTCGGTAATCCTGGTTGAGCGCAGGCTGCCTTCTGAGCTGCACGTCTTCATCTGCGACAATTGCTTTCTTCGAGTCCGGGCGGCACTGGCAACTCGCCCGAAAGCGATCTGGACCACCTCTACAATGGGCAATCCTAGCTCCTAGCTTCCCCAAGCACATTCCCCTGCAAAACAACTAAAATATGGAAGATCCAGACAATATTAGTTCGAGGAATCCAATCCCAGAGTGGGTCAGCTCCAAACAAACAAAGGACCACCCCCAATTCGTAGTACGCAGGTGGGGAGACTGGCAGACTTGAGAAAACAAGGATGTTCAATGAAAAAGAAAGCTCTGACTGGAAACCAAGCCCAAACATTGGCTAAATAATGCCAAATATGGGTACGCATGGGTCCAATCCAGGAAATGAAAAGGTCCTTTAAGTAGCTTTCACAGAGTTCGCCCCACAACCAGCTGCGACCCTTCTGTCACAAAGATGCGGAACTGCCCATGTTTGGCAGGCTGCCCTTTTATGTCCTTAAAAAGGAACGTGGGTATGTGCCCAAATCGGCACAACCCTAATTTTTTGTGTTTCTTTCCTTCCAGTCCCCCTTAAAACCAACACGAAACCCAAAAAAAAGAGCCACACCCGCATGGATGAATGGCACCCCCGTTGGTTCTGGGGCTTCTCGCGGTGCAGCTGGCGAATTCCGGCTCTGCCGCCACGAAGGTGGCAATGCACAGCCCCGTCGCCCAAGCCTTTTTGGGGGGAGAAGTGGAATTTTCTAGAGACCCCATAAAAAGAGAACAAAACACAACAATTAAAAAAAAAGAATAAATAAATAACTAAATAAATGAATGAATGAATAAATAACATAAAGTAAAAATATAAAAAAGGGGAGATGAAAAAAAGAGGGCACCACCTGGAGGCCTGGGCTTGTGAGCGGCCCCCGCCTGTCGGCCTTGCTCCACCTTGTTCTCCAACGCCTGCCGGCCCAGACTCTCCCCTGCTAAGAGCGCAGCCCCAAGTCTCCCAAAGGATGGGCCTCAGCAGTTTGACTGCTTGGTCGAAGTTCAGGACTAAAGCCACATCCTTTTTGTCCCTCAGCACTATGTTGATTCCGCTTCCGGTATCAAAGTCTGGGACTAACCCTTCAACCATTCTGGGTAAACTGCGCTGGGCTTTCCCTTTGCAGATCCCTCCTCATTAGGGTTCCCACGCCATTGTCCCACAAGAGGTGGGAGAATCGAAAGCAGATGCAGAAAGGGCCCCTCGAGCCAAGGTCGCACCCATATTTGTTAGCTCTTCGCTGTTCCACAGATGTTTGCACAGAATTCCCAAACCGGACCTGCGGGATGCCCGGGGTTTCGCCCATTTTACCGCCGAATCAACATGAGCCACACGTGACATGATGCTTGCCCCCGCCTGCGGAAGCTTAGCTGCAGTTCGAAATGCCGAAAGAACCATGGAACTCGGTTGCTTTCTACTCCCCTGCTAAAAGTTTAACTTTTAGCGGTTTAATGGCAAAAAGTTACAGTCCTAACATCCAAACAAAATGCCAAAGGGAACATGTGCTTCAAAGATCTGACCAACCTACCTGCCTCCGCACCCCACCGCACCCCACGCAAGCTGCCGCTGACCTACGCAACCTGACAGGGGAATCTCAATATCCTTTTTGCTAGTGAAAGGCAACCACCAAAAAAACAAAACGTTGCAGCTGGCTGGTGATTGGAAATCTCAATTTTGCTCTGTTTTGCTCGTACACGGGCAAATGCTCATTTCCGGCCATTTCCTGCGATCCGTTTGCGACCCGTCCCAAAAGCCAACCAGTTGGGGGACCGATTTCCACTTTGAGAAACACAAAAACACCACGACCCCGACTCGGCATCGCCTGGAGCTTGCCCTCTAACTGCCGGATCCTGGTGTCCTTCGACAGCACTTCCTGAGGTATGAATCCCGACACCTGCCTCCCTCCCTCCCCTCTCCCGAGCTACCTTGCCTCACCCTTGCCCCTCGCCCGAAGCCTCGCACACGCACAAATCAGTTAGATGGAGCTGTACGTCCACCGAACATTTTGGAGGGGTGGACCCCATTGGCAACTTGGGCGGTGCCCCCTCCAACATGGGCGGCGTTCCTTGATTTCTCTTTGAAAGGGCAATCAAAACAAAAGGGGCCCTCAAAAAGACACCCCCCTCCCCATTTGCAGGAACGTCATGGCCTAAACTACACACACACCCTGTCCTCCCTATGATTATGACTAAAAATTGCTGTTCAAGTGCCCATCCCCCATTCCATTTTTTTCGCCTATATTCAGCCGCACCGAACCCCCCCCCCCCACTCTGGGCACAGCGCGGCTTTGGACGCCTTGAGCTGGGACAAGGTCATCTCGATCTCCTTCTGCGCGGCCGCGCCTGCGATTGGTCAGCAGTGTACAGGAACCAAGACCCCCCCAACCCACCCCTACCCCAACCCACCCCTACCCCAACCCACCTCTACCCCAACCCACCCCTACCCCACCCCACCCCACCCCACCCTACCCCACCCTACCCCACCCCACCCCACCACAGCACGAAAGGTTCTTAGCCGTTTTTGGAGGGTTCTTAGAAAGGCTTGGAGCACTTCCGGCGGGGGATTGCGGGGGGCCGATGTCACTCCTTGCAACATGGAATGAAAGCAGAGGAATCGCCGATGAAACAGGCCAGGCTAGGTTTGTCTTGTTCAGGGGATCCTTCCTAAGGAAATTATATAATGTCTCATCTACTTGGAGATTTACCTGCTGTACCCTTCAAGGCTATCTGGGCAGGTTTAAAATGCTGACACCTGGGCAGGCCATGCTTCACACTTACTTTAAGAAACCAATCCTCATTGCCAATCCAATGGTGAAATTGGCACCCGACTGCCAGAACTATGCTGCACTCAAAAGCGTGCGCTTGCGTTTGGGTCACCAACGTATGTGGCACCAAACAGCAGGGGCAATTCTGCCGCACTCAAGGGAAGGTTTGGTTGGGGTCGGCTTAGGGCAGGTCTAGTGCTGGTTAAGGGAGGATTTAGGGTAGGCTTTTTCAGGGTGGGTTTGGGGTAGGCTTTCAGTACGGATTTATGGATTGTCCTGTGCGAGCTTCTGGTGAGTTTGGGGCCCAGTGCGTCAGGGGTTCGTTGGCCGCATCTGTTCATTTAGGCTCGGCACACCCTGAAGCAACCCTAAAGCCGCTCTTTGCACGTTTTCAATTTCGAGGGCAAACGAAAAGAAAGAAAGAAAGAAAGAAAGAAAGAAAGAAAGAAAGAAAGAAAGAAAGAAAGAATGAAAGAATGAAAGAAAGATGAAACAAAGGAAAGACATAGACAACAAAATAGACAGAAACAATAGAAAGACAAAGATACCTGAAAAAAAAAAGGTAGCCCGGTCCCATTTTGGACAGAGAGAAAAAGAGAAAGAGAAAGACAAAGAGAAAAAAGGACAAAGATGAACAGAAGGAGAGAAACAGAGAAAGAGAGAAAAAGACCAAGAGAAAGAGAAAAAGAAAGAGAAAGAGAGCGAGGAAGAGAAGACAAGAGAGCAAGAGACAGGAAACGAAAGAGAGAAGAAGCGCGCTCCAACTATAGATCTTATACCTTTGATGCCACCTTCCGGGTCTGCTGGACTTCACTGGTACATCCTGTACATATACATGTGAATACTTAGATGGGTTTTATCCCTGAACCTTGACTTAACCGGACACGAGAGCCAGAGACCGGGGGACAAACGACTGCGAACTGCGCCTGAGGACTGGAACCGCGAGGCCCGGCCCTCCGCGGTCTTCAGGTCGCCCTCCAGGGACCGGATCCGCTTCGACTGGGCCGACACCTCCAGCCTCGGAGCCGACGGAGCTGATGGAGCCAGGTGTGTCTCAAAGTGGGTTCGCAATTAATGTCCCAAAAACAGCGGGGACAGTGGGAGCCAGCAACTAGCATAAGTTATTGGGCAGCCACTGGGACTTGCTTCCCTCGAATGGTGGGAGTTCCTTGAACGGTTTGTCTTGCAGCGGATCCTAACTAGGTGTGAACTCCTCCTCGCAGCACAAGTCAAAACAAGTCGCACCCTAAATGGGGATGTTTCACAATTTTGATGGATCCCCAATTTCAACAGAAGCTGCTTTCGGATAGCCCAGGGCTGTTGCTCCAGGGATGTGATCACCATGTTGAGCACAAAAGCGCGCATTTTGCCAAAAACCTAAAAGACAATACATCTGCAGCTTTACAATAATTCGCAAACCAAAAAATGCGGGATCCACAAGTGGTGGGGGCGCCATAGGCAGATGATCTGCAGATGCATCCTCTGGGCCTCCCCGCTCCAAGGTCCGTATCCTCTCTTTAGAGGCGGACGAAGCACTGGAGCCTCATCACCGTTGCCGCATTCGGGCCCTCAATTATAACTCATTTAATCAAGCACAGTAAAACCTTCCAAAATGACCCCTCCTACTTCTGATGGCTTCTGTGCTTCCCTTTCGAAGCCATACAAGAACGCATGTCTTCCACGCAAAATATGCCGCCAAACCCGCTCAATTTTGCAGAGCGGAAAACGGGGGCATACGGGGACCCTTGTTGTCGTTGGGGGAACTGGAGACTGCGGTGGCTTGCTTTTGAATATCGCGTTTCTTGGATGTACATGCCTGCAGGATTCCGAAGAACGCGCCATAGCTCATGCACCCAAAGCCGAGACCCAACAAAAACTGTCCCAGAAACTTCATAGACCCACTTCGGACCAAAGGTTCAAATTGAAGCTTTCTAGGGCTATGGCTCCCCTCCACGGGTCCAGGACTGCGAAAGGAAAAATCCTCAAATCCGCTCAAGGAAAATGTTTGAACCACCCAAGGCAGGGAAAAACGTGGAAAAACAACATCGGCACTCATGTTTTCTTTGCTGATCTGAATACAGGAATCTTTAAGTCACCTCCAAGGGTAAGCAACGGCAATAGCCCGTCCGGGACGATCGGAAGCTTGCCTGGTGGGGCAACCGCTGCCATGAGCATGTTGAAAATCGGGTAACCCACTGCCCGACTGGAAGATGGCCCAAAAAGGTTCAACCCCTTTTGCCTTCAAAACCGCAACCAAACTCACGAAGCTGATGTTGGGCACCCGGGCTCTCTGCCGTCATGGTGCCAGCGTTGCGCTGGAGCCTTCGAATCAGACTGGTGGACTCGGCTATTAAGGGCAGCCAGAAAGGAAACCAGCCCGGAAACGGGAGGGGTATTTGCAGCCCTGAGCCCTACAAAACAAATCTGTCAACTCCCATTTGATTTCACATGGTGTCTTTTGTTCCCTCTTATGTCGCAGGGAACAAAGCAACTACATAGCGCAAAGCAACGATCTGGACAAGCTTTGGACTCTTCTTCTTTGGAAACCTCTACGACTGCCAATTGACAAGAGGTCGGCCTTGGCCAAGTGAGGCTCAGATTGCGTAGCTTTGATGTAGGCTGCCAAAACGAGATCGGAACCGATCAACCATTCACTCTTGAGCCGAAAGTCAGCAAACCCTCCAAACACCCCCAATGGCGACGTCCGCGCCTGGGCTCCGAGCGAGCCCGGTCTCTGGCCGGCGCCTGCTGCGAAGGCGCATCTGCAGGGTCCACCCATGCGGGGTGCGACAGCCTCTGCTGCAAATCAACTGATTGTGCTTGCTGTGTCTGCTGTGTGGGCTGTGACCGCTGCGATTGCTGCGACCGCTGCAATTGCTGCGACCGCTGCGATGGCTGTGACAGCTGCGATGGCTGCGACAGCTGCGATGGCTGCGACAGCTGCGATGGCTGCGACAGCTGAGAGGGCTGCGACAGCTGGGACTGCTGCATTGGATCTTCTTGCTGCATTGGCTGTATTGGCTGCATGTGCTGGATTGGCTGCCATGGCTGCGACGGCTGCATCTGATAATCTGAGTATGTTGGCTGTGCTGGCTGTACCGCCTGCACATGCTGCCCATGCTGGGCATGATGCACTGACTGCAACTGCATCTCTGGCTGCCACTGCGTGAGCTGCGAGTGCATCTGAGGTTCGTGATGTGGCTGGGCCGGCTGAAACTGTGCCGGCTGCATCTGATACTCCTGCTGCATTAGCTGCATCTGCGAGTGCGGAGGGGCCGCCTCGGGTACCACAGGCGGCGGCGGCACGAAGGGTGCCGGCGGCAGCGGCGCCATGGGAGGCGGCGGCTGCGAAGGGTACGGCGGCGGGCCCGGTGGGTCCAACTCATACGCGCCGCTTGGCGGGGCATATGGCTGCACCGGTGGGGGCACCGGCTTTTGAGCCTGGCCCCTCACCACTTGCCCAGACTCGCCTCGGGCAAGCAGTGCACTCAGTGCAAACGAAAAGGAGCCTGCCCGCCTTGCATCGGACGGGTAAGCGGTGTAGCAAGTTGGGGAGTATAGACAGCATAGCTCTCCCTCAACCTTGTCCTCCATGCCCCGGATCTTCGCAGACCCCCAGCCCCCCACCCAGCAAGAACGGAACCAAACAACAAAAAGACTCTTCCATAAACAGTTTCATACTCTGACCTGCTGAGTTGTCTGGCACAAAATGCATGCTGACTCTTTGGGCCTTGGCTAAGCTGATGAAGAAAAGAGCGAAAGAGCTCAAAGTGTGCCGACCTGCCTGGCTACCCTGGCCCCATGCCTGGCAGACCGAATCCCCCAAAGCGCTGGAAACTCACCCTTCTTACCATGAGGATGCGGGGGAGTGGTAAAGGCTGGTGGCGCATACCCAGCCGCAACCCATGCTCAATCACCTCCCTCTCGCAAACAAGCAAGCAGTCGCCTTCCAAAAGGGGAGCCCGAACCCCCCTCCTTCCATTCAGCCTCAGGCCCCTTCGGTTTGGCCGAGGCGCTATATTGTGCCAAGGCCAGCCCTCCATGAGACGCCAGTGGAAAGTTCCGGGAGGAGCGGGACCTTATGCGCCGCTGCTTTGAACAACACATCCAAAGGAAACCACCCTGAGAAGGGGAGCGCGACCCACGACAGGATCATGCGTTCTAGCACAGGCGAATCCTCATGCCCTGCCACCAGTGAACAGGTCTGGGGACACGGCCACTCACTGGCCCCCCGAACACCCCCCCCAAAACGTGGCAAACACGCCCAGAACCCCAGCCTCTTTGAGGCCAGCTTTCGAGAAAAGAGTATTTCTCAACAACTTGGCGTGAAGGTGGCTTTTCTGTGTTTCTTCTTTGGTTTCCCCAACACATATGCAAACCTCGCAAAATGAGAACGTCATCAGGACCCCCCCCCCGCCACCAAAAAAAGCAGGGGAAGCGCTGCCGAGATGCTGCCCGCGACGCGGCTGCTGAACCTGCCGAAGACCCCCTCAAGTTATGGGAAACTGTCAAGGGCGGTGTTCCTCTACCATGTCCACGCAGAACTCCTTGTGCTCCCTCTTGGCTGGCAAATTTGCATACCCGCAGTTCCCGGCTCCCGGAGTCAAGCACCAGCTACGATCCTCCGGCCTCGGCGTTACCAGGCAGCGCCCCGGGAAGCAGCGTGCGCTCCCTGCAGACCGGCGATAGACACCTACTGCATTTCGAAAATGTGAGTTCAACGCCAGGATAAGAGCAACAGTTGCCCCATCAAAGGGTTGGACCGTCCTTTTGTTGCAGCAAGCCTTTGTTGGAGTCATTGCTTTCGGGAAGTGAAGGGGGACAACCTATTTTCGAGCTTGGACAAAGGGACTGCAACAGCAGTGTCAAGATATGCACAACATCGTCAGCATTGTTCGGCTCTGCTCGCAACATCCCCCACAAACCCCCCCACCCCAAGCAAGGCAGAACAAAACAAAAAGCACGCCCCGCCCTCCGCTTTCCGCTTGCCGCCGGAGCCGCGGGGCGAAGGACACCGGGAAGTTGTCCAGCGACTGCGGGCGGCTCCTCGCTGGGTAGTTGGCCTCCCCTGGGCTCGCGGGCCGGCCGAGCCATGGGCTGTGCCCTTTGGGGACCTTCCCACGTTTGACGGGGTTAGGCAGACAGGAAACCCGCCGTTTTAGGGGTGCCACAATTTTGAGACCAAGCCCCATGGTGGTGGAAAACCACCAAAGTGGTTGATTGTCACGACTCCATCACTTTGAAGGAGATTCCTTTGGGATCACTCCGCCTGCAACCTCATTTGCCAATGCCGTACAAGTATTGAGTTTGACGCACGGGCACATGCACCCGGGAGGGTGGGGGCGTCATGCTTTCGATGTGCTTTTCAGGGAAGCCACAGGGAACCAAATGCCCTATTGTGGGAATGACTCTCGCCACTATTCGAATAGAAATGGATGGGCCGATGGAATAGGTGTCCTTTTAGATTCGCGTCACAATCATGGGTGCAGGGGTCCAAGAAACAAAGTCGTTACCAACCAATTTACCAAAAACAACAACGCAACGGCTATTGTTTCACAACTTCATCTCCGCCACTTGGCACGCAGAGAGTGTGAGCACTGCCTGAAGAACAGAAAGACAAGGCAACTTTCGGTGTTACCGTCATGCCCTTTTACTCCATGAAGCTCACCGTTGCTCACAAGTGACCTGGTCAAACGTGCATGAGCGTGCCACACACGTGTCTCCCTGAATAGGGATCCTTGTCAAGTAGGCGGATGTGAAGAAGCAACACCCAAAGCCAAGCCTGTGATAAGCATGGCACCCGCCACACGACCCAAGTTACGAAGTTCGCAGTTTGGTCTCCCTCCACCACGCCCGCGCAGAATGAGGGTATGACCCCAGGCCTGAAAAATATCATCTCTTTTCTTCAGGGCACAACTCGTGTGATATCTCGGGCCCAACTTGCAAACAAGAACGGCACGTTCAGCAAAACAGACCAACAGTTGTTCATGCATTCATCGCAACCCATTGCTTCAGCTTTCCCGAATTCTGTCAAGCTCCTTCGCTCCAAAGCCAGGGCGCAGTGGTGCACTTGCTGCTGCATCTGCTGCGCCGCCCTCTGCGGTGTGAACTGCAGCTGCGCGCGCATGTCTACGTCCCTGAAAGACCTGACGGGCACCAAAAATGTGACAAACCTGCCCACTGGTCCGGGGCGGGGGGGGGAAGTTATTAAAACACAGTTCTTGGAAAGAAAAGGAAAGCTACCTCTACCCACAGCCTCCGAGGGTTGCCGTCACCCCCGAATCCATCCTTGTCCTGGCATGGGTTTTGGTTTAGGGTTTAGGTTCAGGTTTAGGGCTTGGATTTTGGGTTCAGAGTTTGAGTTCGGGGTGTGGGTTGGGGGTTTAGGTTTAGGGTTCAGGTTTAGGGTGCATGTTTAGGGATTAGGTTGGTTTCGGGTTTAGGTTTCGGGTTTAGGTTTCGGGTTTAGGTTTACGGTGCAGGTTTAGGGTTGGAGTTTGGGGGTTTAAGTTTGGGGTTTAGGTACAGGTTTAGGGTTGAGGTTTAGGGCTAAGTTTTTTGGTTCAGGCTTAGGTTTTAAGTTTGGGGTTTAGGTTTGGGGTTTACCTAAGGTTCAGGTTTAGGGGGGGTGTAGGTTTGAGTTTAGGGAGTAGGTTTAAGGTTTTGGTTTAGGGGTAGGTTTAGGGTTTGGATTCAGGACTTAGGTTTTCTAGGTGAATTTCGCGCCCCTCTGCAGGCAACTGCTGGCTCATGTCTTATGAGCTCTCAAGAAGCATCGGCTAGCTCTATCTGAACGGCAGATTAAGCAGCCGGCGTCTCTGCCCTAGCGCTTGGCTATGACCAATGCGAGCAGGGGGAAACAAAGACGGAAAGTGCTTCAGGCGGATTGTCTACGTGGCGTCGCGTTGAATGAGCGTTGTTCCTCCCATTCAATGGTCAAACTACCCGCAATCCAGCCAATCCAGCCGTCCAGCCAAGGCTTCGAGGCCCATGACGTCTCTCAGGACGGCGAGAGTTGGCTATGTCCCCAAAAGTCTCAGACTTCCAGTGACTTTCGCTGACCCCAGCTTCAGCTCACTGAACTGAGTACCGGAAACCCCCAGTTTGAAGTGGCTCGCTGCTGCCATTTGAACCCCAAATCCTCTTTTTTTTTGCGCCAACGCCCTGTAGGCCCGTTGGCCATCGGTCGACCAAACCCACCCAAACGCACAACCACCTGACCCAACCCCCCCTCCCCCCAACACACAGCACCCACACGACGCGACGCGACGCGATGCACAGAGCTCCCAGGCTGTTGGGGCGAATTCGCCGCCGAGGAGGCCCGGGAGTTGGGCCGCGAGCGGATCTGCCTCGGATCGATCCCCACAAGGGCAATTGGATCTCCATTTGTCGTGTGTGAAAACAACTGTGAACATATGTACAAATAAGTGCACATATATATATATATATATATATGAATGTAAATATGCGTGTGATATACACGGTACCGTTTACAGGGCGGGCTGCACAAAGTTACCCCCGACCATGGTAGAAAAAGAGAGCCCCTTTCTTTGGATGGAATATTTTAGTGGGGAACCCGCCAAACACAAAAAGAAATCTCAAACATGCTCCCTTTGAAGAGCTTGATTGCCCGTGTTTGTCCTTAAACGAAACTTCTTTCACGAAGCAGACTCTGTCGTCATTGCTCCTCAACGCGTGCTGCTTTCATGCGGGTTGCTGGGACGGGACCCCCAGCCAGCAAAAGAGAATGGGGGGGGGGGGGGGAGTGATTGGTTTTCTTTGGAATTGTGTTGGAACACTGGCTGGAGCTTGGAGCACTCCAATTTGCCGTGCACCCCCAGGAACAAACATGGTATGGTGCACAAACCCCTTCTGGAAGACGGTGCTGCCTAATCTGTTGGCGGAAAGGTAGGCACTACATTGAGGGTGGCTACAGGGGTTGTGTCTGAAATCGACCTGCCCAAACGAGCTGGAAACATCAAAAGGTCGACCTTTCGAGAACTTGCATGAAAACACGCCGAGAAGGTTTGGGTCACCTCAAATCGACTCCTTTCAGATGCTACCGTCCCTGGATCGGACCCCATTTGTTGGAGGCCATGTGGGCCCCCCAGAAAATGGAGGCAAACCATGGACACAACTTCCAGAGGAATCCACTCCAGCGCTCAGAACCCAAGGCACATGGCTAAGCGCTGCGTCAGCTCCTCGGACCTGGCAGGAAGGTTTTGTCAACTCCTCCCGTCGATGGAACGGCCAGGTTCCATGTGGATGATTTGGTAGATGTGGAAAACTCCAGCAACTGCCCATCACCCTTCGTCTGCTTTTTTGTTTGGGGGGGGTGGACGGGTTGAACATGGGCTTTGCAACACCAATTCAAGGAGCCCTTGAGAAAGCGAGGGAGAAAGGTCTAAAATCACTCCGCTTCAGGATTCCCATGCCGGAACCCTGAGGGTTTTTGATACTTACCTTGCCAGCAGACCCACTATATTTCCTGAATGGCTAAAGTTGATTCATGGTTCTGTTTCGGGGGAACCCGCAAATCTCATAATTGTTGTTTCAGCTTTTGGTCCTTTCGAGAGGGGCCTTCAAATCACAAGGGTTCTGTTTGGAGGAACCCTCGAACCTTGTAGTTGTTGGCTTTTGAGAGCGCTGGGGTTGATGCTCGGAAGGCATACTTAGAAGCATTCAAAGGACCAAACTGGACAGTCAAACCTCCTCGCGCTGGTCCCAACCCTTATCCCGCGGTTGGTAGTGGCTGAGTGCACCCCAACTGAAGCCTCAGTTGGAGGCTGTGTTGAGCTACTGGCGGGCCATGCATTCCCCGGGTGAATTTTGCGTAAGGCAAGCCCCCTACGGCATGCAATGGTTCTGAAGAAAACGCGCGGCGTGCTTAAACAAGCGGCGAATTGATAGGGTTCCCCCCAAGTCAAATTGGGCTACCCAATCCAAAGGGTTTGAAACGGCAACATTGCCTTTGCCCCCTTTGAAGCCGGGCAGCCGGTTTCGTCCAGGGTTTATGGACCAAAGTGTTTCTGGAAGAGGCCTTGTCTTTCTCTCTGCTCTCAGTTCGGCACTCGGGCGATCGATCCGACTTTCCACTCGTCTGCCTAAATCGGAGGGTCCAACGCATGTCGCACTTTGAGGGATGTGTAGAAGTGCAAGGGAGTGTCTCGAGGTGAGTTCTATCGCAATGGCAGATCATTCGTGTACATGGCCAATTGGTTCTTTTGCGCGAACTCAGGTTACAAAGTTGTTGTTTTTGCCGTACAACCCACCCTCTATCCCCTTGGACAGGAGACTCGCCCCATGTCCAATCCTCCAAGCAAGAAAATGCGACTAACTCCCCCTCTCCACTCAGTGGACCGACCCCCCCCACTTGGCGACTAGTTAAACGCCAAAAGCCCCCATCGAGCACCAAACCCCCAGCACGCCCAGCGCTCCAAATTCCGATAATAAAAGCATGTTAGGAGGACCACGATCTTGAGAAACGCACATGTGACTCTTTTGGTGCCGGTTAAACTTTTGGCGTGCCTCTCCATCTCTTCGTCCAGCGCGGATCGCGTAGAGTCCTTCGACTTGCGGCGCTCGCCCTCGTCCTGCGCTTCAATCGACTCGACGAGAAGCGCCGACCGCTTTTGGACCTGAATATGTTTCTGTGAAGGTACCCATAGTGAGGCAGGTTTAGAAGGAAACCATTTTTGGGGGGTCCCCCCTATGTTGACACATACCCACATGGAACGAAAGACGATATTCAGGAAGCCCGCATTGCCCCGCCACCCGAGGGAGAATGGGGGGTCGATGCCGTCTGCGTAAAAATCCTACCCTCTTCTGACTCTGCTAGTGCCGGGCCGGGGACATCTTAGACACATCAATTATATCATACTTTCATCAGTATGCAAACTCAGATACATTGCCAAAGCACAAGAATGCTTGATTGATGTACCTCAATGGGTTGTTCCCGTTCTTTTTTCTAGTATAGACACTGTAAAAAAAAAATGTGTTGAACATACTTTAGGACAACGGTTTCGGATTCGGCAATAAATCCGAAGCTATTCCAACAAACTGAAGCTTTTTGGTGTCACGTTGTGCCCCCGTTCAAAGCGCGGCCAAAAAGGGCTTTCGCAACCGCCCTAAATTCACCGGCAACCATATCCTTTCGATCTGTGTCGAGAGTGACTTGTTTCATCTAACTATGCCATCCGTCATGCATTTGCGATGGGTCCGCTGCCGAAATCAAGAACAAGGAGATTCTCGTTTCCCAGCCCCGCAGTTGTAAGCGTTTGACCTGCAGCTGGATATGCAAATTCAACCAGTAGAATCACCTTGTCAGTTGCCGAAGTTGATTGCTCAGAGAACAGAAGTGTTGCTCGAAGAAAGTTCAGGGGACAAAGCGAAAACTTGCCGGTGCTCAAGATATTGCTTCTCCAGAACGCTGGAGACAAGGAGAATCAACCCCTGACCGCACCTCACAGCCCTTCCCATTGCTCCTGGGAGGCAAGGCTTCTGGCTCTCCTGACCGATCCGATTGTGGGCACTAAGTTTGATCTTTCTTTCAGGGGGACCCTGCTCTTGACCTACATCAGTTGTTGGGCCCGTAAAGACAGAGAACTGAGGTAAAAGAACGGGTTTTAACAGGTTTGGGATAGAAAAACTGGGCCACATTTCGAACAATCGCCCCGCAAGTGCGCAGTCTTGATTGCAGTGTCTCGAAACACCATACATCCCAAATCGAACAGCTCATCACGGGTCCCTCAAAGCAGCCCAACAAGCTTCAAAAAGAAGCTTCCAGAATGCCTGGGGGGTCTAGCAGGTTCCTGCAAGAAGCCCCCTCGCGTTCAATACGCAGCAGACGGTAGACCATGCCAAACTATTTCCACAATCCCCCCCAGCCAACATGGAAGCCACGAGAGCGTCGTTTTCTGGGGCCTCCCTTTGTCAAGTCCGGCTGGGCAAAGGCTGCGGGGCAAAGGCTGCAGGGTTGGCACTTTGGCCCCCCACTTTCTGGAGAAAATCACGGGCCTTCACCCCCCGCCCTACCCAAGACTCGTCCTGGACTCATCCTCGGAGCCGAAGCGCAAACGCTTGGAGTCCGCCTCCGACTCCGGGGACAGTGTCCTGACGCGCGGCCAACCCTCCTCCCACAATTTTCAGCTTCCCTCAAATTGGTGATGCGTATTGATGGTTTGGAGGTGTGGAGGTTGGGCGGTTTCCCAGAACCAATTTTCGAATTCCCAAACCGCCAGTCCAAACTCAGGGTCACCCGATCTTTGGGCGGGGGTGGTCCCATTCAGTGCAACCACGTGCCTTGGATCCACTTGGCACCCTTGTGACTTGTGACCAACCGAAAAGGAGTTCCCTTGGTGGAACAAAACATACTTAAAACTCACTGCTTCGGCAACCTCATGTTTGGACTCCGATTTGAAATCCTGAAATCCACCAGGAGGCAACATTTGTCTAACTCTGCTCGGGCGCCCAACACAACCTTGGCAGCACACGCCATGTCCAAACGTACGCCTCTGCCATTGAGCTGAATCCGTCCAAACAAAAATGTGCTTTTGTCAGATCCATAATGGAAACCATCCACCCCGGGCCCCTGCTCCAGGAGTCGCGTTCCGGTCCCTTCCTGAACTTGGACAGCTCATCCGGATCCACCGTGGAACGCTTAGAGGAGGGCGACAGGGGCCGGAACTTCTCCAACTCCTAAGCGCGCTTCGGCCCGGAGATTGGAGGTGCCCATTCAACCTCTACACAAAGCCAGTCCAGTCCCCTCACCAATCCAAACCAACTCAGGGCTACTTGAAAGGTAGTGGCTTGTTTCCCAACAGCTGAATTCTATGGGGCCTCTGTCGAGGGGAGCTCCGGAGTGGGTTCCGGAATTGCCGTGCCACTTTTTCCCTCGCCCGACCCCAACAAATGATGTTTGTTTTTGGTTTGTTCTGTTTGGTTTTCCGCTGCTTTGTTTGTTGCTGTCCTTGAAACAGAGTTCTATTATGTTCTATGTGTGTGTGCGTTTTCCTGAATGCAGCCATGACTTATTTGTGTTTGAATTGTGTAGGGTGTCCTGTTTACCGAAGTATGTATGTGATTTGTTGTTTCGTGCAAGGGCAGTCTCCAACTAAGCAGATGCAGATCGGTGGTTGCTCCCAATATTTGCTTGTTGGTTTGGTCAGAGTTCAATGCCTTTCTCGAGCTTAGAGTCGGCCCCCTATGGCAAGGGGTTCCTTTGTTGGTTTCCCTTGGTCCGAAATCCATTTTGAGAAACCGGCCAAGGGGCGTCTTCGGGTGATGCAGACGCTTTGGAGGTCGGAGACAGGGGCCGGAATCTGTCCAGCTCGTCCTGCGGCCAAGGGTGGCACGAGGCCCCAAGACAAAAGGCCTTGGCCTGAGTATCTCAGACAGTTTCCACTACCCACCAGCTTTCAGGAGAGGAGGAAATGTGGATTCGACCCTCATGGTGCGCAAACTTTGGAAACCAGTAACTCAAGAAGTATGGGGACCATCCCTGGGCACAACTTATGAGAATAACTAACCATTCAAATATCAACAACCTGTCCAAGCCATTTGGTGACCAAAAGGATCAAATCAAAGAGTGTGCCCTCAACAATCCACGTGGCCGCCACCGCGCACGTCATTGGGTCCTGGTGACTGCTAGGGCTCGGCTGCGGCGAGAGGGGCCGGAACTTGTCCAGTTCCCGCTCTTGGGGTGACCTCAATGCGTGTTGGCGCTCGGTTTTCGTGGACACTTCGTGCCTGCAAAAGTATCTTTCACCAGCACCCTTTCCAAATAAACCATGCTCCTTTGCCCAGACGGGACCTGGACGGAAAAGGCTAACATCCTGGACCTCTGACGCAAAAGTTGACCAAAGTTGGAAAATCAAAAGGCAAAACCGATTGGCTTTGGGCAAGTGAGTCCAAGCACAGCATTAGACTCCAAACGTGGGGTCCGCTTCCATTTCTCGAGCTTTCGGCACATCCGAGCGCGTACATAACCTCAGAAAATCCTCGTGCAAGCATACACAATACCAATCAGCAGCTCCGTTGACGCTCGCATGCAATAAATGGCATGCCAACAAGCCGGATCCAAACTACCACACGTGAGTCCCACATGTGAGCCTAGCTGCTAGCTTTCTTGCTCCCAGCTGGAGGTCAATGTTTAAGAAACTTTGGAATGCAACAGGATGTCAAAAAAAGGGTCCAAACTATGAACCTTGGCAAAAGGCTGAAAGGAAAAATGGAGAAAAACAAAAAAGGCAGACAGTAGACAAAAAACAAGCTAAGTCTGGCAAGGAAAAGCGATTCTAGCAGGCAGCGCCATGCCACTGTCCCAGCCCGGCCCTGCCTTGCGTCCTCTGCCTACCAGCATAGCCAAACGTGAGTCTTGGTCGCTTGCCCACGGCGAAAACCCGTTGGGAACACAATGGAAGGACATCACACCTTGTGGGCAATGGTCGAAAAGACTGGCTCGCAAGCTCTGGGGGGGGCGGGCGGGGCGCACGACCAGGAAGCCTTCAAAGTCCTCTTGGCATGGGGACTTGGCCAAGGGCGACCAAAGTGAAGCTACCCAACTGGGGGGGGGAGGTGGCAAATGGGTGTGAAGGGGGAATAAATCGGAAAACCACCAAAAAGACACACCCCATTTGGGACTGCTCGAAAACCCGACATCCCTGCCTGCAGGGGCCGAAACTCCTCGCTCATGCACATGCTAAGGCGGCGCCCCGGGGAGTTGTCCCCTGGCGGAACAAAGTTGGCGAGGCTCCAAAGTTCTAACGTTCCGCTCCAGGAAAGGCACCCAATGGTCAACCAACCAGTCACCAAGAAAGCAACCAACCCGACCCACCGATCAACCGACCGACCGACCGACCAACCAACCAGCAATCAAACAAACACGCAAACAAAAGTCAGGCGTGACACCCCTGCCGAAGCAAGAAGCCAAAAGCGCCCAATGGGAACGCAATTGAGATTAGCTAGCCAAGAAATGATCTGCAAAGCACCCCCCCAAACCTGGCAGGCACATGGTGCGAAACTGGCAGGCGATCTTGACCCCATGTCCCCCGTTGTTGGCCGTGTGCTTGCTTAGTTTGTAGGTCCCTCGCAGGCGAATCAAAAGGCCAGCCACAACAGAAGACACTGTTGTGAGTGTTAATGTCGTCCAAAGAGGTGGCAAGGGGATTGTCCGCTACAATGCCCAGGTAAATTATGAATCCTTGGGGATGGGAGTGCCAGGTCGGGCTTTTGCTCCAAAAAGGGAGTCACAATCCAACCTCAAAGAAGACAAACTGAATTGTGGTTCGGTTCACCCGTTCTTGGGCTTCACCCCCTTTTGGCTTGCCGTTTTGGAGGCACCTTCCCCAAACGCTGCCACTGGACTGCCCGGCCTAGCTCCATACCTCGATGTGGCAAGTCCGGGATGGTCCTGGGCTTCGGCTCCAAACGGGCGCCGAAACAAAGGCAGCACCTCCAGTGCCCAACCTGAAAAAAAAAATGTTGAACCACAGCCCCCCCAAAACAAAACAAGAATCAACCATCGCGAGACGACAAGCTCCCCCCAACCCCCCCTTTCCCCAGCCCCTCGCTGACGCCTGGGGCCCCCCGGCAGCCGGTGCCTCACCGTGCGCGCCGTCGGAGAGCCCAGCTCCACGTCCATCGCCACGGGGCTCCGCCGGGGCGAGGTGCCTCACCGTCACTGACCGAGAAACCCCCGGGCCACCGGCCGGGCGGTTTCCCGGACTCCCATGAGGGGAATCCGGAACCTGGCTTATCTCGCCGCAAGGTGCGTTTCTTCTCCAGAAAAAAGTCTCCAATGCCAAGAGGGCCAGCATTGTCAAGTCTTGACGAGACTTACCCTAAACAACATGGAACCCCAAAAAAATGGGTGTCTTTCGTTGAGGGTACCTTTTGGGAGGTTTAAAGCAAAACCAAAACCACACACACACACAATTCATTCTTGGGGGTCCATGCTCAAGTCGGGCGAGAAAGCGGAAACTCCCAACAAAGAACAAAACGAAAAGAATACCCTGCCACCTACAGAAGGCGCCTGCGGGAGAGCAACTCGAAGATCAGGGAACTGAGGGAACCGATGTCAGCTTGGGTTTGCGCGGATGGTCCAAAAAGATTCAAGAGGGGTCTGCAAAATACCTGTAGCTCCCGAATGCTCAGCCGGAAACCCAAGCCAAACTTTTCAAAAGGGGGCGAAACGTGCACGGAGGTGCCCTTTTCGTGGCTCCATTTCAGTCACTATCACAGTGTAGCGTTCGTTGTTCTCCCTGTGTTCTTTGAGGCGTGGGTTTATACGGCAAGCAAGAGGAAACCAACCACTCTTAAGCCCCCGATTTTTAACATATGTATATATATATATATATACAAATTCAACTAAAGTTGCGGTTGCATGGTCTGGAGCCTTCAGGGCGACATTGGGCCCACTTCCGTGCATCCAAGCGGCTATGCCGTTGTCGGTCAAGCAAGACCTGCCAGCAAATGAGCCCTGGTCAATAGCCCAAATGACATGGGATTTTGATGAGTATTCTCATTTTTTCTCGTGCTGCTTTGGTGGGTGTACCCAAAGCAACTTCGACTTCCGAAGCGGAAACACGAGACGCGTCCGCCTGGGAGTGCAGTGGAGAGCCCTGGCCGGAGGCCTGGTATCGTGCCGCGCCTGGCGAACCCGAATTGGAGCTCTTGGAGGTGACCGCTCCCCCAGTTCCATCGATCTTCCGCATTCGAAAATGGTGGTCACCATGAAGGCGCCCAGTTTCCACGCGAGTGTGCCCTGAAGACTGGGGTGTGCAAAGGGAGGAGTGCCACAACAAAAGAAAACCTCTTGATGAATGATTCAGCATTGTTTTTGAAGAACCCCCCCCCCCAAAAAAAAAAAAAGGAAAAAAGGATTGTGGGCCAAGGTTCCACATACATAATACCCTGAATGAACATACGGCATAATAATCCATATACAAGAAAAGATGCTTGGCAGATGTCACGTGATCCATATTCCCATCAAACTTGATTCGATACTGCGCACCCTGCATTCCTCCTTTCAGTCCAAAAGGTGTTCGTGTTTTTCCAACCTGTAAACACGACCCCGCTAACATGCATCCCCGTACACTGCAATGACCACAACACCGCAAAAAAAAAAAAAAAAAAAAAAAAAAAAAAAAAAACGAGTCATTCACCCTCCAAAAATACTGTTAATTAAAAAAAAAAGACTTCCATGACGTGTTCCTGCAAAGGCGACTTTTTGATACTCACCAAAGGACATAGTTTCCATGAACCCTCTCCCCACCACCCCGCACCCCACACCTCCAACCCAAAAGGAAAAATGGGCAGCCAGCCGAGCCCACGCGTTTGCCACGGCTCTGCCCACCCTCCCTCCCAAAACGCGAAAACGTGAAAACGCGAGCCGAGGCGCCCGAGAGCTTGGAAGATGCCGCCAGGTCCTTGGCCGGCCCCCAAAAACAGTCCTTTGATAAATCTGGCGAGAACACCCCCCAAGCAAAAAAGTAGAGGAAGGATCCCCTATCATCACTCAACCAGGGGTTAACTTAGCTTGGTTTAGATTCCTGGTAGCTTCCGCTTAATCTGAAAGACCATGCATGTCAGGGGCGGCTCCGGGGGAGCAACTCATGGGGAATTTCGCGGACCAGGCCCCCTTTTAGACCAATCAGCTGCTTTTAAGGGCTGGCCGAGTGGGAAGCCAGCTGGAAATGCTGCGAGCCAAGGCGCTGCATCCCCCGGGTGCTCGGTGGGCGTGGTGGGCGAGGATCGGTATGGCGCGCTGTGTCCTCAGCATCTAGGGCTCACAAAGCGCCCTCGACAGGCTTTGGTTTGGACCATTCGCGTTCCCCTGGTTTCCTCATGATTAAAGGTCTTAGTCGCTTTCTGGCAAACGCACGGGGGGGTCCTCATTAAAGGCAAAGTCGCGTTTTGGGAAACAGGGCGGGGGGGTTGAGAGAATCCTCTTTCTCTGTTGCAAAAGGCTTCCGGCTGTTTGAAAACATGCACGGCTCTGTGAACTGATGCCAAGAACACTCCCAAAACGAAATCCGTGTCAAATGGAGGCTACAGGAAACCAACATGAGCTACCAAGCATGCAGCAGGGTTCAACTAAGAGTGCGGAAGTGCCCCCCCCACAGAAAGCCAGAGCCCGAGGGATTATTGCTCTCCCTGCGCAGGGACGGCCACAAACAACCCTCTAGGCAACCGAGGGGAGTAGTCCCAGGTCAGTTTGCTAAGGGGGGCGCCCTCTGACAGGGGAAACGTGCACCCCCCTCGATGCATGATTTTCCCTGCACCCAGGAATGCAAGATGTATGGGTCTTTCATTGGGGGGGTGCAACACCCCTCCTGTACATTGCTCGGGGGGGTGTGAATGCCGAGTCCCTTTCAAATTGTCCTGGACCTCCATGGGTAGAGTCACTTGTTTGCCCCCATGATCGCCAAGCTTGTGATCGAACCAAGCAGAAAAATAGCCCCCCCCCTGAAAGTTGCGGATCCAGTTATCACTGTAGTGGGTGACCAGGCATTTCTATACCTCTATAGGAACTACGTCATGGTTCTGCCTGGTTTCCCTGGGCCCTCTAAGACCATTCCTGAAAGGAGGTACTCTTGGGGGATTCCCCTGACTACAAGGGACCTACACGCTCTTCACAACTTACACGCCAGCACAGAGCCTAAGGGGAGCCCCCCCTTCCCCCCATTTTTGAAACGGCGCCTTCCAAGCCAAAAGGGCCAAGCGGCTGGGCGACAGCGAGCTGGCATGCCTGGAGCCGGAGGCCAGAACTCGTACCAAGGGGGTCTGCGTATTTTCCCTGAACAACCCATGTGGACAGTTGTCATAAGCATGGGCCCAAACATGTGAACGTCACCAGGGTCCAACAAAGGAGAACTATCAAGATTTGAAACCTCCTGAAAGCCATGATCCTTACTGGGAAAACGGAAAAGACTGACAACAGTGGTAGAATCTTTGGCCACGAATCTGTTTTGCTTTCCCCTCCCATAGACAGAAAGGTAAAAAACAATTCAACACGGAAATGATGTTCCGCAAACGGTCCAACCAAAAAGAGAATATTTAAATATGCTTCTGCCTAGCCACGGTCAATTGATGGTAACCAAGGGGCCGCGCAGACCCCTCCTGGTAACCAGGTAGGGTAGTAGCTGAAACTGGGGGTTGGTGCGTGTTTTGCCGCTTTGGCCGGGTGCAGCTGAGACGCAACAAGCCGTTGGCTTTGCTACTGCAAAACTGCGTGTGTGCCCCGTGCAATCCCCTCCACTGACAGTAGATGACAGGAAGCATTAGCTGTTGCTCAAATCAAAAACAGTTGGGTGCATGCGAAGGAATGCTCCCCTTGAGGCATCCCAATGCAACTTCATCCACCAGCTCTTCCTGCCCAAGCAAAAAGCGTCACCCGACTACACCATGGCGTTCCCATTCGGACACAAACCCATGTAAATATCCCACCATGGGCGGTCTCATTTTGAATGTACGCTTTGTATGGTTTTGCAGGAAGGCCAAAAGAAAATCGAGGCCAGTCATACCTCCTCGCCAGAAACGGCCAAATCAAAAACTATCCACGCCATTTCCCCGCGCCTGGGCGAACCCCCCGCGTCGGAGCGGAAGGAGGTGTCCAGTGTCGCCTTCGAGGGAGGGGAGGGGATAGATCACCCCCGGTACCACAAAGAGCGTGGGGAAAGCCGACCTGGGGCTTTTGCCTCAATACCAGATTTGCTGGTGTTATCTTCTTTTCTCCCATTTTGTGGCCCATGTCCCAACCCCAGCCCGAAATGGGCTTGCTTCTTTAGGACGTGACTGGCCTCTCGGAGCACTGCGCCATGTGTGCCCTGGTGAAAGCTTGGCAACAGCTGCCCTTTTTGTGCCCCTGGGGTTTCTGGGAAACCAAAGCGAAGGCACAAGGCTTCCCAATTTTGAGAAAAACGTTTCATTCAGCGGTAGCTGGCCTGTTTGGACATGTTTTGCAACCGGGATACAGTAGTTGTTCTTGAACAGGTTTGCTTGGTGGAGGGTGCTGAGTTGGAAATACGACAGCCGGGGATCAGCACAACCCCGGCTCCTTGAGAGGTACCTTAGTGTGAGAGTACATGGTTCTGGGTCCCAGAAAGCTGAATAGAAGCCTTGCCAGGAAGCCTTTAGAAAACCCGGCTTCAGGCGTTTTGGAGGCACAAGACGGCCGAATGGCATAAGCAAAGCATTTGAGGTGGCGCAAGTGACACAATCAAATGTGGCGCGGCCAAATGTTGGCTCGGAAGTCAAAGGACCAAACAAACCCGACCCAACAAATGTTACGACGAGCAGCGGCAACAACCAGATACGGCTTGACCACCCACATGCATCCTCGAGCATTCCTTTTAGATGGTCTGGGACTTTGCCAAGTAGTTGACGCCCTTTAAATGTGTTTAATCTGCTTCTGTGAGGCCGCCAACTGCAAACAATGGCAAATGGGCTATTTAATTTAGAAGGCAGTGCGAAGAGCCCCGAACAACCACTGGAAGGGCTGTCCAGGGCTGCACAAACCTCCGTACAAAGCACGGCAACGCCACAAAACAGCCCTGGAATCAAGAAAATCGCTCCTTTGTGTCAAGGAACGCGCTCAGAAATATGTTGCGGCGCCCCAAAGTGCTTCGTCGGCCAAGGGGCGCAAGGACATTAGCTCCCCTTCAGTGGTACTCGAAGACAATTAGGCTTACAACCACTACGTAGCCACTTCAAACCGGGTCCCATAAATATACATCCCTTTTAAACATCATCACCCCCCAAAACGTGATGTTCAAACCATCCAAATATGGGAAGCACCCCTTTCGGACACACTGAGCCTGAACGCCCAATGACAAAAGAGTCTTTATGGGGATTTCCGTTTTCTGATAATCCTTTCAGAGACTGTTGGGGATGTCTTTGGTTGACTTCTCTCCAAATCAGCTGGCCAAGATGCATCCTGAGAGGGACCCTGCCCAGCCTTCTGCGAATGCTGCGGGGACATGCTGTGCCCAAAGCCTCCGGCCTCTTCCCGGACACTCCTCATGCGCCGCGTGCGCATGTTTTAGGGGAAGAGCGGCCGAAATAGAAAACTGGGAGATGTCCATGCATTTCGCCCCAAAAAGCTGTTGTGAAGAGCTGGCTGGGAGCCATGACCCTACTTCCCACGTCATTTGAAAAGCTACTTGCCTTTTTTGACAGGGCATATTAACGTGATACCCTCAAAATCGTTCCCTGAAAGTGGTTCAAATGACATTCTCCGCTGAACGTGATGTTGATAAGCACCAACAAGTGGCGTGCGCACATAGCATGGCATCAAACGGGGCATCGCTGATATGAAGCATGCTCTGGTCGACACTAGCCATTTGTCCATTTGCCAGGGCCTGAGATTTCTGCTCCCTCGCCACATACGGTGGGATGCCTCGGGCCGCGCTCCATCGCCTTTCGGCTGTGGCGTTCCTTTTGTAGCGGGTGGCAGGCCAAGTGGCCCGCCTTTTCTCGGCCGTTCCCGAAGGGAAGTGGTTTCCTCGAGCTCCCTTGAGGCCCAGGAGTGCTGCGGCCTGTGTCACTTTCATCTTGTTTGCCTTTTTCCACTGTTCCGTTTCATTCCCTTTTTACGCTCAGCTTTCTAAGGCGAATCGGCCCTTGAAGGCTAGCGGCTGTTTGTGTGTTCATTTGGAAGCGCTTCCTGTGAGCCATTTACGCACATAGGTGTACATAAACCTATGTATGTATGTATGTATGTATGTATGTATGTATGTATGTATTTATGTATGTATGAACGTATGTATATGCATATGTATATCCATTTAGACATGTACACACATATATATATATATACATATACATATATATATATATATATATATGTGTGTGTGTGTGTGTCTGCGTTTACTTGTCTATGCATTTACTTCTTGATTTACCCTGGGCGCAGAGGGATCCATGATTCAACCAGCGTCCCTCCATCCGCCGAGGGGCCGCGGGGACGAGGCGCTGTGCAGGCCTCAAGTGCTTCCGCGAATTAGTTGCGTCTCGCCTCTGAGTTTCCTTCGGGTCGGGCAGGGTTCCTTATATTCTGGCTAGTGCGATAAGGAGGGAATGTGGGAATGAAGCAGACGGGGATTCCCTTAAAGGAACCCACAAGGGGTGTTCATTCATTCCCTCATTCCCTGCCTATCACACCAGCAAGTATTTGGGTTTGCGGGCTGAAGCATGCCCCCCCCTATTTGTCTCAAAATGAGGGGATCCCAAAATCAACCAAAAGGGGGTCCCTTGAATTGTGGTTCAACACGTCACCTGTTTGGCCGGGATACTGGTACTCTTTTGTTGCGGGCAGCTTGAAGGAAAACAAAGGGGAGATCACTCACTTTGGTTCTTCTTTTTGCCGCTTGGCGGGGGGGGGGGGGGGAATGTAGAAAAGGCTTGGCCTAGGGGGTGGGGGGTAGATGGTTGCCTATTCTGTTTTTCATTTCTCAATTCAACACGTGTTCTATCTTATTCGTTTTTTCAAGGCTGTTTCTGGGGCCAAGAAATAACGATATGAATGTGGTAACGAATTGATGATTTAGTCCCCTGTTTCGTTCCAGGTTTCAACTTTTAGTTTTATTGATTGAAAGAGGTTAGGACTTTCTGTGGTTTCACGGGTTGGCTTTTGGGCGGTTCTTCTGGTTTGTCATTTAATGAACTGTTTATAGGTGAAAAGTTCGCTATCATTATAACAGATAAGTTTATAAATGTTATGATTATAGTATGATTATAACTGCAGTTCAGGATAATGTTTTAATTGACACATCTTACTTCTTTCATACATCATTTTAAAAATAATATAAATATCTCTCACTGTATTTTTAACATTAAACTTTTCACTTTCAATAAAAAAATTTGATATCTTCTTTAACATCTTCTCCTTCTTTTCTTTGATACTCCAACGTCCATAATATGCGGTCTATCATTTCATACTTTTCTTACTAATTTTAAGAAACTGTTGAACATAATCATAAGGCGGAATTTCATAAACACATAGAAATATTAAAACCTCGTCTTCTACATTTCTTGTATTTCTTCTTCTTATTCTCAACACACAATTGGTTATATATTGAGTATTTCTCCATTCCTGACAAGTTCTACATACATCTTCTTCATCCATTGAATAGTTAATAATATTATTCACTATTCCATTAGGTAGAATAATTTTGTATAATTCCATATTTTCCTTTTTGAAGTGGCAACAATCATAGCGATTCTTATTGATATAACTGTTGATTTCATCATAGTTCATTTGTCTCTTATTATATGATGCTATTTGTTCTTTAAGTAGTTTTGAGCTAGGGGGTTTCAGGTTTCATTTGAATTGTAATATGTTCTATAGTAATGATTTCTTCTCGTTTCATAGTCTGCTTTATTTCTTCAACTATTTTTCCAATATAAAATTTTAATGACGCTCTACTTGTTATCTTATTCTGTCTGCTTGATGCATAAGAACGACAGTTGCAAATCTTATTATTATACATCATTTTCGAACTAACTTCTATTCCAATCTGAATTTCTTCATCATACTTCATTAATCTTAACAATTCTTTTGGTGGTTTCAACACATATGACAGTGCTTTATTGCCTTTTAAACATTTATTTCGAATCTCAACATAATATTTACTTTCTCCTACTTGCTCAATGTAAATAGACGGTTTCCATTTCCTCTGCAATTCTCTTAAAGCATCACATTGTTTCAGTCTTCGCCACCCTTCACAACCATTAATGTAAGTAGTGATGATTGAAACTAAACCCTCAGGTAAGCTAGTCCAATTCTCAACCACAAAATTATTCTCAGACATTTTACCCTCACTCATTTTTTCTCTTAATATATAAGGTTTTTCTCTTTAAGTACTTTTGGGTAGGGGTTGCTGGTTGACCAGTCTGGGTTTCAGGTTTAATTTACATGTCTTAACCTTCTTGTTGGATTATAAAACAATGCTTAATCATAATATAATTATATAATATGAATAAACAACAGTTAGTTTCTCCTATATTTAATCTCATCAGAGATATAACCACTATAACAACTCATACCATACTCACAACAATAATGCTCGTATCCGTTTATTAATTGGTCTGTGTAAATTGCAATAAGATCGCTTAATATGTTTCTCACATAATAATTGTTATTTCTATATGGCCACACCAACTGTTTAGGCGAGGAAAGAAAAAACTACTATTTATAATAAACTTTAGTTCATTAATTCTAAGACAATGTTTCAAAAGTATAATGACTTCCTCATTATTATTTTTGCAGTATGATTTCATTGCTTGATGTTACATTTTCCTATTGTTAAACCATTTTTTTACTCCTAATTCATCAAATATGTTGTCAATGTTTCTTCTATACTGCTTGTCATCATAATGTTGTAAATGTAGTTGTGTAATGTAGATATTAAACGACTGTTTGAAAAACAATAATTGTAATTCTGCTTTATCCAACCCTTCTTCTGGTAAATCTCTATCTTTCATAAAATCCTTGTCTTCTAATTTTAAACAACGACATTTAAAACAATCCGCTTTATTATGATCATTAATAATCTTACAAACATTAACAGGTAAAACATTTGCTAGTGCTTCAGCAGACTTGCAGTTTTTATTTTTACAAGGGCAATTATCATAATTAAATAGTGTCATTTTTCTCTTAATAAATATATCCAATTTTTCTTTAAGTAGTTTTTATTTTATGTTAAGGGGTGGGGGTTTATGTTGATACAAAATGTTCTAAGAAATAATATAATGGCAAGATTAACGAAAGACCAAATAATCAGCAACATCTATTATGACTTAGACGAAGGTTTCGGAAGCACACAAGCGACACACAAAAAGGCAAAGGAAGAAGACCCAACGATAACATTAGAAGATGTAAATCAAATAAAATCAACCAAATAAATAAGTCAAGAACTACAGAGGCACTGATTCTTATACCGCTCCGTTTGCTAGGTATGAATATCAAATAGACATAATGCATATGTCACCTTAGCTAAAGACAAGAACGTTCCACAGTATGCTTTAGTCGTGATTGACATCTTCAGTAAATTGGCAGATGTAATACCGATGGATGCAAGAGACGGAGAGCACGTTTTGAAGGCACTGAGAGCAAGTTTTCAAAAGATGGGTTATCCGATGTCTGTGTATTCTGATGATGATGGAGCGTTTGCAACCAAAAACCAAGTTCAGGATTTCTTCAACAGCGAGGGCATCAAACACATAATAACGAAGACACACGCAAATGTAGCCGAACGTTCTATTAGGACGATGAAAAACAAAATTCACGATAGAGCTAGGTTTAAAAATATGAAATGGACCGATGCCTTAACACCAGCATTGAAACAGTATAACAGCACATACACTCGTCAACAAGGATGACACCAACCGAAGCACACAAGGACGACAATGAAATAAATGTAAAGGTCAATCTGAAACTACGAGAAAAGAACAAAAGAAAGTATCCCAGAATACAGGAGAACGATAAGGTAAAAGTGTTTCAAAAGAAACGGGGCAATTACACCGACAGAAAAGAGTATAACTCTAAATGGTCTAATAAAAATATTCAATGTTGATACAATTGAATATGATATTATGGGCAATAAAACTTACAGAGTAGCAGGAATAAACAAACCACTTCTGAGACACGAAATTTTGTTAGTTAATGATTAAACATATTTCTTGGTATCTTCAATATACTTGACTTGCTAGAAATCCAGACTTGATTGTTTAGGTTCCTTTATGACTTTTTCATTAAGCTTTTTAATATAAACATTTCGTTTATTCTTGCATTCAGTGCCCTCTCTATCAACTTCTTTTGGTTGATAGTTATTAGTATTATTGTAAGCTGGTTTCTTCATACTTTCTAACAGTTGGTAAATTTGTTTATTGTGCTCCATTACTTCATCAATTTTCAAAATTAGTTCATCCACACCTTCCATATATACTATACTATACTATTAAACGTTTAAAACAAATGTTTAAACTATGTTAAATCTACTCTTTAAATACTAGTTTTTCATCATTTGTTTAACAGTTTCCTGCGTTGCGTTTTCTTTTTTCTCGGATGGTGTTGCTTGCCTACCCAATTTAAAAGTTATATTATGATCATCTGTTTCTAAGTTGGTACGGTCTTTAGTTTTATCAATATTCATTTTCTTATCATTTTTACTTATTTTGAAACTTGTTGGAATACACGAACATTTGCAATGTCCCTTCTTTTGTATTTCTAATTCATTTTTAAGTTCTAACATCTTTTTACACATAGGACAAGCAACCTCAATTACTGCTGTTTCTTTAACAATTTCTCCGCTATCTTCATCTGTTGAAGAAACACTTAAACCTGTCATATTTTTGTTTTTCTTTTTCGTTTTACAATTTATATTAATAGTTGCATTGTATTTTTGATGTATTGCATTCCTAGCTTAATTATTTCTAATGAATAATAACAGCATTTTCTAGCTTTATTATCAGTTATTATTACTTGTTCTATACCCTCTACTTTATCTATTATATCAATATAATCTGAATAACTCCTATTAATATAAAAAATAAGGTAAACTATTTTTCATGTCTGTCTTTCTTTTCTTATAAAGTTTCTTCATTGTACCGTCTTTATTCCATCTATTTTCCACAAATTTCTGATGATGTTTTGAATTTATATGTTTGAACAAATATTTGTCAGCATAAGTTTTACCACAACTGCAATGGATAATAGTCATATAAATAATAAGATAGAATAGTGATTTAATCTTATTATTTCATGCATGGTAGAATATTCGGAGGGCACAGCAATGAGGGTTTCTTTACAATGCATCAAGCTAATTAGTTTCAATGCTTATTGATTGAAGAAATGGAAAGCCTGTTCCATTATGTTATTCACAACCACTCATAACATAAAGATGTTCCATTTAATATTAATTACAAGTTAATTGTTAAATATAATTTTCTATATATCTTTAAAATCAATTATGACAAACGTTCCAATAATAAAACCAATAAACATAACTGATTATGAATTCAAATATGAACACGTGCCAAAACTACCTTTTCGCTCAATTGTTGTTGCTTCATCAACGGGTGGCAAAACAGTTTTAATCCAAAACCTCATATTAAATGTTTATAGGGACTGCTTCGCTCGTATATTCATTTTCAGCCCGTCAGTTCATAACGACCCTACCTTTGTTGAAGTCAAGAAATACCAAAAAGATAATATGAAGGTTGATGATGAAAAAGAAAAGTTATGTTATGACACCTACCAACCTGAAGAACTGGAAGAAATAATTAACACACAAAGAAAGATAATTCACTATATGAAAGAACAGAAGATGAAGAAACTTCATTCAATTTTAATCATTGTTGATGATTTTGCAGACGACCCCAAATTGTTAGATATAGTAAGTTATTAGACGGACTGGCAACGAGAGGCAGACACGATGCCATTAGTTTTTGTTTAAGCGTTCAAAAATATCGTGTCCTAGCACCAATCATCAGGTTGAATTCAAGTTCGTTGTATATCTTCAAGTTAAAGAATGTATCAGAGTTGATGTCATTCATTGAGGAAAACTCTGCCATTGTTGATAAAGAGCAACTGTTACATATGTATCACAAAGCAGTAGATGATAAGCCCTACTCCTTCTTTTATGTCAATATGAGTTCTAAAGATGTTAATAATATGTTTTATGTTAGATTTGAGAAAGCATTTAAAATAAAATGAATATAATATTATAGAATGTTAAACATGATTCAAGAAAGAATATATGAAGAACCAGTAACGTTTTCGGCAATGATATACCAAAACTAATTCAAGAATACCGGAAGCACAGACTATTTAGTTAGTTGAGTGTGAATGTGGTGAAACTTTTTTAATGAAGGAGGCTCCTGACCATATTGAAAGTAATTGTCATATTACTTTTAAGGAAGAAGAAAGAAGAAGGAAAGAATTGGAAGAACATGTTCGTATAGAAAATGATACTGATTGTGATAGTGATAGTGGTAGTGATGATTATAGTGATGGTGGTTCAACAAGAGTTCCAGTTGGTTAAAAAATAATTAAATATGTTAGATTTCAAAAAGCATTTAGAAAAAATAAATATTTAAATATATTATGTTATTTTATGGTTTGCCATTAGAAATTAAAAACCATGTATCATCTTCTAATTTAGGTGATGTTACAATATTGAAAATAAAGAATAGTAATATTATTAAGGAAAAATTTAAACCAGTGTATAAGTCTTACAAATCAAATATTACTTTTAACAATATACATTATTTTGAAATTGACAATATTAACATTCATAACGGAATTTCATATACTTGAAATTTAAGTGAGTTAATTTAAATTGCATCAAAAACCTAAACCATTAAAATTATCAATTGATTACGTTATGTTTATTAATACTGAGTCAATTAAAAGTCCGTGTAAAATTACTAATCGTATTTTAACATCAAATAGTTTTTTGATATTTATTATTTTATGAATAATGACATTAATAATAATACAAATACATTTGAATGTATGGTTGGTGATTTGATTTCGTTACAATTGAAAAATAACTATTAAAATAATTGATGATGATAAACAAAGTTGTATTAGTCAATTTTGTTCATATTTTTGATTAATAATATTAATAAATCTTAATATTAATATTTCAGAACAAACTATAACCACATAAATTCAACGCTGGTAATTTAAATATTAATTAGGCACATTTTACTTTCTCCAGTTTTTCTAATCTTTCACTCATTTGCTTAATTGCTTTCAACTGTAACTTATCAATATTACTTAAATCTAATTGTTCTACATCAGTATCATTGATATTATCAATACCTGAAGTTTCAACACTACTATTTGAATTACCAATTATATATTATTTAGGTTTTTCTTTTTTCAAATCCTTAATTGATTTTCAAGTTTATTCATTTTATCATTCAACTCTAATACTGCCTTATGAACCAACACAGGCAATACTAAATAATTCAATCCTATATGCTCTTCATCTGTACATACAATATTTTCAAACTCTTTAGGAATTGCTTTTAATACTTCATCTGCGATATATCGTATATGAGTTTTACCACCATCATTTCTATCGTGTCTCTTAAACTTCTTCGGCTTAAGTTTCTTAATGACATTCATACAATTAGATTTGATATTGACTATGTCATATTTCAATCGTGAGTCACTTGAATCACCAAATGTTCCATTAATCGTCACGGTTGTTGCTGTTAAATCTATATTAGTTCCTGTTGATGGTTCTAGTGTATTACATAGCAATTTCTTCGTTCCTAAAACTGTTATATTTTTAGTAAAAGTTGATGAAGCATTATTTATATAACTTCCGGTATTTACTGTTGTTCCAAATGTCTTATCAATAGATAATAAAACTGAAGAAGAAGTGGAGCTGTCTGCCACTCTAAACGCAGTGTTGGTTGTTCTGAATATTACACTAACATATCTATCTGTATAATTCACAATTTGTATCAATTGTTAATTTACCATTGGTCTCAATATTAACATTATCACAATTAACAGCAGCATTTGTATAAATATTACCTCAACGGGTTTATTAAAAATAGTTTCATTCACTAATCCATCACACATAAAATATTGGTTAGAGGCATTACTAACATCGGCAACACTAACAGCAACAAAATCATTATGAGCCATATATAGACCTTCTATAGCATCTGGTGTAGATCTTCGTATTGAACCATTATTATTAAAACTCAAATATGAACCATTGCTAAGACTTATTGCCTTGTCAGTTCCTATAAACTGAACTGAATCAGTAAATCTTGCTTGTCCAGCACAGTTTAACACATAACCATTGACTCCAACTGCGCCTAAACCAAATCTATCTTTTACCCACACTCTTCCAACATTAGCGTCCCCTATTTGTGTTTCCCATTGACCATTATTTGAACTCATCCACATCCGGCAATCTCTGTTAATATTAAACTCACGATTGAACATTTGAAATGTCATTTGCAATCCAACATTTGGTGAAGGTGTAGTGCTAAACTTAATACATAGTATACTTCCAGTAGTCAACATATTAAAATTACTGTGTAAAGTTGTATTCTCGCTCAAATTAATAGCAGCTGCTACTGATTGAGCATTAGTATCTAATTTGTCTAACTTTTGAGCTAATGATGTATCCTGTGAATTGTTGATAATAATTATTGAATTAATTGTATTTGTATTTCCTGTTATCAATCCTGCTAAATTATCTGATTGTAAAACATAACGAGCATCTGAACCTGCTACATCTAAAATAGACGAACAAGAAAATAAACCTGACACTTGTAAACTACTCAATAGTGCAGTATTATGATTTAATATTATTTTATCATTTTGAAAAGTTGAAGAATTATTAATTTCTACATCTCCAAAACCTCACTGATTTAAAAACATAGTTGAACCTGTTAAATTTCCATAATTATAACTATCAAAATAATTATTATACATTTCAAAGAAATTCTTATAATTTCCAAATTTTGCTATTTTGAAAGTTGCAGTCGTTGTTATATTATGTATTAATGTATTATTTAATATTGATGTATTTAATTTTTCTGATAATAGATTATTAGTTGATGTTATATTATAATAAATTGCTATCAAATGAGCCCCCGTTCTGCAAATCTGATATTGCTGTAATATGTGAATTCATTGTGCTATTTAATCCTGTTATTGAATTAGAACTAGAACTAATATTATTAAAATTAGTTGTTATAGTAGGATTTAAATTGCTTATTAAATTTGTACTTGAAGAAATATTATTAATATTTCTATTAAATAAATTAGAAGTAGAACTAATATTATTAAAATTAGTTGTTATAGTAGAATTTAAAAAAATTACTTATTTAAATGTGTATTTGATGAAATATTATTAAAATTTGTAATTGAAGTTATTGTTAGATTACCACCTATTAAAAATGCATTTGATGAAACATTAACTAAATTACTTGCTATGGTGGCTGAATTGCCTTGAACGAAATAAGCGTTTGAACTAATATTATTTGATAATACATTAACTTCTGTCTTATTGTATGATTGAGTTATATCATAAAAATTAGCGTCAATCTGTGCTTTTGTGTAAGTATCTACTTGGTCTGCTTTGTTGTTTAGTAAATCAATTATATCTGATTGATTAGCGTATATGTTGCTAATGTTTGTTTCCCCCGCTTGTAGAATTGATTTCGCTAATTGGTCTCCGTATCCAGTTATATAATCGTGGTTAGTAAATGGATTTAATGAACCAGAATAAACAGTTATAGCACCACGGTCAGCAATGCTAACAGGGTCTAAGATACTTCTGAAATTAATGTAATCATCGGTAATTTTAGACCTTCGTGATATAAATGGTGCTCCATAAGTGGTTAAAGTTAATTCTCTTTCGGGAAAATCTTTTGTTATTTGTGCCCCTACACTTGAACCGAGACTATGTGTTATAAGGTGTTTAACTTCATTGGTTTCATCCAGTGCTTTTGATGTGTCTTTATACTGTTGTGAATATTTTGTCATCTTAAATGGAAGTCCTACATCCGCCAGAATGTCATTAACAGCACCTCCAAACGTTCCTTTTCCAAATGTTCCTGCTACATACATTTTATCACCATCAATATAAAAACCTTTACCATTACCATATGCTTTACCTAATCCTTGTGCATCAGTTAAATTAGAATTAGAATAAGAATCGCTTAATATTTTGTCAGTTTGTTTCATAACATCAGTTATTTTAGTTGTTTTTTTATAAGGTTGATAATGTTTAGTTTTCCAATGCTTCATTTCATATATATAAAACTTTTTATTAAATTAGTCATATAAATAGAATTATAAATCAATTTCTCAATTAATTAAAGTTGCTTACATATAAGAAGGTCTATATTGACAGTGCGCATAGGATTAGTGGCACATCATCCAATTTTAGAGTTGAATTACCAGAAACATTACAAGCAGATAACGGTGTTCATTGCTACATTCACAAAGTAACATTGCCTAACTCTTGGTATTCAACACAGTCAGGATTAAATAATATACTATATTTTTATTCTTCCCCATTAGTTCCAGATGAAGATAATACTAATGTCCATTGGATTGCTGCTGCACTAGCAGAAGGAGTTTATACTGGCACAGAACTGGCAACAGAATTAAAATTAAAAATTAACGGTATTGTTGATAATGTCAATTTCTCAAATACTTATGAAGTTACTTACAGTGTAAAAACTAATAAAATAACGCTTTCTTCAAACTATGCCGATAGACAATTTGCAGTATTAACTAATGAGCAAATGAAGATAATATATGAAAGTTTTATTTGGGTGTTGAAGTTTTAATGCTAATGATTTAAAGTCTGTTAATGAAGTTTTAGGAAATTTGTCAAATGAATGTTTATCAGTATAACAACCGTTATGTATCAGGGTTTATCAATTTACAACCTATCAGAAATAATTATATTCATTCTTCTCAATTGTCTAATTATACTCAAGTAAATTTAAGGACGGGCGATAGCACAGTTGTTAAGAAAGTGCCCGTCACAGCACCACACGCAGGAATTATTTTTGATGGCAACGGAGTAAATGCTTTGGACTATTTAGATGTATCTCATAGAACCTTCAAGCAATTGGGCTTTTGGATTTCTAATTCAGCAGGGAATGAAATTAATTTGAATGTGGCTAATTGTTCATTTTCATTATTGTTTGTTAAAAGTGATATTATTTAAATAACATATATATATTTTCCATATAGAAAATATATAGAACATAGTTTATGTCAAGTATTGAGGTACTAGATGTTAATAATGAAACTAAAACAGATGAACCACCTATTAATAATGAAGTTGTTGAACAAAATGAAACAGTTAATGAAAAACCAATGCCGGAAGAAGTTAAACCAGAAGAAGTCAAACCTGATCCAAAAGCAAAAGCATTACCAAGAACTAAAAAAGAAGTTGAATTAGTAGAATGTGAACAATGCTCTAAAAAGATGACATTGAAAAGTTTGAGACACTCACATCCTAAAAATTGTAAAGGGGCACCTACTGAATTATTACCAGTTAATCCACAAAAGAATGTTAGAAAGATACAGCCAGAAATAAAAGAAGAGATTAAGAATGAGATTAAACAAGAAGTGATTAAAGAAACCATTAAGAAACCCACAGCGACAGAACTATTATCCCAACATTATGAAGACCTGAAACCAAAAAACAAGATAAATCAGATAAAACAAATAAATTAACTTTATCAATGTTTAAATAATAATCTAATTAATATACATAACAATTAGGCTAATGAGAAGTCATAGAAATGTTGAATTTAAAAGGGCTCCACAAGTAGAACGTTCCTACGACTCAAATGATTTGAAAGGAGTTAGACAAGATAAGACAAGAGTTGAACAACACACGCTCACCAGATGGAATACAGACAACAGAACAACTCACAGCAAGAAAGAAACATTTAGAAGAAATGATTAAGAATATTTCGGATTGATTTATTTTCTAAATTAATTAATATACTATGATTAAATCAATAAATAGACTGAATACAACTAAACCACTTGCCATAGGTACATTAAAATCACAGCTACACTTAATTTTAAGACCTTCTTATGATGAATTGTTAAAAGAAACATTAGTAGAAGATGAAAACCGCCCGTCAATTGAAGATGTAATAGATAGAAAGGCGACGAGATACAGATTAAACCAGTATGGCAGTCAGTGGGACAACAAGGACAGCTTAGGATTGCTAAATCAGGAAACGATGAAAAGAAAGGAGGAATTAAGAAAAGCAAAGACAACAGCATCGTCTTCTAGAATAACCAGCCAGTCTTCTTCAAAGTCCGCTTTTTCCACACCAGACAGTCCACTGACAGAATATGAAGAGTATGAAAATGAAATACAAGCATCATTTGAAGAACAAGATAGACAAGTCAGAGAAAAAAGGGAAAAACTCAGTCCAATCATACACGAAGATTTGAAAAAAGCATCGTCAAGTTCAATACCTGAAGGGGTAGTAGTTCATTCAATGACATCAGATGACGAACTGCCACCTTTAGAACCCATAGAGGAAACAGCCACAGCGAAAAAGGGTAACGAGTTGGAATTACAAAATGTCGAAGACGAAGAAGTCGATGATGAACAAATTTTCAAAAACTATTTAACAGCCATAAAATGGATGTGGCCGGTGTATCTATCGAAAAACCCAGGAACTATGATGAATAATATGATTTCAAAATTACATGAACTCAATGTAATAAAGGCCGATAAAAACGATGAGTTCAAAGAATTATTAGACGAATATAACAATGCAAGCACAACAGAAAGAAAAGGAATTCGTGTTCAGTTAGAAACATAATACAATGACAACGTTTATAGCAAATACTTCAAATAGAAACCAAGTGCATCAACTCAACAATAAAAAAATCTATAATAATTAAATATGTCAGATAAATATTATGGATTAAGAAAAAAACTTTTGATGAAATGCTGAAAGAAGCGATGACGCACAGATTGAAAATTGAAATCATCCCCGAAAGACGGGCATTTGACACATCAATTAACGATATAGACTTTGACGATTTTGACCTTTCAAAATACGACAGGAGACTACGGTTGAATGCTAGGGTTCAAACTGATAAACAAGTTTTATTACACGAATTGACGCCGGAAATGTTTGATGAAATACCGCCAACATCACAGTTATATGAAAACAATGAGGCAGACACACAAACAACGCGATATGTAGCAAAGGAGTTAGATGATGAAAAATTCAGTGATGTAATTACAGACAAGAGTGAGGAAAATAGAAAGTCAGAAGATGAACCAGAAGATAATGATTTAAAGTCAGACGAAAAGCAAGAAGATTTACAAAGTCTTCATTTAACATCATCATCGTCAGCATCAACCGAGAAAGAGGAAGAGAAGAAAGAGGAAAGTCGAGAAGTAAAGTCATTAAGAAACTTATTCTTAGGTGGAGAAGATACGAGTGTGTTTGAATTATTCCAACGAGGTAAGAAGTCATCCACTTCATCAGAACAATCGCGAGAACAAGAAGAAGAACAACCGAGGGCTTCTTTCTGGTCAAGACGACAGGTTGAAGCAAGAAGTAGAAGCCACACACCAGAAGAAAGAGCAAGAGGTAATCAAATGAACAGAAGGCAATTAGAAACAAGAAGCAGGAGCAACTCACCCCAAGAAATAGCAAGAGGTAGTGAATGGACGAGGGAACAAATGGAAACAAGAAGCAGAAGCCCAGAAAGTGCCAACACAAAAAGTAGCCGAGGCAAGAAGAAAAAATAAAACTACTTAAAGGGAAAACGTGATAATAGAGTAAAAACGACAGGAATTTTTATTCATGGAAATGGAAAACAGAGAATAACGAATGACGAATTTGATGTAATTGTTGAATTATGAAAGCGGAAAACGACTTAGTCTTACAGAGAATGAGCGAGAAGGTTAGCGAGAGCGACGACCAACTAATGAGATGGAAGGACGACCAGAAGACCTACCACCAGAACTACTACAACAAAAACCTAAAACAGCCTTATACCTGCGAGGACTGCGGAAGGACGATATCAAGCAAGTCCAACCTATCCAAACACAAGAAAAGCAATGTGTGCAATAAAAACAAAAACCCCCCTTTATGAAAGGATAAATCATGAATCTTATTAAAACTCATTAATAAGATTAATGCGTTGGTTTTCAACCCAGAGCCCAGTTTCTCCAACAGGAACCCTTAGCCAAAACTACTTAAAGAAATATTTACTATATATAATATGGAGTATAGATATATGGTGTCAGTGTCAGAATAAAAAAAAATCATAGATTTCATTATAAAAAGTCAACAAGGCGAACTAATACAAAAAGAAGGGAAACAAACACAAAAACTCAAAATAGGAGACAAGACCTACAGATACAATAAGAACAAACCCGCTTCGAAGGTGTTGAATCCCAGACTAAAGGAAGTGGCAAGAAGCGATGGCTACAGAAAACATAGTCTTCTAATGAAAGGGGCTAGCTTCATCAAACTCACACGAGGAAGACCCTTGCAGGATTCTGTCAAGCGTTTCAAATCCAAAGTCAAAGGTGGACAGCAAGCCTTCAAAGGCTACGCCAACACATATTCGGTCAGTGATATAAGATTGAAAGGAATGAACGGCTTATCATACTTAAAATACCAGAAGCAACGAATGGTTAACAGAAACCCAAATATGAAAATCATTGTCGAAGTGGATTTGTTGAAGAACACTGACAACGAAGAGATACGACGAAGGCTGAGAAGCAGGAGATACAATGTCCATAACCCAGAAGAGATAAACAGTGTTTTAAACAACATAGCCCACGACATAGAGGTTCAAATTGAGATAGCCGAATTCACTCAATCAGGTCTTGTTCTTCTTCAAGTTGGAAGGTTGGTGATAAGTTATGACAGATGCAATCCTACCCGTGGCTCTTCTTATATTCCATTGCCCGACTGGGTGGCAAACAAAAAGGCTTGTATCAATATTAAAAAATGATGAGTTGTGTTTCAAATATTTCGTTCAATGTGGTTTTTACGAGCTATACAAAAAAGACCATCCTTGTGATATGTATCATTATAGAAAGTATGTCGATGACAAGTTTATTAAATGGGACAATTTAAACTTTCCTGTAGGCAATGATGAGATTGAACAATTTGAAGAACAGAACAAACACATATCGGCCAATGTTTATTCTATCAATCCTGACACCAATAGTAAAACATTTTTATTATACAAAAGAAGCAACAACCCCCAAGCACGACAAAAGATTGATTTAATAAAGCTGACTGGAGACAATGGCAACTCGCACTATGTCTACATCAAGAACTATAACAAGTTGATGGGAAAAGTTGATGGGAAGCCAAACCAGCAAAACAAACAGGAAAAAACATCATTGTAGGACGTGCTCACACGGTTTCAAGTCAGAAGAGTTATTAAAACAACACGAAGAACAGGGTTGTCTAGCGGTTGAAGGACAACAAATAGAAATGCCAGAGGTAGGAGCTACCATTGAATTTAAGCACCATTTTAAGAAACTGAAAGCACCTTATGTAATACATGCAGACTTTGAATGCTTAACAGTACCCATTGATGTTATTAAAAGCAAATCGACAAAAGCGACAACAACATCGTATCAAAATCATCGCCCTTGTGGTTTTATGATTTATGTAGTCAATGCCATCACTGGAAGCAGTGAGCCCTATTTACACAGAGGCGAAGATTGTATGGATAAGTTCGTTGAGAAAATGAATGATTGTGAAAAGGGCTTTCAGGAAGGGGATAAAAAAGTTAGAGATGGGTCGGAGACCCAAGCACCACTTTCCGACGGACGTCGGAAAGTTCGCGACCATTGCCATTTTACTGGTAAATATAGAGGTTGTGCTCATGATGATTGTAACCTTGCTTGTAGTATGAGATATTACAAAATTCCTGTCTTCCTTCATAACCTTAAAAACTACGACGCTCACTTAATCATCAACAAGGCACACGAACTGAGCAAGAATGTTAAAATCGATTGCATCGCACAGAACAGCGAGAAGTTCATAACCTTTGGTTTTAAAAACATTTGTTTCAAGGACAGTTTTAGCTTCTTACCGTCTTCGTTGGACAAGTTGGTGAAATTGAGTAAGTATGAAGATGATAGAAGGCGTGAGAACTGGAAGAACAATTTTAGATACAGTGTTAGAAATCCATATGTTAAAACCGATGAAGATTTGGACTTGTTGACTGATAAGGGGATTTATCCTTATGACTATTTTGATAGTGTTGACAGATTTACTGAAAGAAACTTACCACCAAAAGAAGCGTTCTACAGTACATTAAGTGAGGAACATGTCAGCGAGAAAGATTATGAAAGGGCACAAAAGGTTTGGAAACACTTCGGTATTAGAACATTAGGACAATATCACGATTTGTATTTGAGAACCGATGTTTTATTATTGACGGATGTGTTTGAAAATTTTAGAGACTTATGTATGGAATACTACGGTTTGGACCCAGCACACTATTATACGCTTCCTAACTTCGCTTGGGACGCGATGTTGTTGAAAACTGGTGTTGAAATTGAACAGTTACACGATAAAGAAATGTATGACATGGTTGAAAACGGAATGCGAGGAGGTATGTGTCATGTCAGTCATAAACTGGCTGTGGCAAACAATAAGTATATGGACAAAGCCTTCGATGAAAGCAAGCCATCAAGTTATATCAATTACTTAGATGCTAACAATCTGTATGGTCTGGCGATGTCTCAAAAATTGCCTTTAAAGAACATCAAATGGACAAAGAAAACACCTAACATTGAAAAGTGGGATGAAAAAGATGAGTATGGTTTCATCCTTGAAGTGGATTTGGAATATCCAGAAACACTACACGACTACCATTCGGACTGTCCACTAGCACCTGAAATAATGAATGTCAATGCTAATATGTTGTCAGACTATCAAAAGGAAATCTTCAAAATCTACTATGGAAACAAAGAACCGAAGGACGAGAAAACCAGCAAGTTAATATTAAATTTAAAAGATAAAGAAAAATATGTGGTTCATATCAAGACTTTAAAGTATTATCTAAAAATGGGTATGAAACTCACCAAGGTTCATAGGATAATAAGATTTCAACAGAGAGCTTGGTTGAAACCGTGGATTGACTTCAACACTGGTAAGAGGAAAGAAGCGAAGAGCGACTTTGAAAAGGATTTGTTTAAATTAATGAATAACGCGGTGTATGGAAAAACGATGGAGGACAAAAGAAAGCATATGGATTTTGAACTGGTAGACAATGATGTTAGGTATGAAAAATGTGTGAATAATCCAACATTCAAAAATAGAGTTATCATTAATGAAAATCTGGTAGGAGTGGAGAAAATTAAAGCGAAACTGAAATTGGATAAACCCATATTCTTAGGAATGACAATATTGGATTTGAGTAAATTACATATGTATGAGTTTTACTATGGTGTGTTGAAAAAGAAATACAACGAAAATATCAAATTGATACATACCGACACTGACAGTTATGTAATTCAAACCTTCACTGATAATGTCCACAAGGATTTTCAAGGTATCAAGCAACATATGGATTTAGCGATTATCCTGTTGAACATCCATGACACGACAAAACAAATAAGAAGGTCTTAGGAATGTTCAAGGATGAAGTCAATGGAAATCATTACTAGATTGATCGGGTTGAAGCCTAAATCCTATGCTTTCACAATCCACGGCGAGGATGAGGAACACAAGAAATCGAAAGGTGTCGTCAAGCACAAGGTGAAGAAGGAACTGACCTATCAGAACTACCACGAAGCACTGCATCACAACAAAAAGCACGAAATCACCTACAACTTCATCAGGAGCAAAACACATCACATATATTCAATGTCTCAAGTCAAGCAATCACTCAGTAATTATGAAAACAAAAGGTTTTATATTGATGCTTTCAATTCAATCCCGTATGGGCACTTTTCCATAAAATAAATATCTAAATAGTTCTAATCATATGAAATTATTAGAGTTATTTAGTGGTACAGGCAGTGTTGGTATGGTCACTCGTGATTTCGGCTACAGCGTGATTTCCTTGGATTTGAAAAATGCTGATATCAATCAGGATATTCTGAGTTGGAACTACAAAGAGTTTGATGTTGATGATTTTGATGTGATTTGGTCATCTCCTCCATGCACAGAATACAGCATAGCGAAGAGGAGGCGTATCCGAAAGATAGATTATGCTAACAGTATTGTTTTGAAAACCCTTGAAATCATCGACTTCTTCAAGCCGAAGTGGTGGGTCATTGAAAACACTGCAACTGGACTTTTGAAGGAACAACCCTTTATGAATGGTCTAAAATATTATGATGTGGATTACTGTAAATATGGTGTGAACTACAGAAAGCGAACGAGGTTGTGGACTAACATTGAAACATGGAAACCCAGACCATTATGCAAAAGGGATTGTGGCAAGATAAGAAATGGAAAACATCTTGAAACTGCCCAACGGTTGCCAAGCGGTAAAAAGGTTGATTGGGGTGATGGATACATCAAACATAAACAAGATGAGTTGTATAAGATACCTACTGATTTGATTAGTGATATATTTGTTAGTCAATAAGAGAAGACATGAGCTTGAGTAAAACTAAGGGGTGTAGTTGTGTAGAACTACGAGGCGCTGTTGTGTAGAACTACGAGGCGTTGTTGTGTAGAACTACGGGGCGTTGTTGTGTAGAACTACGAGGCGTTGTTGTGTATGACTTCACCCTGGTACCCGCTAACATCAACAAGAACATAAGTGTTTTATCTAAAATAAAACAAGACTTAAAGACATGACACCTTACGATATTAAACAGTAAAATGCCAATGACAGGAGTGACAGAAAAAGAGCTAGAACAGGATAGAAAGATAATATTGAGATTCATTAAGGATAATCCCTATCCATCTTATAAACAAGTAGTTGACATAATCAAAAACGATAAAACAATGGAAGAGATATATCTAGATATGATCGCCGAGTATGGAGAACAAAATCATCAATGGATAAAAGAGATTTACGAAAACATAATGGAATAAGAACTCGCTAAACATAATGGTAATCGTATTAATGAAAGAGGAGGATTGGCAGCAATGCAGTCTAATTACTATACTTTGATATCAGTGTCGCGTTATTTAATGCAACAAAGAGCACCAATGAATTATTATGACGTTACAGTACCTTAATCTGGTATAATATCAGAAACATCTTAAGCAGTTCTTGGAACAACATAGGAGAGTGGAGACATTGAAAATAGGTTTATTGATATTATTCTATAACTATAATATGATTACAACATAGTTTTATAATCTAAAAAGACGGCTAAGACATTTAAATTAAACCTGAAACCCCTAGCTCAAAACTACTTAAAGAGAAAGTAATATAATATATTAAGAGACAAATGAGTGAGAGTACAATGATGGAAAATAATTTTATGGATGAGAAATGGACTAGCTTACCTGTTGACGTATTAAAAAGTATCATTTCATATAAATTAGGGGAACCTGAGTATTTGAAAATAAAACATAATCATATTGAGACTTTAAAGAGAATACAACAGCGTTATAAAATAAACAAAACAGAAAGACAGCCAGAGCCCTGGACACTTATCGGTAGTGATAATATGAAGAGACACGTAATTGAGTAGTTCATTTCAAGAAATATACCTTTAAGCATTAAAAGAATCAAAGATATAGTGTTTAATGAATATGAAACCTTAGATTGTTTGTTAGATGGTCTTGTAGGCGATGAACGTTATAAAGTAAAGTTAATTGTTGAGGGAAATTTATTTGTAAGGTTTCATCATTTCAAATATTATGAATCTGACCATGTTAGCACTACTAGTTATCGTTTTCTTAGTCGTGATGTTGTAGATAATGTAACCAAAGATAATTTAGAAGATGTATAACGGTCCTGGAGAAGATAGAAACGTCGCGCGCTCCCAAAGATGCATTTGGGAGGGTTGTGCCGCGCAAAGATAGAAACCGTTGCGCGCGCTCCCAAAAAACAACACTCTAAGAAGGAGAGAAGTATTCGAGGCGCCGCTTTTTGGGAGCGCGCGCAGGTGCGAGAGTTTCTATCTTGCTGAAACCCTGCAAAGGGTTCATTTTGCATTCGCCAGTAACATCCGGAAATGTCAGAACAGTATACTGGCAAATAAAACTAAGTACTGGCAATACTACATTTAGTACTGGCAATACTACATTTAGTACTGGCAAAACTAAAATTAAGCACTGGCAATTCCAAATTGCAATTGGCAGTACTAAATCTACTACTGGCAATACTAAATTGCATAAGCACTAGCAAGACTAAGTTCAAAATGTGGCATTTGGCAATGCTAAACTGAATACTGACATTGCCGTTTTGATTGAACGCCCAGTCAAAAGTTTCTATCTTGTTGCAAACCCTGTATTTTACAGGGTCTGCAGCAAGATAGAAACTCTTGCAACACCTCATGGCCGAATGGATCATCATATGTACGGAAGGCTAAACCTAGAACTAAATGGTGCATTTGCCATACAAAATGAAGTGCCGGCAATACAAATTTAAAGTATTTTTAGTACTGACAATTCCAATTGTATTATATACCACCACATTTGCGACTCAATACTGGATTCAGTGCTGGTAGTACTCAATTTAGTACTTGCAACACTAAGGGGACACACAATTAGGCACTGGCAATATTAAATTTAGTACTGGCAATACTAAATTTAGTACTGGCAATCCTCAATTTGGTACTTTCAAGCACTTTGACTTTTCTGGGCCATGGGCCGTAGCAAAAGTTTCTATCTTTCCGCAAGGCCTGAAAAACACAGGGCTTGCACAAAGATAGAAACTGTTTGGATCCTTCCCTGGAACTGCAAACGACACTCTGTCCGAAACTGTTCTACTCTTGTGCGGGACCCAAACGTCTACTGAGGGGGTGATTCTGGACTTGCAGAGCTACCCCCCCTTCTAGAAGCCCAAAATCATGTCAAAATGTATTTTTTAGTAAGGAGTTTAACCAATTCAATTCCTCGCCAAAAAATCGTAGTGGCAATATATACTACATTCAGTACTGGCAATACTACATTTAGTACTGGCAATACTACATTTAGTACTGGCAAAACTAAAATTAAGCACAATTCCAAATTGCAAATTGGCAGTACTAAATTTACTACTGGCAATACTAAATTGCATAAGCACTAGCAAGACTAAGTTCAAAATGTGGCATTTGGCAATGCTAAACTGAATACTGACATTGCCGTTTTGATTGAACGCCCAGTCAAAAGTTTCTATCTTGTTGCAAACCCTGTATTTTACAGGGTCTGCAGCAAGATAGAAACTCTTGCAACACCTCATGGCCGAATGGATCATAATATGTACGGAAGGCTAAACCTAGCACTAAATGGTGCATTTGCCATACAAAATGAAGTGCCGGCAATACAAATTTAAAGTATTTTTAGTACTGACAATACCAATTTTATTATGTACTACCACATTTGCGACTCAATACTGGATTCAGTGCTGGTAGTACTAAATTTAGTACTTGCAACACTAAGGGGACACACAATTAGGTACTGGCAATATTAAATTTAGTACTGGCAATACTAAATTTAGTACTGGCAATCCTCAATTTGGTACTTTCAAGCACTTTGACTTTTCTGGGCCATGGGCCGTAGCAAAAGTTTCTATCTTTCCGCAAGGCCTGAAAAACACAGGGCTTGCACAAAGATAGAAACTTTTTGGATCCTTCCCTGGAACTGCAAACGACACTCTGTCCGAAACTGTTCTACTCTTGTGCGGGACCCAGACGTCTACTGAGGGGGTGATTGTGGACTTGCAGAGCTACCCCCCCTTCTAGAAGCCCAAAATCATGTCAAAATGCATTTTTTAGTAAGGAGTTTAACCAATTCAATTCCTCGCCAAAAAATCGTACTGGCAATATATACTACATTCAGTACTGGCAATACTACATTTAGTACTGGCAATACTACATTTAGTACTGGCAAAACTAAAATTAAGCACTGGCAATTCCAAATTGCAAATTGGCAGTACTAAATTTACTACTGGCAATACTAAATTGCATAAGCACTAGCAAGACTAAGTTCAAAATGTGGCATTTGGCAATGCTAAACTGAATACTGACATTGCCGTTTTGATTGAACGCCCAGTCAAAAGTTTCTATCTTGTTGCAAACCCTGTATTTTACAGGGTCTGCAGCAAGATAGAAACTCTTGCAACACCTCATGGCCGAATGGATCATCATATGTACGGAAGGCTAAACCTAGCACTAAATGGTGCATTTGCCATACAAAATGAAGTGCCGGCAATACAAATTTAAAGTATTTTTAGTACTGATAATACCAATTTCCACATTTGCGACTCAATACTGGATTCAGTGCTGGTAGTAGGAAATTTAGTACTTGCAACACTAAGGGGACACACAATTAGGTACTGGCAATTAGGTACTGCATTGCTAGTACTAAATGTGGCATTGCCTGTACTAAATGTAGTACATTACCAGTAATAAATTTACCATTCCCAGTACTTGATTCAGTATTGCCAGCGCTAGATGTGGCATTGCCAGTACTATGCCCCATACTAAAAATTGAATCTCGAATACTACTTTCCTATTCGGAGCACGTCGCTTTGCAAGTCTGCCCGACTTCTCCAAAAAAAGTTTCTATCTTATTGCGGAAGGGTTTCTATCTTGCCGCGGCGCTCCGGTTTTGCACGCCCTGACTTTCCCAAAAAAAGTTTCTATCTTCTCCAGGATCGTTATACTGAGAGCAGCACACCAAAAAATGTACAGATGTATAGATGAATTCAGAAATAGAATGAATTTTGAAGGTGTAACAAGTCTAAGGTTTAAACTAATTATTGACAAACCTTTATAATAAAACTTCCTCATACTATAATAATAACTTATAAAATGGTATATGTTATGATGATAGCGGACTTTTAACCTATAAACATTTCAAAAAATGACAAACCAGAAGAACCGCCCAAAAGCCAACCCGTGAAACCACAGAAAGTCCTAACCTCTTTCAATCAATAAAACTAAAAGTTGAAATCTGGAACGAAACAGGGGACTAAATCATCAATTCGTTACCACATTCATATCGTTTTTTCTTGGCCCCAGAAACAGCCTTGAAAAAACGAATAAGATAGAACACGTGTTGAATTGAGAAAAAAAGTGTCAATACTACTTAAATGCTTGAAAGGGCTCCTCCACCGGAAACGCCACCTCCAAAGCCACCTTCAGGCGAGTCATGTCACTTGGTTATGCTACCTCCTGGACGCTTCCCCACACTGGAGAGCTCCTTGCCGGAAAATCTGAAGCGGGCGCTGTTTGCTGGTCATCTGCGTGCGGAAAATCCCTGGCCTCTCCTCTGCCCGTCCTCCCACAAACATGGCACCTGCGGCAGGGCACCTGGAAGATCAGCTTCCTCTGAAGCGAACCCTGTCAGGTGGGAGGGAGGGTGATATTATGGACCATTCTTACCTTCTCATTTTGTTCTAAGGCGAACCTCTGGGCCGCCCACGTGACCGCAGAGCATCAGAGTGCATCGGAGATCTGGGCACGCCTGCGGGGCTTGCACGTGTGAGGATCCCCACCCTAATCCCCGCATTCAGAAAGAATGCGCCACTCCAGCAACTTAGTCGCTGCAACAGCTGAGCAAGAAGGGGGAAGGGAGGAAGGGAGCGGGAGGGGGGCACCAAGAGAGAGAGAGAGAGAGAGAAAAAAAAAAATGCAAAAACCACAAAAAGAGCGAGAGGAGGCATCACAACTCAGAATTCAAAACTACTTCTGCGTGTTCCTTCGAATTGGGCACGTGTGCACTGGCCCAGCCTGCAGATACGTACACCTTGGCTGCAAGCAGGCATGAGTGGAGCTTTACTGCAGTCGAACGCTAGTCAAACCCCGCTGGCCGTGAGTCTGCACGCTTCCCATCAAAGCTATTGCAAGCGAGCCGTGCCCTACAAAGGTGATGAACACCCCGCGTTGTCAAAGGCGTCTCGACCGTGGCACGTCCGGTCCATTTAAACCACCTCCAAGCCTCAACACAAGGACCGAGCCGACACGTTTTAAGCCGCTGCAATGTCCCACAGCTCGTTTTCCCCGCGGGAAGGAAAACAAAAGCCCGTAGAGGGCCCAAGTACGTTTTTGTTAGGAGGGGGCAAGCGGCAAAAGCCCTGGGCACAAGTCCCACACCACTTCCAAGGCGCGTTTTCCCTGGCCGGGGACTCGAGCGCAAAGTCGGACGGCCGGGGGGAGGGCGACCGGGAATGTCCACCGCGGCCCAGCAGCGCCTCATAGCCAGGAGGGACAAAGGAGCTTTGCTTTGTTGCTTCATTTATCCCAAGCGTGTTTAACCGTGTTATGTTTTGCTGATTGAGAACGTGGGAACTAGTTCCAAAGGATGTACATGGCTGCACGGCTGGCCAAGAGAAATTTCGATTATTCACCATGGGAAAAGCCTTGGCAACACCAAAAGTTGGCAAGGAGCATGGGAAATGTCGTGAGCACCCTCAACCAATGAACTCTGAATCATTCACGTGAAGCTTTAGCTCGCGACGATTCAACACCGTGCTCATCTGAAACCCACCCAGAACCCGCCCGAGGCCCACACCCAACCTCACCGAATCAATCCAACACCCAAACCCGGCCGCACACATCAACCAAGCTTTCCTACCGAGGAACCCTCACAATTTCCCACCCCAATCAAGTGTCTGATTGCCACTGTTGATTTGGGATGAGTCGCACAAGTGAAGGGATAGCCCAAGTAACGATTACAACTCATCTCAGTCCTGACTCAGGTGAGTTGATCGACCAACTGGTAGAGCACAGTGCACCCGGCCACCCTTACACGGAAAAACAACGCGTGGTTAGAAGACTGTCACCCAGTGCACGGAGCTTAGCTGAAGCTATTCTCGATGCCTTCCCTTATATACCAAGGGCAAAAGAAAACAGCAAGCATAAGCAAAAAAAAAAACTCTAGGACCCACCCCCTTCCCCCCCCCCCTTGGGCCCCTCCCCGCCCCCCAATTCTACTTCGACTGGGGGGTGAGCCCCGGCCTGGGAGTGTGAGGGTGTCGCCATGTCCATGGCAGATGGCGTGTGCAGTGGCGATTTCCTGGGCACGGAGCGGGCAATTCGCAAGGCCGAGCTCGTCAAATGGGTAGCTTGTCATGGGTTCTGAGATCCCCTGAAAAGGCGGCGCAACATGCGAAAAAATCTGCCGAAAACCGCTTGTTGCAACGCCTAAATGAACTGCACGCAGGTGAGTTTGTCTGTCTGCAACCTAGTGAGCCGCCAAGGTGCCATGCGTCGGGGTCGAGATCAGCAGGCTTTTGGCGCAGGGGCAGTGCGAGTCCTGCCCACCCAAATTCCAATGCAAGTCCGTGGGCAAGCCGAGCACAAGAAACGGAAACCCAGGATTCATGACCCCTTGCTTGATGAAAAGGAGGTGATGCATCGCACGGATCTCTGGGCCAGGGTTAGATAAGGGCAATATATATATATACATATGCGTATAGAAATATATTATAAGCCTTGCTTTCCGTCGACAAGCGGCTGTCAGCAGAGCACGGGTTCATTCAGTCACCACTGTCCTGTTGCCATCGCCAGTGGCGCCAAAACGCCACACCCTGCTGGTTGAAACTAAGTGGGTGGTGCTGGTAGTCTATTGGCTTTTGGCGTCGTTGCGTCGACATCATTTGATTAACGTGTCCAACAACAATTGTGGATGTGGAAATATCTGACATGAATGATGCCCTTGCCCGCAATTGTCGGGCAGACCCCCTCCCCTGAGCCGTTGTGGCTGGCGTCAAAGTGGGTGCTGCAGGCTGCAAAAACCTCTTTTGTTTGCCTAACCTGGACCTTTCAACCAGTTGACAGTTTGCGCACAACCACGCCAAATTAACAAATGAAGACATGAACACATAATAAGCAATTGCTTGCTCAAAGCCGGAGACAAAAGCTTTGGAAACGCTTGTTTGATGAAACTTGCACCAATTGCGGCTGGAGAAGAGGGGCGGGGCGCTCACCATCCCGTTCTTGACATCAGGTGATAGCCCACTCAGAATTCATTGCTGTCCCTGAGCAAGCAGTCGCTCAAAGCTGGCGTCGTCCCCTTACCGTTGCCACGTCGGTTGGAGACGATGGGCAACAGAAGTGGCTGTGGCGAGCAACTTGTGGGACGCAGTCGGCGTCCATTGAGCCCTGTGCGCGGGGAGGCTGTGCTCAGCCTTGGTGTGGGCGCGACTTTGGGCTCTGGATCGCCTGATCAGCAAGATCAGCAAACCTCCGGGTGTTCGGCGATTGCAGGACACTTTTCCTGCTCTTAGTTGTCATCTTTTCGTCTTCGACAACCCCCCCCCCCCTCCGAAGAACAGTGCGATCTTGAGTGGCATGGGAGACTTTGTGCGAAACGATCGCTCAAGACACTGCAAAGGGCCGCGCCTTCAGCAGTACCACACTCTCCCTGCCTCTACAAGGACTCACCCATGTCTACATGGATCTGGCGGCTGAGCCACTGGATGGTATGAAAACCCAAGGGACAACAAGAAAGAAGGAGATCGTCACGGTTCGTCACGGTCGGTTTTCTGGTGGCGTGCAAACGCGTATGAGCTGCATGCCATCGATATGCGGATGGGACGGCTTTGGTCCGGCCAGCGGGCGGCAGCTACCGGCCAGCCGCACGCTCGCTGTCACTGCACAGCCTTCCCCTCAAATGCGGCCTCTTCTGCCACCTTCTGGCCGCTCAGGCCGCAAGGCATGCCACATGGGCGTTGCGACATGCTTTGGAGGATCAGCTAAATGGCTGCCGTCCTTCGTTGCCGAGGTCTCCAAAACAGGGAACTAGAAGATCGTTTTCCCCTTCACTTCCCTCCTGTGAGCATGTCGGGAGCAGATCGCTGCACAGAGTGACCCTTCGATCTTCCACGCATTCCTGCCTTTGCCGCGCTTTCGTGTGCAGGCAATTGCTGGGATGACGCAATTTGCCTGGTGGCACCAGCAGAAAATACTCTCACCCGCACCCCCCCCAACCCTGGCCGTGGCGAGGGAAGAATGCACGCGGGTCTGAGCAACCAGTCTTGGTGTTGCTTTTGTTGGCGGTCGTTTCATGCCCCGTCCCACATCACAACAATTGTCCGCAACACTTCCTTTGAATGACCATGAGCTGCAAAGCTTGATTCTTCCACAGGAGCTCTCAGGAAGTGTGAGTGTTTCTCACAATGATCCTGTTTGGATGGCTTTGACGGGAAACTCAACGGACAGCAACCAAATTCTAGATGTGGGGGTGTGTCTTTTACAGGGTGGCGCTAAAGGGAGTCCAAAGGACACCATTCATTTTAGGGGTCCCCAAGGTTTGACACACCCCGCCAAGTCTTGTCCAACTTTGTCCTTCCCTCCGGTGGCAGGTCTCCTTTTGAAATGTCCGTCGGCAGTTCTAGAGGCAATTTTGCTGTTGAGATGCATCCCTGACTATCTGCTGCATTCTGCTCAGCATGGGTTGAGCTCAAACATTCGCATTTTGCAACCAATGCCCGATGGCAGCCCTTACAAAGATGTTGCGCGCGGCGTGTTCCTCTCTCTCTCTCTCTCTCTCTCTATTTGCTCCAGACTTTGCAGAGGTAAAAGCAAAGAGGCCCATGCCAGCTTTTCTGGCTCTGGAACTTGAGCAGCCTGCTCATGCGGTCCAAAACGCATCAGTATGTCGCGGCACCTGTCCAAGTCGATAGCGAAATCAATTCATGGCTGCCAGTTGCTTGAATACAAACGGCCTTCACCACCTGTTCGGAACTCTTCCTGGCATCAAGTGGCAAAGAGACGTGTTGCCCTATGTTGAACACAAGCAATGAACCCTGGACGAGCCACCGCATGTTTCGTCAGGGTCAAATGATCAAGAGCCTGGTATCTAATGCCTACGGACAATTCAAACAAACAAACAAACAAACAAACAAACAAACAAACAAACAAACAAACAAACAAACAAACAACTGAGAACCGAAGGAAAACTCCAAAAACGACCCAGCGTGGATTCGAACCTTCAAGACTTGGCTTGTCAGACACAGTGTCCACAGAGGCAAATGTCAGCTGGCAACCAACCATCTGGTTGCTTCCTTTCGTTTTTTCACGACTGGTTCCAAGCCCGGTGTAAATTGGTCGGCCCATTGGTCATTGAACCAGAAGAACCCTTTGCGTGGTTTCCGGCACATCCGTTCTTGCGGGCTTGGACATGTGTTGGTGCATGCTCCAAAATGTACCAGCTGCACGTGCTCAGCACCACAAGCGAGGTGCATTCCTGTCTCAACATTCTGGCGTTCAAAACTCTTCGTGCAACCTTGGCGCTGCGAGCACGTGATGCCGCAAGACAAAACGGAACCGCAACATACCCAAGCACACTCATTCATCCAGGAAAGCACCCAGCTCAGAGCAGGCCCTTGCTTGTGCAAACAAAAACCACCACCACGCATGGCAAAAATCGCACGACGAAACTACTAGCACCCAAACATTCTCCCTGAAACACCTAGACCAGCAAGTTGTTCCCCGCTGTGAACCCTCGCGCGGCGCCTTGTCACAAGCCAACATCTTCGGAGCCTGCGCAAGAACATCAATTAAACGCCAGCCCACAACCCCACGACGAAGCAGCACACATTACGGAATCCCGAATCCCAAGGGCAAAGCCTCTGAAACACTCATGTTTCGCCGCACTTTCGGTCACGTGAGCAAGCTTCAGTGGAACTAGATGGCAGAAGTGCATGAACACAAACAGAAGCAGAACTAGATGGCAAAGCAGAACTAGGTCGGAGAAAAAAAAAAACTTGTCCAATCTGCAGCACAGGGCACGCTGAGATTCAGCTGAGACGGGATTCCTGCTGTTAACGCATGATTTGACGTCTGGCCACAGTCGCCTTCTCAAAGTAGAGGCTCCCAAATTGCCTGGAATGCTCGGCATGGCTCACGGTGACAAATCCAACCACAAATTCGGTCCAAAGTTATATTTGATGGCATTGCTAAATAATTGGAACCAAACGACACTGCCATGAGTTTCAACCAACAGATAAATGAGAATCAAAGTGAAACCAGTACCATCTGTTTTCGACCCACGGACCGAAAAGGATATCTATGCGCCCGAGCCACATGCCCCCGTATCGGACTGCCACATCCCTGATGCATTCAAACTCCAACGATGAAAGCATTGAAATTGCCGGAGACTCATCCCATCTAATCTTTGGCATTGCAGATGAAAGCAGCACCATTCTGCGGCAAAGCCAACAAACCAAGTTAGATTGTCGTTGGGGATACGAGCCTGGCACATTTGCTAAACCCCGCTCCTCATTTGGTCTGCAAGATGCAGTCGCCGGTCATGCGCTCATAGTACCTGGTGGCTAGTTCCACTTTCCAAGTGACTGGCAAAACTCTCACTTGTTCCAATTCCCTTGTACAGTCGCTTCACCAGGGGTCACCTTGTTCCGTGAGAAAAATCTCAAACGCACCCACGACCGACACATCGCCCGGCTGAGTCAACGGCCATAAGATGCTGATACTGCCTGCCCGTCTGTCAAGTTTGTTTCGTTGAACTGAATTCCTAATACATCCCTTTTTTCACCCCACCAGCAGACAACTCTTTTCAGAATCCCTGAAGAGAAACAAAAGGTTTGGGAAAACGCACAACAACGTTGCATCATTTCCGTCACTTGCATCACCTGCATCACCGGGGGGCCATACTAGGGCGCGGCTTCATCACCAAGCCAGCCTTCTCAGAGATCCCGTCGGTCGCGTGCGGAAGCATCCTGGCGGCGTCGCGATATCATCCACGCACAAATGCGAGTTTGTCCAAACAGCCTCCCCCCAAACCCAACCCGGTGGCTTTCCTTACAGCTTCCCTTTCAAAACCAAGGTAACAAGGCCACCCTCAAAAACACGGACAGCCAAATGAGGGCAGACGGCAGACAGCACTAGATGCCCAATGATCGCGTCACTCTCGTCCTAGCTGCAGCAGCATCAGGTAGCCTGGGTCGGACATGCATGCTAAGATCGTAGAAATGCTCTTCGCGAAATCTGGTCAAGTGTCCCCAGTCGGTGCACCACAAATGAAAACTAAACTAGACCACGGTTGGCCCGAAAGCATAACATCGCAAGCGGCCAAAAGCCAGCCGCTTCCTGACTGCGTGCGTCTTTCGTCTGGGGGCCCTTTTGCTTTTCTCTGCTACCGTCAGGCCATGGTCACATCCCCCACTCGGTCTGCAATACGTGGCGTCCTTCGTCAGCAGGCTCTGACGGAATGGCGGAAGCGCCCGGTTCAGGGCAAAATCGCTGCTATGCAAGGCTGCGTCTTCTCGGATGTTCTCGACATGTCCTTCTACACCTCCTGTCCAGCTTCGTCCCCACTTCGCCTCCCGCATGATCAGCCTTCGGTGGATCTCTCGGTTACCTCGGCATGTGATCATGAGCTGCTCTGTCATGAAGCCGTTGGTTGACCTACTCCGCGATGTGCTGGAACAGCGGCTGGATCAGCTGAATGCCCATGGTCTTATGCTCCGCCTTGCACACGTGTGGCACAGTGATGTGCAGGCGCGTGGTCTGGGAACGCGTTGCCCTTCACAAATGCTTCGTGGGGGGAAAAAGAACGGGCTGCGCACGCGCGGTCCTGCGCCTCATTTCCAAGCAATGAGGTCCATGGGGACTGGGACGCCGGACTGGTGGCTTTTCACGTCCACCCCGACCAGCCCATAGTGGCAGCTAAACCATGCGAGATGGCCCTCATGTTGCCGCCGCACGTTCCACTGGTCAGGGAAGGAACCACGGCGGAGCCGGTCCAGTAACCAGAACACGCTCCCGACCATAGCAGGGGGGCATACGGCAAGCAACCGCCTGAGTCACCACTGGGCAGGATTGCCAGTAGTTGGGGGGGAGGCCAAAGGCCCGAGCCTGCGAGCTGAAGGAGCACTGACTCGAGCCCGACGCGCTTCCATCGCTGTACAGCGAAGGCCAATACCAGTGTGAATGCCGCCAAGACCAAGCTCGGCGACGATGTCAGGTATATCCGCGACGCCGCAGCCATAGTGCCGCTGGCGCTTCAAGTGCCCGGGCGCGGGCCAAGGACCGGATGAAGGAGGCGGCCTCATCACTCCACCGCCCGCCAACCTCAAGCACGACCAACCGGCATCTGTGTGCCCGCACGAGCTCTGGGTAGGCCCGCTCTTTGCGACGGCGCGCCACGGCGAGGGCAGCACCAGCGACTCGACCCCCGCGCCGAACGGGCTGGCCCTGGCCTGACAAGGGCGAGACAAGGGTTGTGTCCACTGCAAGTTGCTGGCCCCCCCACAGTGGGAGGCCATTGGCCACGACCTCCAGCCGCCTATCGTCGACCCGGTCAACTTGAAGGTTCAAGTCCGCAAGGCGTGTGTTGGAGGTGACTCTGGCTCCAGCTTCTCTGCAAACGCGTGCGGCCGCACGCTCCAGCGGACACCCGCGCCCCCGGAGCACACCTGACCGGGCGCAGGCTGCACGATGGTGGCCGAAGGGGTCCAGAAGGCGACGGCACCGGCAGGTGCGCTCGGCAACAGGCAAGGGGAGGCGCAGGCGGCGCAGGAGGAACATGGAAGAGATGGCAGGGATAGGACAAAACTGATGAGACTGGCGCTGTAGTGAGGAAACGGCTGGCGAAAGGCCCGGACTGGGAGTGCAAGAGCGCTTGGGCAGCAGGATCGGCGCCTGCCAGCAAGGTCTCACGATGCCGACGGGCCTTGGCGGCTGCAGCTTGGCCCTGCCAGCCACGAAGGAAGGTGGAAGGCCCCTCCTCCTGCACCACGGGCGCGCTCTCACCAGCAGACAGCTCCCGCCACGCCGGGGGAGCCCCGTCGGAGTGGCCGAGTGCTGCACGTGCTGCGGCAGCCGCCGCAAAGCAAGCTGGCTGTGGGTCGGGGCTGTCGAGGTGGTCAAGAAACTCTTGCGCAACACGAGGCAAGCGGCGACTCAAAATAGCCAAGCAGCCAGCCCAGGAAGCCCAAAAAGCCGGCACGGAATTGCGAACAGCAGAGGCAAGGCCAAGGCCGCCAAGGGACAGGGGCAACTGGGCAACGTCACGGGCATGTCGCGGCAGGTCGCCTGTGCCAAGCAAGGTGGAAAGGGCAGACAACACGGCTGAATCGTGGTCTTGCACATACTCGGCAGTGGTCGCCGGGGCGAGCATGCGAAGCAAATAGTTGCAACGCGGACTGCAGCAAAAGAGAAGGAGCAACCAAGAAGCCTGCAAATCACCTAGGCCTTGCTCACCAGCACCTTGCAGATGAGCTCTGGGCCCACTGCCGAGTGCGTCTCAACAGTGGCAAGGCACGCATTTGGAACTTGTCCGGACGCGTGCCACCCGCCCTCGACCAGCCAGGTGCGCCGGAGGCCTCCTGTTGGGTTGGTGCCGGCGGCCGGCCAGTTGAAGAACAAGGGCTCACAGTGCTCGGTGTCCCTGTCGGATCGGCGTCCTTTGTGCGTTCCCAGCTTCGCCAGTCCCGTGCGGGGCATGACCGGTTGCTGGGGCAATGGTGATCACATCGTCAAGGAAGGCCACGAGCAACTCGTTGGGCTGCATTTGAGCGTGCATTGCTTCCAAGGCACCGTTCTGGCCGAAGGAGTAGGGAGCGGGCATCAAGGGATCACCCTGCTCCCCCCCTTCCGCTTGCTGTATGATGTGTGCAGTCCCGTCTGCGTCATGCCACACATATTCGGATGGCTCCGAATAAAACATGCGCACAAAGGGGAGGCACTGGTTCGCCCCGGGACACGGAGAAGCCCCTGCAGCATCGCTTGGCGGCTCATGGTGTCAAACGCACCGACCCCATCAACGGAGACAAGAGTGCTTTCAGGATCAAGCTCGAGGGCGGCCGTCAGCAAACAAACAACACTCTCCGCACCAGATCGCGTGGACAAAGCAAACTGAAAGGGAGAGCTGGCTTCCTGGAAAGCCTCCGCTTTCTGATGGGCAAAGCACCGCGCAACCAAACGGCGGGTGAAGTCGCCGATCACGATGCCGGACTCGGCCGTTTGGTTTTTGAACGAGTTGCGTCACGCGGACGAAAAGATCAGAAGCCCCCTCATCGTCAAGGAGCACACGAGCGTTTGAGGCCCGAGGGTCCTGGGGCAGCTCCCTTTCGTGCGCGCTGGAGGTTTGAAAGCACCAATTCAGGGAGGAGGTGGACCTGGTCAGGTTGGAAATCCAACACCTCGTGGGAAAGCGCCTCATACGGCTCGGCTGGGCGCCGGTCGGGATCACGAAGCTCCTGCAAAGTCTCGGGGGTGCTTGGGGCCAGCGCGCTAGACGTCAGCGCCTGTCGTGCCGCGGACAGTTCTCCGAGGTGCACAAGATGCCGTGCGCGCTGGGCGGCACGGGCCGCGAGGGCTTCCGGGGTCGCTACCTCGGCTCGGGGCACCGGTGGCTGAAGTGGCTGGGCTTCTTTCCACCGCCCCTCATTAAACGCCGCGAGGCGTGCAATCCACTCATGCCTGGGCAGCTTCCGAACACCAGGGCTGCGACGCAACAGCATGCGTGGCAACAAGAACCACAGCTTCCAGGCTCGCATGGATCGCTCCTCGTGGGCTCCCGCGTCGAGGATGGCTGACAAAGCAAAGGCCAGGGCGTGACGCACGGGACCGCGGACAAAAGGGGGAACGAACTGGAAAGTGCAAGCACGGCGCTGGAGTGTTTGGAGCACATCCACGGAGTCAAGTTGCACCAGCGCCCGCTGGAGCTGCGCGCCGCCGGCGGCGGCATGGGGTCGGGAGGTTGTGGCTCGCTGTCGGAGTGTCTAGCTGCCTGGCCCAAGGGGCGTGGTCGACTGCTCTGCTGGGAGTTGTCGGGCCGTGGGCTGTAGCCACTGCCGGGGGCGACATGTGACGATGCTGTGCTGCGGTTGCCGCCCCTGGTTGGTGGGCACTGGGGCGCTCCGCGCCTACCTTGGCTGTGGGAACGGCCTCCGCGGAGGCGAGCGCTGCCGGCGCTGCTGGCGCGGCTGCTGCTGGTGCTGCTGTTGTCGTGGTAGCGGCAGCCGTTGCTGAGGTTATGGCAGTTGTTGCTGTTGCGGTTGCTGCTGCTGCTGCTGCTGCTGCAGCAATTGCTGTGGCTGCTGCTCCAATTGGTGCGGGGTTGCCGGGGGGAACTGACAGCGGTGCCTGGGGAGCTGGCTGGGATCGGAACCGAGCTGCGGCTGCGGCGAGGGCGGCCGACCCGCGCTCCCCGAGGAAGCGCAAAAGCAAAGCTTCCTGTGCGGTGGCGCGGATGTAGCCGCTGTTGTGTTGCGGGAGCAGCCTCGGACCGCCCAGAGCACGCCGAGGGAAGTTGAGCCCCGGCTGCAGCAAGAGCACGTGGCAAAGCAAGCTCTGAGGGCGATAGCTGCACGCCGTCCTGGATTGCCGCTGCTTGCTGGGCCTCCCAAATGAAGAGCAAGGCGTCAATTGCTACTGGAGCTGCACAAGTGAGATCCAGCATAGCCGCGCGCCAGATGGGTGCAAAGAACGGGTGGGCTTCCCAAGACGCAGCTGCACTGCGGAGCAAACCTGCGGCCGATAGCAGGAGGGGAACGTAAAACCAGCTGTTTCCATAAGAAAGGACCTCCTGCGGGCCGGGGGGGCCGCGAGAAAACCAAGGCGCTCCCTCGGCGATCGGAGCGGCTGGCTCAGCTGGCGCTGGCAGCGCCGTGGGGGCCGACCGGAGACAAGCACGGCCACATGGCCGGCCCTCGATTCGAACTGTTTCCCGCCACGAGGCTAGTCACCGCTCAGGCCAAGACGCGTCCAACGTTGCCTTATGAAATCGCCAGCCGCCGCGGCTTCGCTTTCGACGCGCCAGCGGCACGGAGTCGGCCGCGTGTGCGGCTCACAAAAGGTCAAGACCCCCGCTGGGAGGGCAGCACCGTGCGGAACAAGTGCTGAGAACCCCGAAGCGCAAGAGAAGATGCGCGACACGAGCAGGGAGGGCAACTCTGGCAACCGTGCGGGCTGGCACACAGCATCGACATCATTCAAGGTAAGCAAAAACGGCCTGTCCGGGGGAGCAAGGCGGCAGCGGCCCACAAGTGGCCCGTTCAAGATCACTTCAACCCGCCTGTCGTCAACAGCCCGTGCGAAGCGCACCCGACCTGGGGACGCAAGCAACGGAGGAGGAGGGCACGGGCTGCCAAGGGCTGAGAAAGGAACATCATCCTGCGCTCAGGCGCGCTTTGTTTCCAAGGGCCTGCGAACGTGCACTGCCAGTCGCCATTCGTGCCGCTGGTCCGCGCTGTTGTCCGTTGCAGCAGCGAAGTCCTCACTGATTGCTTTGCTGCGTGCTTTAGCTCCGCCCCCCCACTCCAAGTACACGCGAAGAACTGCGCCGCCTACACAAAACCATGCACAAAGCAACTGCGCTTGCACGTTCGCTCATTCAACCTTACGCTCAACAGTTTTACTAACGAACCTAACTTACGCTCTCAAGATTGCACGTGCTTGGCTCAACTTACGCATGCTGACACTGTTTTGCGCGGCCAGCGGCGCAATACTTTAGATTCACCTCGGCCGCGCGGACATGTGTGGCTAAACACTCGCGGCCGCCAGGGGCTTGGATGCAAAAGCATCGTGGCCCGTCCGGGATTGCAGAAGCTGGGCTTGCACAAACGCATCTGAATCCACAGGCACACCTAGCACAACCAACCCTGTGCTTCTGGGGCAAGGGAGCCTGCCGGAAGCCGGGCTCGCCGAGGCCGGGCGGACGGCCAGGCGGCCGGGACAGCAACATCTGCGGAGCAAGCATGAACAACTTCCACCCCGCTGTTTTTTGCGCTCGCACGTCCCCCGGCGCATCCCGGATCAGCCAGAGGCCGGTGCGCAACACAAAAGCAAGGAGGCCGCGCAGCCGGCCCGGGACACCAGCAAGGCTTATCTCATTCAAGAAGCGCAAACCTTGCTGCACTGCGGCCTCTGCCGTTTCCACAGTGGTGCCCCTGGCACCCCTTCGCTGTCCATTGCGCGCGCGCATTGCGAGCAAACTCCCTTCGCCCAGCTCCAACCTGGGCGCTTCTTTTGCACTCGGCTGAGGCTCCGGCCGCCATGATCGCACGACGGCGCGGCGGCCGGAAGGCTGCTGACCGCCCTCGCCACCTTGCTTGCCTGCGACGGCATTCCCGACTCAGCTTGCGCCGTCGCGCAATTGCCATTGTCCTAGGGGGGGGGTTGGGGCTGCGTTCGGCGCAGCGCACAGCAGCCTCTGCACTTGCGGTACCCTGACGCCGCCTAAAGCCCCGGCCGTGCTTTGGAGGAGTTGCAAGCTGCGGGGTGGAACCAGCCCAACAGGTCCAACGGGCGACGGCACCGGCAGGCGCGCTCAGCAAAAGGCAAGGGGAAGTGCAGGCGGCGCAGGAGGAGAACACGGAAAAAATTGCAGGGATAGGACAAGGCCGATGAGACTGGCACTCGCCCCTTCGGCATCTGCGAGGGCAACAGCTGGCCCTCCACGGCAGCCTGGGCGCCTGATGCCGCCAGTCGCGGGACACGCTCAGGGCCACGCCCAGCAGCAGGCCGGCCGCGCACCCGACACAGGCCCAGCCCCATGCCAAGCTCAGGGGGGCAAACCCGGGATGCTGTGAAGGCAGGTGTAGGAGGCAGCATTGGACAGGGCCGACCAGCCATCCGGCCGCAGCTCCGACCCACAGCGGTACGTTGGGCATGGGAGATCCGCGCAGAGGGAGACAAACCCGGCGAAACTCGAGCCGGCTTTGTTGTTTGTTTGTTTGTTTTTTTTGGAGTGGAAACGGCGGAGCTAAAGCAGGCAGCAAAGCGGAAAACAAAGGCTGGCCACGAAAGCCCTCGCTGCTGCAAAGGACAACAGAGTGGACTTACTCCTGGCTGGCAGTCAAAGCGGTGCAAAAAACCGCGGCGGACGAACTGAGGTGGCGCGCATCGCTGGCACTGAGGACCCGTGCGCGGGTGCGCCAAGGAGCCTCGGCAAGGTGTCCCACGTGGCATGGACGTGGCGCGGCATCGGCCGACTGAAAAGGCAAAATGGTGCGCAGAAGGTGCCGCGCAGCGCGGAACAAGAGGAAAAGTCACATGGACTGGGATCGCCGCAGGTTGGCAAGGAAACAGTCGGGTCTCTGAAGGGTGGAAAAGTCGGCAACAGAGGGCGAGGAACTTTCGTTCGGACACACTGCTCCCGGAACAACAGCATGCGTGGCAGAAGGAGGCAAACTTCCCAGCTTGTTCCTGTCCGATCCCTTCTGACCTTCTGGCGCGCCTGCGTGGTGGGTACTTTCCGCAAAGACCCTTTTAGGAAATGCGGAAGTGCTGGCTCGACACTGTCAATATCATGCGGATCAAGCGCAGCAAAGGCCGCCCGTCCAGCGCGCACAAACGCTTGGCCTGCGTTGGAGGGAAGCCGCGCGCCCATGCGCATGCCGGCTGTGGCGGCGTAAAAGGGCACTGCGTAGCACTCCAAAGTTAGAATCATCAGTCATTGTGGGGGGTAAAGGGCGCGCCGCAGGCAGCGGCCCTGGTGGAAAGGACAACTGGCGGGCATCTGTGAGCCCAACACCACTGACGCCCCGGTGTGGGTCGGCGACCCAGCTCTGCCACCTGAAGAGAAAGGGTTAGTTGCACTTCGGGCTCTTTGTACGTCGAAGGAACAAGGGGAGAGGCGCACGCAAAGCGGCCGCCACCAAAGCTCCAAGATTTGCGTGCAGCCGCTGCTCAAAGCCTGTGGGCAGGCGCACCTCGCCGCAGCGCATGCAGCGCGGGCACATCCATGCGCCCTGCCAAGCGGCTGTGCAACGCTCATGTCGCCGAGGGATTGGTCGCTTTGCCAAGGGCACAGCTGCTCACAACAACATGCGCCGGAGCTGACCGGAATGGGCCACGAAAGGACTTTGGCCGTAGCAAAAGGCGAGGAGGTTTGCTTAGTAAGTCCAACAGGCAAACCCGTGGGTGAAGCAGCTGCGGTATCAACAGCAGGGGAGAACCACGAACAAATAGCTTGCTTGTTGGCAGCGTCTAGCACCGTGCACGTCACAGCAGCGTTCGTCTTCTCACAGCATGCAACTGTGCAGAGCGGCGTGGCCGTGCGAGTGCGTAAAAACTGGCACAACGAGCGCCCTGGCAGAGCCCAAGGCACACACGAGCAAGCGGGGAGTTTCGGACGGTACAAAACCTTGTTCTCGGTTGCCAAGCAAGCTGTTCGGAGCCGCTGGACCTGGGACAGCGGGCCCACCAAAACTTGAAGGACGGCCGGCATAGAGCAAGCGGAGTGGCAAAACACTGCGGGCAGCCTTTACAGTTGCTGTCAACGCGCATGCCAAAAAACATCTGGCCCTTGGCCTTGACGCGAAGACCAACCTGCTGGCGCTGTCGGGATTGAGCCACAGCACATAATCCCAGCAATTCAATAGGAATGCGGGAGCGCACACCAAGCACAACCAAAAAGTGAGTTTGCTTTGTGCGGGAAGCATTGGACATGTGTGCGCAAAGCATCAGGCTGTAACAATGACCTGTCTGTGTTTGCCTTACTGAGCCCAATTCCAGTGGAAAGCTGTCTTTGTCGAAACATGCGCATCCCAAGCAAGCTTGTCACATAGTGGGGCGAAATGGCGGGCGCAGAAAACAACACGACTTCTGAACAGCAAAAGCTGCTAGACAAACACAACCGCGGCCCAAACTTGAAACCACCAGATCGTCACTTCGGTGAGATGCCACATGTCCACACTCGAACAATGCTACTTTGATCAAAGCAACAAGCCCGATGAAACACGCAATCAATTTTTCCCAAATTTAGGATGGATGCTTCCTGTACGAAGCAAACGAATCTTAGAAGCCAACACCAAAAATCAAACCTGCTTCAGGTTCCAGAGTAAAATACTGACGATGAAGACGGGCGTGAAGATGCTGACAATGATGGTAATGATAACGATGCTGCTGGGATGATGATGATGATGATGATGATGGTGGTGATGATGATGATGATGATGACGAAGATGTTGAAGACGACGACGACGACGATGACGACGACAATGTCGACGATCAGTATGGTGATGATTATGGTGATGGTGATGATGCTGATGCTGTTGATGACGACGTCGCCGGGTGTGTGCGTGTGTGTGTTGTGTGTTGTGTGTTGTTTGTTGTGTGTTGTGTGTTGTGTGTTGTGTGTTGTGTGTTGTGTGTTGTGTGTTGTGTGTTGTGTGTTGTTTGTTGTGTGTTGTGTGTTCTGTGTTGTGTGTTGTGTGTTGTGTGTTGTGTGTTGTGTGTTGTGTGTTGTGCGGTGTGGGGTGTGTGGGGTGTGGTGTGTGGTGTGTGGTGTGTGTGGTGTGTGGTGTGTGGTGTGTGGTGTGTGGTGTGTGGTGTGTGGTGTGTGGTGTGTGGTGTGTGGTGTGTGGTGTGTGGTGTGTGGTGTGTGGTGTGTGGTGTGTGTGTGGTGTGTGGTGTGCGGTGTGTGGTGTGTGGTGTGTGGTGTGTGTGTGTGGTGTGTGTGTGTGTGGTGTGTGTGTGTGTGGTGTGTTTGGTGTGTGTGTGTGGTGTGTGTGTGTGGTGTGTGTGTGTGGGTGTGTGTGTGTGGGTGTGTGTGGGTGTGTGTGTGGGTGTGTGTGGGTGTGTGTGGGTGTGTGTGGGTGTGTGGGTGTGTGGGTGTGTCGGTGTGTGTGTGTGTGTATGTGTGTGTGGGTGGGTGGGTGGGTGGGTGGGTGGGTGCGTGTGTGTGTGTGTATGTGTGTGTGGGTGGGTGGGTGGGTGCGTGCGTGCGTGCGTGCGTGCGCGCGTGCGTGCGCGTGCGCGTGCGCGCGTGCGTGCGTGCGGGCGGGCGGGTGGGTGGGTGGGTGGGTGGGGGGGGGGTGTGTGTGTGTGTGTCTTTGTGTGTCTGCCAGGGCCCTTCCCCCAGCTTGCAGCCAAACCTCCGACCCGAAACGCCCCCCCAAAAGGAAACAAAGAGGGAACCGACCCCAGTTGAGGTTCAGCGGATCTCGGAGAGATGAATCCATCGGCTCAGCAAAAGACGACACATGCAACTGCGTGGGAAACGAAAAATGAAGCTCCGTTCTTTTCTGCTCCGTTGCTCTTACCAGAGTCGGGGGAAGATTCATGGTGCCACTGAATCGGCTGTTTCACAGCTTAGCGGCGCCTCCTCTTCTTTCGCTCGGGGCGGGTGGGAGGGAGCGAAACAAACAAAGATCGCGTGGCCCCCGCCGCTACCCTCCCTGTGAGTTGAGAGGGAGGCAATCGATCTTTCAAAGATTCACAAGCACATACGTGAACGTGCATGCTGTTCAAACCTTTCTGGGTTCAAAACCGCGAGGGCTTGCAAAGTGCTACCTTTAAAAACGGCGAACGCACTTATACCCAAGCCCCAAGGGAATGGCAAACAGCGCAGGCGACCCGGAGCAAGCGCAAGCGCAAGCAGGTTGAAGTTCGCTTCAGAAACTTACGCTACCCTAACAGACAGTGGCCTCTGTAAACAGAACCTACGTCTGCCAGGGCCCTTCCCCCAGCTTGCAGCCAAACCTGCGGGGGTTTGAGCCAAACCCGAAATGCCCCCCCCAAAAGGAAACAAAGAGGGAACCGACCCCAGTTAAGGTTCAGCGGATCTCGGAGAGATGAATCCATCGGCTCAGCAAAAGACGACACATGCAACTGCGTGGGAAACGAAAAATGAAGCTCCGTTCTTTTCTGCTCCCTTGCTCTTACCAGAGTCGGGGGAAGATTCATGGCGCCACTGAATCGGCTGTTTCACAGCTTAGTGGCGCCTCCTCTTCTTTCGCTCGGCCACCACCCCCGCTTCCACGAGCGGAGTGCCAAGTCTGGGCTCCTTCGTGAGCCGCCGCCAGACTTCTTCCGGCATCTCCGGATCTCGAAGCTCGCTTGATGAGCGCGAAGCGACACAACTCATTGTCTATAAACAGCAGCACACGCCTGTCCATCAACCTTTTCTGCAAATCCCAAAGTGCGCAAACCACCGCACACATCTCGGTCTGCGCGATGATTTGTTCTCCCACCGTCCTGAGCCAAAAAGTCTCTAAGGTGGTTTGGGACCCATCCATGCTTGCACACGCGGTAGTCGCTTGCAGGATCCAGGAAAACGTAGCCCCATGTTGCGCACCTCGCCTCGAAGGCCCCATCTGTGTAAATCACGCAAGGCCGCTCATCCGTGGAGATCTGTCTGCACCGTGGACACTGCCTTGGGAGAAGTTCCAGCAACTCATCCAGCCGCCTACGTTTTCAAGGCAAGCCCCAGCACAAAACCGCTAGCATAATTCAGAAGTCCGTGAATCGAAGATGCGAGCGATTTTCGCCCCTCGCTCTGTTGGAACTCCTTCACCAGTTTCACTATCCTCTCCAGTCTTTCCGGCTTGTTTTCCACCGTCAGCTTCCCGGCATTGAGATTACTGACGTTGAAGGAAGCTCCCAACACCGCTGTCTGGGAGAATGGTGCCCCCTTCTTCCCCGTTTGGGCGCGTGACCACCCCAGCAAGGTCAGCAACGACGAGGCCGCCTTGTCCACGCTCGTGGCCGTCGCCCTGAAAGCCAGCATGGGATAGTCATCAAAATAGTTTGCCACCACGATGTTGTACCTCACCACCAGGATCCACCACAGGGCTCTCGCGATCTTGTTAAACTCAAATACTGTCAAGAGACGGCAAGGTGACGTCCCGTGGGACGCTGTCCACCGAACCTTCCAGCTGTAAATACCAACCACGTAGAAAGGTGTGTGCGGTCAAACCGTTATAGCCGAACTCGTGTAACTGTTGTAAGGGAGAAGGAATAATAGTTACAACAGTGGTCCTGACAAATGCAGCGCAAGCGAAGTTTCCGCTCTCAATTGCCGATCACGTATGAACGCAGCTTCACATAAGACCTTGAACCTCACTTGTGACTTGAGCCAAATGGCAATCAATGGAACCTTGTAAGCAACACAAACACGGACCTCAGAACTGCTTCCCAATTTAGGCACGGGGCCAAGAGTTAGACAGAGCCTTTCCCGTCCGCATTTTGCCATCCAGTCATAGGGTCCCCCCTACACTTTTGGGCGCAATTCAAATACACCCATTTTCAACATTCAAATCCAATCACCCAACCAATCCAACACCACCAAAAAACACATATTCACATACCCATCTTCATTTCTTACCCCATCTCAACATCACCCCTATGCTCATTCAATAACAACAATCAGAACTACATACCACCTCAACAAATCCCACCAAAAAATCCAAGCTACATACCAACATTGTTTCATTCCCAAGATCCCAACCCCAAGATCTCAATAATTTCTCCCTTGATCCAACTTGACACCCTTTCCCATTTCCAACAAATACGAACAGTCTAAAAAACAACCCTATGTTCGCCCCGAAAAGCGGTTAACCAATGGAAAAAGGAATATTCTAAGGGCTAACTCAAATCTTGAAAATAATCTGTGTAACATGGGATGGCAAAATGCGGATTGAACAAGGCTTCAGTAGACACACCGCCCTAGAAACTGCCGAAACTACCATGAAACAGCAAAAAATGCCGTTGGAACTGCAACAGACGCTGTTGGAACTGCAAAATCTGCAAAATCCGCCGTTGGAATTGCAAACATATTGCAAATCCGGTTTTTCCAACACCGCCTCTCCCCACCCCACCATTTTTCACCGCATTTCAGTCGCTTGAACGAGTCAAGATCATACCTTCCATGAACTCACATACTGCTCAACGTTGACCTTGCATTTCTCCGAAACACCCCATGCGCCGACAACCTTCTGCCTCGACGCATATCCTTCTGCAATGTCACCTTCAGGAGCGACTACAACCCACTTGATGCTCTTGACTCCATTCAGTTGGAAAAAGTTGTTGAACTGCTTGTAAGAAGCATCAGTGACTTTTTGCCTTCGTGACCTGCAGTAGCCAAAGCGTGATGTTCTTGCCCTCATTGGTAACAAAGAAAAAAATCAGCGGCTGGAAATGTCTCAGATTCAGGACAATACAAGCAATTCTCATCAAATTCTGGCAAAGGCTTTGGTGGTGGCTGGTCACCCAACTTTTTGAGAATCTTCTGATGCGTCGGGATGCAAATTTTGACTGCAGCTGACTCTTTCTTGTCCTTCGTCTTCAATGCAGTGCAAACAAGCTCCACCTCCTTGGATTTGCAAACCTCGGCGACATGCATCTGAAATAGCCGACCGCACAGTGTGGTGAAAGGGCTGATATTCAAACTTGCCCTGATAAGGTCAGGAAGAGCTTTCCGTTGCTTCTCTGCCAGTTGGTCACACATAATGTTGAGAACAACCTCGGACTCAATCAACTTCACATTGGGCGTCTGAAACTTGGCATCCGAATGGATGTGAAGCACCCGACTCATCTTGCTCCTGTTGTTCTGCGCATCTATGTCTGCACCGCCACTGTCAGCAGCCTGACACAAGTCTTCAAACGTGCACTTCACGACGCAGTCGCGAATCATCTGCTTTGCTTCCTCTTCCAGAGTGGTCTTATTCTTGGCTACTGCCACCAGCAATTTGCCCAAGTATCGCACACTCCCTCCAATCATGGCATATGCCATCTGCTCCTTGCAAGCAGTGGTTCAGCACCTCCTCTTCCGACCACACTGGCATGAAATAGCGCTCTGAACGACCTTCAGCCTGTTTCCAAACGCTGTCGTAGTTCTTCTGCTGCGGCGAGGTGAAAATAATAGTGCAACCACACATGCGAGGGTCAACAGGCTGGGAGTTCTCACCGCCAACTGGGTCCGCCAACAGAACAGTCTTCGGAACTTGAAGTGTAACTGGCTCTGTTTTATTGCGCGTCATGGTTTGACCTGCAACACGCGACCGCCACTCCTTGCCCAGCTGGATGACGATGTTGATGCCCTCTGCCACATAAGCCAGAAAAACGGATTTCCCAATGCCGGGAGTGCCTGTAATGACGAAAACGCCCATGTCCTCTTGGGAGAAATTGTGAAGCAACCATTTGTGGACAAGGCTACACATGTCCATGTAACACTTTCGCAGAACCAGCCTTTTATTCATGTCCCTCTTTCCCAGAATATTGTGCGCAAACTCCTGCACGGTGTCAGCTTCCCAGTTGCTGGGCTTCGGTGTCTTGGACACAGCCTCATCCAGCCAATGGCAAAGTTCATCTTGATATCCAGGGTCCTGAGCAGTGCAGTGAAAGCAAACCAACAAAACAAGTAACTAGCAATCACCCCAAACACAAGCAAATAAACCACTCAAACAAACATACCTAAGAACCAGAGAGGAACGAAACAACCAAACCTAGAAAAGGGAATGGCGCAACATACTGATTATGTTTAAGCCAAGGGGCGGGCGCTGATGGTGGCTGGAGGTCTTGAATCCGATGGTGCAGTCTTACGGCCACGATGCGTCGCACATTCAAATCACCCACTTCGTGTAAATAGAAGGACAATGTCTCTGCTGAAGCTTTGCGCAGGTCATCCTCCGGAAGTTGTTGAATGAGCGAGCCGACACTGCTTTTGGAAGCCTCATCCATGGCGACGTCATTGAGCTGCGCCACAGTCCAGTCATGCTTCTTTGGCGGTGCTGTTTCTACCATTGCGCAAAACTGAGAGCAACGTAAACCTAAACAAACATGACACTTTCAATGACTGATGCTCATCGTGTTTTGGTCGCAAATCGCCCGATCATGCTACCTCAAGCTTGAACCAACCGTTGGCGGAATCAGTTTTGCCACCGCCATTACAACATGTTGTCTCAGCAAATGTTGTTTATGAAATATCGTGACAGAAACCGTGCCATGTCGTCATAGATTCAGTGACGTGCCGTCATAGAAACAATGACACATTGTCATAGAAACAGTGACGTGTCGTCATAGAAACAGTGACGCGTGTGACACGTTGTCATACAAACAGTGACACGTTGTCATAGAAACGGTGTCCCAGAAACAGTGACATATCGTCTCAACCCTTGTCGTTGGTGACTGATCGTCGTAGTCGCTGTTCAAACCCTCAAAATCTCTGACCTCAAATAGGGGCGGTTCATCCCTTCAACAGAATAATAATCTTGACCAAGTTTTTTTTCAACCCTTGAAACCTTGTATTTGACACTGCTCCAGTTGCTCGTTCTGTCTTTCTCGGAAATCCCTTTTTTGCGGTATATTTTGACCGCATCGCCAACCCTAACAGGGGGATATTTACGGGTTTTGATTCTGTTCATCTCAAGCTTCATCTTGACCTCAAGATGGTTTCCCTTTTTGCGGGCATCGTTTGGAGTCAGATCGTGGGCAGAATGAACCATTTTACTGTTGTATGTCAGCATGATCTCGGGGATATAATCAACCCATTGTGTATTAACCTTTCCCTTTTTCTCGTCTGCATCAACCCTCTTGAAAAGCATGTCCTTGAACGTGCGAATGAAACGTTCGGCGAAATGGGGGCGCCCTCGTGTTTTATAGTTTTGGATCCCTTCGTCCTTGAAAAAATCGACAAGATCTTGGGTATTGAGACTCCCCTCGTCATCCGAATAAATTAATTTGGGTTTCCCTCCCATTTTGTTTAATGCCTCCATGATCCCAGCCGCGATGTCGGCAGGTTGCTTGGACGCAATAGGCACCACCACGGCTTTGCGGGAAAATACATCAATAAGCAATAAGCCTATCCTATATTTTTGATTATCTAAATCATTTTTTGATATAAAAAACAGATCCAATTGATATTCAAAGTTGATATCAGGGGCAATAAACGAATTGTATCCAGACAGTTGTTTTTTCCGTTCCACGTTCTCTTGAAACCACTCCTTGACATCTTGCATTGTTATGGTCTTTGTAAGTGGTGGCGACGCTACCAAACCCAGCCTGATCGTAGTAGACCTCACTGATTATCTTGTCTTTTTCACTCATATATATATTATACTATAGAATCAATATCAGTATGTTATTTTATCACTGAAGCATCTATTACAAGAAGCACAGAAGGCAATGACATTATCCTTTGTGTGGGGAAGATCATTACATAACCTTTGACAAGTCAGATTAGAATTTATATTACCAGAATCCATTGACAACACGAAACCACAGCCACAATTTGCACACTTTCCGTTGACATTGTCCTTCAACCATTCGGCATCCACATAATTGTCTTTTGGGATCTCAAATTTGTTTTTCCTATCCTGTTCCTTGTATGCTAACACCTTTCTATCAAAATAATTCATAATGCATTTTGCGTTAAACTCTTCATTTAAATCACTACTGTATTTGTAAAATTTTACTCTGTTTGGATCCCTTGCCTGAGTGATCCCCGTCCAAAGCCACTCGCGAGTTATCAGATGATGGTTCCAGTCAAATATCACGACATCGTCATCAATGGAACACCCCTGAACAGAATGACAAGTATAACAGAAGGCAAAGATAAAATGACTTCTCAAGATACCAATATTTAGCGTGATCTCTTCTCGTGTTTTGATATTAGCAATGGTAATCCAAGGATCGGAAATATTAATTATCTCATACCTAAAATTCACATTTAACTTATAGGTTTTTGTCTTCCTATACTCTCTGCATATCATGATCTCGCCGACTTCAAACTCATTTTGTTTGCCCTGTCGTTTCCTGATCTGCCTTGAAACCTCTCTACAAGTGTTATTTAAATATGCGACATTGCTTTCTGTTCCTGTGATGTCATCAGTATATTTAAAATACTGAATGATGACATCATGTAGAGACAACTCACGCTCAAAGATGTCGGCATAAATGCTTTTAAGTTTATCCTTGTCCTCCTGAGTCTTCAATCGCTTGCACTCTTCCAAAAATAAATGATGGGGAAAAATGCTGTCAATACATTCATTCATATAAATCTCGTGTTTCTTAGTGTTAGTCAGTGCTTTTGTGGGGCTCAACTGCTTGGCGTCACCGGTTGCCAACATTATTTTACTGTCCTTGAACTGCTCAACACAGCCCTTGATTTTTGCCAATACAAAGGTATTATTAAAACAAATCTCATCAAACACAATGACATCAAACATCGAATGATCGTATTTATCTAGCTTCTCGTCATTGACTGCTACACCGAAGAATTTATTTACAGTGACGCTTTCCACTTCGCACTCTAAACCCAGATTATTGGTAGGAACCACGAACAACACTTTATAACCCTTGAGTCTCTCCATGTTCTTGCAGATGGTGGACTTCCCCGCTCCTGCGAATTTGGCCTTGATCATCAAGCACCTATATTTCTCAACAAGTTCAACCAATTCATTTTCATCATACTCATTAATGATGTTAACTCTCTTACTTTTGACAATCGGGATATCAACATATTCACACTTCTTCTGTTCATACAACTGCTTTCCTGTATGATGGATCTCATCGTGAGTCTTGGCTAATTTCCACCCACCGATCCCATCGTGAAAATCTAGCAACTGCTGAGTCTTTCTCAAACCAAACTTATTGAAACCCGAACAGTCCACGACAAAAGCGTCGCATTTGACACTCAATACCTTAACATTGTTCTCTGTCAATTTTTGATGCGCGCATTGCATTTTGAAATTATGATACTGCAAAAGCATTTCTTTAATAAAACGAAACCCATTGGACAACTCGCACCTATCAACCACATTCAGAATATAATATAAATTGTCGTTTTGTTCAGATACTTCTCTATCACGGCACCACACCCCGTTGTCATCGTATTCCTCAACCGACTTGGCAGTATGCTTACTCATCATGTTTAACTTCCCACCTGCATCTGCCTGAAGGCTGATCGCCTCATTGAGATCATCAAAAACGAATGATCTCTGACTGCTGTTCTTACTTTTTTCCAACAAGCCAAAAAATCGAGTTTCCCCAGAGTTCCTCAACCAACATTTTATTATCTACCTTGTGAATGAAATGTGGCTGTTTGTAGTGAGTAATGGACAACTCGCCAGATGCAACAAGTGGCATAAAATGCTTAAGAAACATACCATAAACTATATTTGTATCATTATTAAAAAACAGATTGTGATGTGTCAGTTCTGCTTTTACCCAATATATATTTACATCCTTGATCTTACATTTACTATTATAAGCTTTCCAATTATCAAACTGATTAAAAACTCCAATTCTGGTAATCGTATTAAATGCATCTGTAAACGCTTTGTTCATGTCGATCTCCTGTTTTGGAACATCCAATTTATCCAAGCCCTTGAATAACTCGCCTTGTGGGACGATGGTTCTATAATTATTTAAAACTTGTATATCGGTAGGACTATAATAAGACTTGTGATTTGGATTGAATAATTTCTTTTTGAATGTAAACATCGCTTCAGTCATATTGTTGTTGTCAAGAGACGGCAAGGTGACGTCCCGTGGGACGCTATGCACCGAACCCTCAAGCTGTAATACCAACCACGTAGAAAGGTGTATACGGACGATGCCGTTATAGCCGAACCCGTGTAAACGTTGTAAGGGAGAAGGAATGATAGTTACAACAGTGGTCCTGACAAATGCAGCGCAAGCAAAGTGTTTTCGCTCTCAATGCCGATCACGTATGTATGCAGTCACACATCAGATCTTGAACCTCAATTGTGTCTTGAGCCAAATGGCGATCAATGGAACTTGGGAAGCAACACCAACAAGGACCTCAGAACAGCTACCCAATTTCGGCACGGGGCCTAGAGGGTTTTAACATCCCCCATTTGGGTCGCATTGTTCATCATGCGGTCCAAACACCACAAAACGTTCCACTGGCCACGGCTTCAACTACGAAATCGTGTCGTGCATTCTTTTACTTGCTATCACTACACCGTTCATTCGCTGTGAAACATGCCGGGTTCGATTGTACGAAAAGTGAAACATTCATCCTCCAATCGAAGCACACATCCATATGCAGGTGTATATAATACACAATCGTCACGTCATTTGACCACCAACGAACAATCCAGCTGCCGCATTTGCGCATCGCGCAGCTGTCATCCATAAATGGGTTGGCCGCAAAAGTCCACCAGAGGCGCCTGCTTGTAATCGGTCTGCATATTTCCGGCAAAGAAACATCGGTGAGTAATCAATGCAAATCATAGCCATTCCAGATACCATGGACAATGCATAAATAATGAAAAGATATCATCTATAAGGTAATAGTTCCATCCATGAATATCCAGAGCGTCATAGTCATCGGAATATGTAACCATGTACACACCCAATCATCTTGGACACATGAATATAAATCATGACATAAGTCGTTCCACCGAAACAGTGTCGATGTGACGCAAGTAACAGATGGGGACTGACCCACATCGTACCGCAATCAGCATCTTCACGAAGCATACCTGTCCCCAATGGACAGCCTATGGGTACGTCGGCGGAACTCCTCGTCCAAGTTCTTCTGGGCTTCTCGTGCCCGGACACACTTCTTGTTGTAGTCCTCTGGCAACCAGTGCCCTTTCCGAAGGCACCAATCCAGCAGGGGTGTGTCGCATTTGTTCGGGTCGATGGCCGAGATGATGGCGCTCACGTTGACCGTGTAACCATTCTTGCCAAGGTTCAGGCCATCCCTCACGAATGATATATACTTACAGTTGAAAGCTAGTGCAAAGCATCTGAAAATAATATCACCCACCGGGTGCACTCGGTCCTTGACCAGGAGCTTCATTTCTTCCTTGGTGACATCGAGGATTCTCGCTGCAATCCACAGCTTGTAGAATGTGTAAAGTCCCTCGCATTTGCACACCATCATACGAATATAATCTTCACGCTCCTCAACCGATCGGAAGGATCTCGACCGAACATTCTCCGACTGAGAAATTTTCTTCGCTGTTGATGGTAAGAGTATACCTTCCTGATCCTGATCGGTGATGTTGGGGTACCTCTTGAAGTCATTGTGATAAGGGCAGCCCGGCCTCCCTTCGAGTCCGGCATTCATCGTTCTCTCCTCACCACCTTCAAACATCCCCCACATCTTGGACAGCTGGAGTGCGATAAATCCTGCCATGTACTGAGCCTCACGCGGCTCGTCAAGGCAGATCGCCATCCGTTGGGAACTTATAATGTCCCGTGACGCCAGATCGGTGTCGCGGTAATGCCAACCGCTGTCTTCTTCTTCTGACGCATAGCCGGATGTATATCCTTGCGTGTCCATGTCGTCATCTTCTCCCGGAACTTCCTCCGCTTCGTCTTCATCCTCCTGTGCTGCCGCATCGTGGTTAGCTTCTTCCTGTGCACGCCTGGCATCTCCAGAGACGTTGGGGTTTTGGTTGTCCTCCTCGTCATCGGATTTGATGTGAATGTAGTATCTTCCGATGGAGATCAGTTGTGCCTCGCACTCCAGGCATAAGCAGAAGCAGGTGGGGATCGCGGTCGCACATGATGGACATATCCGGCACCTCAGTCCTTCCCATGTCTCATCATTCAGGATGACGACTTTGCTGACTTCGTCCCGGACCTCGTTGACCTGTGCGTTGAACTCTTCCATCTTGTTGTTTCGATAGAGTTCGCAGGCACGATTAACCATGTCAACGATGTAGTGCAGATTATCGGCACCTGTCTCAGTCTCCGGCATCCTCTCGCTGATCTTTGCGACGTTCTGGAGGAACATCGCAGCCGACTCTTGGGAAGAGTTGACAAAGCCAGGGCAGATCTCGTTCTCCACACACTTCGAGTACGCCCTCTTGATGTCAGCGTACTCCAGGCGCTTTCCCTCCGTTGCTTTTGCCAATCCAAATGGACTTGACCTCATAGAACGGGATCACGTCAAAGACCATGAAAGTCCCATTAGCCGCGACTCCAGCCCCATACCGCGCGAGGGTTGCACTGGGAATGTAGATGATCGCAATCGGATCCCCTCTCCTCACGTTCCGCAGCGTCGTCTTCGTCGCCACGTTCATCTCATCCCATGGAGCAAACGCTCCGAAGTGCAGCGCCAGCCTGTTCCCGCCATCGATTCCGCCGGGGACTAACCCACAGCGTACGATGCTTGGCAGGTTTTCCACATACGTCACATGGAATGCTCCTCCGAGAGAATCACCCATTCTTGCGGAATACCTATTCGCCAGTGCGGATGAGCTCATGAATCCAAAATCACTGTGACCGGTTGTGACTCGGATGCACCAAGGTCTGTACCATCCATCGCATCTGTTGAACATCCTGTCGATGTCGTCCCGATCCACGCCAGCTTTGGTCATTTCCTCCCTGGCTGCCCTCGTGTCGTTCGGGTTCATGATGCTCGGAAACCTTGCTGCCAAAACCTGGAATCTCGATTTTCTGCTTCCGGATTCCTGCCACTTGATCACCTCCATGATGCCCATGTATCGTTTCGCTCTCGTGGTGTATGGTGGGAATATGTCGTTGTTCCGGTCGTCAATGACAGCATCAATGTCGACCCATCCACCCTCGTCGCACCTGAAAGCACTTCCTCGGCAATTGCCGATCTTGTGTCGAAGGACTCTGCATAGGTCGTGAGATAGCTGGTTTGCTTGGTCCCTTGTAGTAAATACCGAGCGATCATCACCAATCCTGCATAGTGGAGCACCGTCGAAAGGAGCAATGCAGAAGTTGACACTCTTGCCAAGTTGCATCACGTCCACTTGCTCAAGGATTGCACCTTTGGGAAAGTATTTGGGGTCAACGATGGACGCATACGCCCATGGCAAGTGCACATCACTCACATCGCCATACTTCGGGATGTAGCACGGGATGGTGTCGCATCCCATCTCAAGCGTCTTCTTGAACGTCCTGCTGTCCCCGCACGGGTTGTAGGTGAGGTCGACGCCACCACATTGTAGCTCTCCTCCCTCAGCCGTGTCAGCCATCTCCACCAAGTTGATGGTATAGCTATACATCTCAATTGTTTCTTTCCCTGCTTGTCCTCCTCTCTTCCTCTCCTTGGACGTTGATGAGTACGGCTCCTCCGTATCCCCCATGTCTTCATCAGATGAAACAGGGTCACTGCTGAGTAGCTCACGGAGCACCTTCATCGCCTTCTCATTTCCAGCAGCCTCCTCAATGTCCTTGCAGTCGCCGTCGTGGGCCAGGTTCGCGCACTTCTTACAGATCCCCATATCTCCCATGCACTTCTCCATTGACTCCAGGAATCCTAGTGCCGCTCTCCGCCCGTCGATCACTCGCTGCTTCTTGTCTTCCTTCTCAGTATTGGGGCTGAGAACTTCGACTCGGGTCTGGTGCTTGACCAAGACCCTCATCTTCGCCCTCCGTGGCCTTTCTCTTGGAACCTTGTGCAGAGGGCTCGGTGATCAGGGATCGTGGATGTCTGGGCTTGACCTTGTTCATGATGTCAAGCACCTCCTTCGTGGGCACGCCGAGCTGTGCGGACGGTCTGTTCCGCTTTCTGTTCTGGCCCGTCGTGTGGGTCACGTTCCCAGCGAGGTGTCGCACTATTGACTGCTCGAACTCCCTCTTGATCTTCCATGCATCCTTCCACAGTGGCAGTTCGTGCTGGAAGTACGACATCACCTCAAAGAATCCCAACACCATCTCGACGACGTCTCCCAAGGATTCCTCGTTCGTGGTTTGTCCCAGGAGTTCATACATCGTTCCTTGGTCGAGCACACTCTTGATCCAGGACGAATATGCCACATTGCCAAGATCCTTGTCTATCAAGAAGATGGACATCCTCTCCTCGACTCCCTCGGAATTCTTGCACACGATCACATCCCGGGATGCGCACAATTGCTTCCCGTGACCGTTGTTGTAGAACTGCGCTGCTTGATCCACAGTCATGCTCACGAATCCCACGTGAGAAAGCTCCTTCTTCAGCCTTGAATACACGAGCTCCCGTATGATCGTGATCATGGCCTGGATATTGTTGACGTCCACCATGAGGTTTTGAAGGTCGGGGATTGCCACCACGCATTCCGCGAAGAGGCGCGTGTACATTTTCTTCCCCTCGATAGACCTTGCAATACCGTTCGTGTCCGCGTTCCAGTTCGCGCAACAGTTCACGCAAGAAGAGGGATTGTACTTCGAGTTCGGTCCGAGCACCTTCGACTTGCTCATCTGCATCTCTTTAGCGCAAAGTTCGCAGATAAACTTGCTGAGCTCCGTGACCGTATACCATCGAAGACGTGGATCACCGACATCGGCTTTCCCAAAAGCATCCTGCTCGCCGTGTCCTTCATCTTGCTGCTCTTGTTTCCTCTTCGATTGTGCAGTGAAGGTCGGCTTGTGCTCGAACTTCACCTTCGATTCCTCCATGTTCTTCGGGACGTTGAACCGAAGGTCGGGCTCGTTTATGCACGTCTCCTCCAGCTCACGCACAATCGCGTTGCTTGGTGCGACCGCATCGATGGATTTCTCAATCAGCAGTCGCTTCAAGAGGAAATGTTGCAAGTTCGAGCTCCCAGGGATCTTGTAGTTCTTTCCAGTGAGCGCATGGATCACGCGCCACAGGCGATCGTTCTCGGTCACCAGCGCGCCTGCCGCCTTGCAGATCTCGCTAACCTTGTTGGCGATCGTCCCCAAGTCCCCTCTTCCACCATGGAAAGCAACATCGCGATTCACGCTCACCACGACCAGGCCCTTGCATGTGTTGATGAGGTCAGATATCGCCTTCTGCAGGGAGTCGATGATGGGGTTGGCGGTCACCTGCCATCCGCATCCTCTCATGCACACCCAATCATATAGCGACATCCAGATGTGCACCGACATTGGTGAGTCATCCATGTCTCGCCTCCGCCGTTCAGCGATGAGCTTATCAAGCTTCTGCAATCGGGAGATGATATTCAACGTGTCGTTGGGTGAGGAGACTTGCTCACTCGACCCATAGTATGATCTCTCCTCGATGTTTGTCCATCCCTGTTCGTTGACCATCATCTGGAAGGTCTTCGTGCTCCCTTTCGAGTTGACGGCCCTCAGGGGCCTATCCAGGACCAAGAAGCTCTTCTTGTGGATCATCATGTCGCGAATCGTCGCCTCGCCAATGGGGCTCCTCTTCTGCCTATTGATAATCCGGTTCAACTGTCCAGGTGCGTTGTCCGGGTTCTTCTCCACCTGAATCAACGCGTTGATGGCTTTGGCGCCCGGAAGGCGTCCAGTAATCAAGCATCCTGTTTGGGCACACAAGAAAGCATACAGCTGTAGCCATGCCGCATTTCCCTTCCCAACATAGGAATGAATGATCTTCTCCGCGCTGGTCTTCTCCTCGAAGTGCAATAGCGAAGAGGTCAGGCATCTCAGCATACACTCCCAATATGTTGCGTTCTTGCCTTCTGCAAGACACGGCCCAAATACAGTTTGTATGTTTGGGTACCCCGTATTGTTGTCTATGTTGAATTTCACATTGACAGTCGCGCCGCCCAAAGTAATACCCCCTTCGAATGAAGTGTAGGTATCATGTCCAGCAGTTGGGTTAATAATCACCCATCTGTCGTCGTCACCGCCAGTGTTCATTCGGAAAATGGAGTCAATGATCTCGTTGTCGATCTTGACAGCATCGCTGGCTTGTGACCCCCCACTTGGAGCTCCCGGCTGGGGGACTGACCCACCAGCGGTTTGCCTCCTTTGTCCGGAGCTTGATGCCGACTTCTGCTGTCGCTCCGTCTTCCGTGGCGGCTCCGTCTTCGATGAGCCCATCACCCACCATGTCGGCTCTTCCCCAACCACGAAATCCTCGGGGAACTTCTCCAGTTCCCTCTCGATTTCATGAATCGTGCAGTATTTATTCTGGAAGAATTCGATCATGACGTCCTTCTCGGCCTTCTTCTCGATCTCCTTCCTCCAGCTTACCCACTTGCGCCGATCTTGGTTCTCAGCGGCCCTGTCAGCCGCGTGCGGTGCCAAACTGATGGAGTTGATGTTCATCGCAGGCAGCTTCGACTCATAGATCATATCGATGCACCATAGGAAATCCCTGGCGTACTCGATCTCCCGGTAGAGTTCGTTCAGCTCCCTTTTGTCTGGACGGAAATAAGCTGTATACGACTGATCTTTGGAGTCCTTCTCACCGAGCAATGGCTGCAATCTCCTCATAATGAACGATACGCACATGAGTGAGTTGACCGCCCCGATGCACGCATCTGAGATGTCACTGGGGGTTGACCCACAGATCATCCAGCGCAACAGATTGTTCTGGCTGGCATTCTCATCCCTCCTCAGTGCATATGCGAGGTTCTTCATCGATGTCTGCAGCTCATTCTGGTAGACCACCCCAAGGTCCCAATTCTTCTGGTAGTCGTCCTTGGAACCACGACCGTAGGAGTCGATCTTGGGAGCCTTGATCACGCTCAACGTGAACACTTTCCCCCAGTTTCGATCTCTGTACCTTGCAATTCTCCGATCGTGACTCTCAAACTCTGCAGTCGTCTGGAACTCCTCGGAGCTCCTCCACCTTCTCGATGACGATGCCCTAGATGACTCGTCGCTGATGAATTCTTTGTACACCTCCCCAACCGGGGTGTTCTGGTGGAATGCAGCTTTGAACGACCGTTCATCGTTGTCCTCGGCCACGCCTAGTGCGAGATCCCAGATGTTCGCGATTGATCTCAACATATCCGCCCCTTCCATGCAGTACTTGGTTACGTTGAGCAACTCGGGGTTCTTCGCCAGCATCGTTGCCTCACCGCAAAGTTGGTTCCGCGCCGACACGATCTTCTTTCCCTTGCTGCAGAATTCCCTCCATCCAAGCATACATTCGTCGGCAGAAAGCTGTCCGAAAACTTTGCTGATGAACTCTAAGGCAACCCTCATAGACTGCCCTTCACCTTTCATCACCCCGCGGCCCTTGGCAGAATAGTACGCAGAGTATGCATAAATAGCGGGGACGCCGATGTCCTCGATCCACTTCACGCACATACCCAGGTCGCTGCTCATCTCCATCCTCTTGGGTATCCTCTTGCCTTCCTCGATGGCGTTCTTCACCAAATTTCCCAAGAAGACTGCCGCTTGCCTAGATTTCCCGACAGGCACGCAGAAGAACTCATTCGCATTGACGACAGTCGGATTGGCGGTCATCTTGATGATATTCTCCAGACCCAGGAAAACCCAAAATAAGCAGCTGCAAATGAAGCCACGGAATTGTCCCAATACGATCCCAGCTTCAGATTGAGGTGACAAACTCGTCCAGCTCCTCCTTGAAGCTTGGGGTTCGGGACTGACCCAGCTCCCCGTATGCACCAGAGGTTCGGGACTGGCCCAGCACCTCGGTTGTGCAGTTGGGGTGGTGCAGATTTCGCTCGCAGTAGCTTGGTGCATCCGCGATCTCCTTCGCGTAATGCAAGCAAGAGCGAGTTTCAACGGTGCCGGTTTGAGGCACCTTGCTCGAGCACGAAAACGGCGAAGGATCACACCCAAAATTATAGACGTGTACAACTGGGTTTCTTTGGTTTCACGACCAGCACAAGGTCCATGCTCATGGTTTCCATTGCATTTCTTAGACAACGAGCCACCAAGTTCAAAGTTCCATGAGACAACTCTCCATGGTTTCTTGATTGGCATGGGTTTCTTTGCATATCTTTGCTTCAAGCCACAGCGACACCCATCAAACTCGTGACTAGTCCCATCATGCACAACCTCATGCAGTCTCTCATCTTTCCAATAATCACAACTTCCAGGCAACTCAAACAAAATCGCGGCTCGTTTTGTCATGGCATGCCGTTTTATCTCAACGAACCGTTCAAACAATCTCCAAAATTCTCTTTGTTTGGCCTCGATTTTCTCTGCGGTGTCAATGCCGCGAGTCTTGTTGAGGCGTGCCCATGATGATCCCCCCGTGCAAGGCCCGGCGAAGAACAACAAATCGGAAGTTTTGGTAAGCACATGTCTGGCGATTCTCCCCCCGTACTCGCTCAGTAAGTCATCAACCAGAGTTATGGTGACAACCTGCGGCCCGTCATGGCGGGCAAGAGCAGTGAACCAGTTACGTGGTTCGGAACATGCCACCAGCACGATGGGCCGAGCCAAGTCAACACTGTAAAGAGTGACGACTGTGCGAGTTCTCATACCAGGAAGCGAGACATGAACAGGAGCGCGAAGCACACCACCGTCATGTTTGACCATCGCGAGTTCAATCCCCGGCGCTAACTGTGGTTTGTGCTTCACCGCAATGCGATACGGAACAAAACAACGACCAGGGACAAGCTGCTCGTGATTGATATGCAGACAACGTATGAGCAACTTCAATCGGAGCAACGTTTCCAAAGCAAGGTCGTTAACACACTTCAACTCTATGCGCTCGTTCGACAGTTCTTCAACAAATGCGGCCAGCACGGACTGCATGTCAACATCCCCGGACCCGACGTGAATTGGTCGTGGCCGTGGGGACCGTTCCCGCGCCGGTGCAGCGACCGGTACGGGATGAAACTGCCAAACTGCGCGTTCAACCCAACCATCAATTCGCACACATTGTAGCCCCGGGTCAACCCTATCCTCAACTTTGAGCCATGACCCATTCTTCAGAAACCAAGTGGAACGAAGCCACTTGCTCCCAAACGGTGTCATAACCGCGAGTGGAGGTTTCACACGCATCAATCTGGGTCCCTTGGCATCAACAACCGGATCATGTCCTTCATGCTCATGCAATCCCTCTTTAGATGTTAATCCAGACCACCATAGGTCCGGGGGCATGATCGGTATGTGTTTGTACGGAAATGTTGGAACTCCGTCAACTGTCCCCGAAGCGGTCTGCATGGTCCCCTTTATGGGATCACACGTGGGTGTGAGCGCCTTGAGGGTATCCGGGTCAGACAGCAAGCTCGGATCAAGTAGACCAATCTGCAAACATGCATGTTTCCACTTGCGCCCATCATTGAACGCCTTGGTGTAAATATCGGCCGCCATCCTGTCGGTGACCTCATACGCCAAGTACATGTAATCACGTGTGAACATCTCATGCATCCACGAAATGCTAACACCATGGCTTCTCTCAAGGTGGCGCATCGTTGGGTTCCTCCCCGATCGCACGACACCGATCATAGCCTTATTATCGTCATAGAACACAAAGTTCGGTGACTTCTTGAGAATCCGCTCTACCAGCTTGAGAGCGGTCATACCCATCGATCTCATGGCAACGTCGGCCGCAACAATCTCGGCCTCGGGAGTGGAGTGACTCACACAACCCTGTCTTTTAGAGCTGCCAGACAACGGAAACCGGGTATTAGGCCCTTGTATATTCAAGTGTCCACCGGAGGTGGCAACTTCATCAGTACGCTAGCGGCATGCGGAGCAAGGTGTCCACGCCCGGGCTCCTTCATGGCCAACTCAGGAGTCCCTCCCCGTTGGTCCGGCACTGTGGCAGAACCGTCGGTGGGCACAAGATTGTTACACCAATTGCACACGACTGACGGCCCCTCTCTGGCAGGCTTACGTGAGACGTGATTCTTTGTTTCTTCATGCAACTCAGGGGTGACAACCTTATTCAACTTCACGTCGCCCGCCACTTCAAGATAGCGGTCGACACAGGAACGTAGGAACTGTTCCATGTCGTAGGTCACCGTTGTTACTCGGTGTCCGTTCCCGAGAGTGACGTTTCCCTTGCTTTTGATTGCAACCAAGGTACATGTCAAGTCCAGTCTCGGGCTCAATCTTCAAACGTGTACGCAACATGCTCCACCCTTGGGCAAGGTTCTTCTGCGGCCCTGCCATTTTGAAGTCGTCGACATACACAACCAGAACAAGCAGGAGCTTTTCATGAATGTACACTGAAGGCCATTCTTCGCCGATGGGCTCAAAACCAACGGCACGCACCGACTCATCGCAGTGCTGCTCCCAAAATGTTCCCGCATCTGGGTGTCAGTACAGCGCCTTCCTCAACGGGACGACTGGTCTTCTGTACTTATCCCATTTGCATTCACTTGGCACGGCCTCCGGTGGCAATTCAATCCAACACGGCGTGCCTCTCAAGGTGGCCTGTATGTACGCCTGAACAGCGTCGGCCATCTGCACATCCAAGCCATCATGACAACCCAGAAAATCCGCCCAACGCGAGGCTTCAAATGAAGCAGGAGAGTTCCCCAAATCTTGAAACATCGCAGCCTCAAAGCTTTGGTTCTTCACTTGGTTCCCCAGCAACACGCCTCTACCCTTGAACTTCCTCTGAGGATCACCAACAGGCAACTGTGAGTGCTTTTCAACGCAAATGCCATGTGCGCGAGCCATGTGTATTTCTTCCCCCTTCGCTTTTGCTTCTCTGGCTACAGCGTCAAATTCACGCACCGCGCCAAGATCGAAGACCCCCTGGTCGATTAATCCCGACCACTCTTTCTTCATTGATGCCAATGCATCAGGGTTGGTCAACATCTCTTTCCGGCCTACCGGCCTGGATACTAATGCGTCGAAGAATCGTACAACTTTCACAGCTTTCTCTCTGTGCTGTATTCGCTCAGAAGTCACGCACGGCATCGATGGGTACTTCTTGGCTTCACCGTCCTCGCCTATCGCTGGCATCGCGAGTGGCACTTTTCCAGAAACTATCTCAGCAGACTCCTCCCAATCATACCAGGTGAGGTCCGTCGATTCGTCGACCGATGGATCCGTCCCCGATGCCGTCTCAGCTTCGTCTTTATGACTCTCCATGACTGATGCAACCGCCTTCGTCCAGTTTGGAGTCGACTTTGATCGCTCCTCAGACTTGAACTTCCAGGCATAAATTACTACCAGACACTCAAATTCTTTCTCAAGCTGAACGTTTCGTCTCATGACGTCTTGGGACTGTTTGGAATCCATGAGAACAAACACCCCGTCGACAGGATTAACAACAATCCTGACCCATTCAAGCTCAGCCAAGTGCTTCCCATCCATTGGGTTCTTGATCTGTGATATGTTCTTCCGCAATCCCCAATTGTACTGCCATTCTACTCCACCCCAGCGGTTCCGAAGCATCGCTCGAATTCTCTTACCACCGGGCATCTGTATTGTCCGTGCCTCTGCCGGCGCGGAAATATCAGACTCTTTACTCTTGGGATCTTCTTCTTTCTTTTTGCCACCGCCCTTCACCTCGGCCTTCTCTTCCTTGGTGTAATATTTACTCATCATCTTCCATTCTTCAGGAGTGAACTCTGGAGGTCTCGATGTCTTCATCAACCTGAATCCGTCCTTCCCGACAGGATACGGTCTCCCGGCCTTGTCGATCTTAACCTCCTTGCCATCGTCGTTGACGTACGTGATACCATCCCCGGGTAGCCCAACTGACACGTGTGGAAGGTCGGACTTCGCAACCTTCTCATCGCCCTTAGAGTGTCCATCTCCTTTCCCTTTTGAGGAGCTCGGGCTAGCATCTTCTTCTCCTGCATGATCCCCCCGATCTCCGGCGATTACCTCCGGGCCATCGTCGAGCAGTAGACCAGCGATCTGATCGACTTCATCGTCAAGCAGTCGCTTCTCGTCACTCTGCAACAATTCCGGCTCGTAGTCCTCATCCTCGATCAGGCGGTCACGTGCATCCAGACCGATTGCATCGATAGACATCTCTATTCCTTCCAAAGTCTCGTTGGCAACCTTGTACTTCTGTTGTATTGGAAATGTCAGAGGAGATTTCAGGATCATCCTCTCCGTCTGATGTGGCATTCTCAACCGAGGCGGAACCTTTGCCTTCTTGATGTTCAGCTCTGCACCCGCAAATGCAGTAAGTGTCCAAGCACGATACTTGTTTGCCCAATGCATACCGGTGCTCAACACATATCCAGCAAATATACCAGTTTCCCCTCTCGGCTCGAACTTCTCCCTCTTTCCCCCTCGTGCTTCACTCGGCTTGAAGTCCACTAGCGCACCAAAAGGTATCTTCTCGCCCATGAACTCCTCGCCATGCAGCCTCATCCATGCACTCGATCCGTTCACCTCTTCGATGTTCATGAGATGGCACAGAGTGGTGATGGCCTGCACCCAATAACACGTAGGTAGACCGGCATGTACTAGACAAGCCGAAGTCTGGTCAATGATGAATTGATTTGTTCTTTCAGCAAGGGAATTGTTCTGCGGCCGTCCAGGCAGCGATAGGTCGTGGTTCAGCTTCAGCTCCACGCACGCATTGATCAGTTCCGGGCCGTCATCCGAATATACCTGCTTGATGTTCCTCCTCCCGCAGAAGTGCTTGATAGCCCTGACGACTGAGTCAGTGTCTCTTCTCGCGGTGGGATAAGCCATGATAATTCCGGTATATATGTCCCGGATGATGAGCGCATACCTGCCTTCCACTTCATGATCCCCTGATGCCGTCACGAAGTCGAACGTCACCAGGTCACCGAACGTCTTCACTTCTCTCTTGAATGCCCCCGTTCGCGATCTGAAGTGTCTCATCTTTGCCTTGACGCATGATTCGCAGAAGGGATTCCGGTATCTGTGTGTAAGCAAATGAGCTATGGAGTTGGCGTCCTTCTTGAGGACTCCCACTTTCCTCTTTATTGATGATCCTTCGTACACGTCTACTTCGATTCCGGCATCAGGATCATCTTCATCAACCTCTTCCTCGTGAGCTTCGGCATCACCATGTCGATGCGGGACTGACCCAACATCTACAGGTATTTCCTCAGCCACGGGAGGCGGACGTACCGGACCGGCTCCTCCGGGTGGCCCGAAGTCGAATGCCCCGTCGTTGTGTTCGCCCTCGGCCTCTGCGGACTCACCGACAGCGGCGGGTGTGACGTCGTTCTCATCGTCACCTCCCTGATCTGCCTCGTCGTTCGTTACCATCGCCAATACTTCCGAAAAGTGCACCTTGAGGTCGTCTATCGTAGGGCGATGCCTGTTACTCCGAAGCTTACCATCACTCACTAGGTACGGGATGTCGTCCTTGACCTGCAAGTGCACGAATCCCTGCTTTGGCGTAACCATGAAAGGTAGTTTACCAGGCATCCAGTGAAATGCATAACCCCTCTTCATGCATCTCCTCCCCACTGACAATACCGTGGGTGTCTCATCCAATACATGCGGCTCGACAGTCTCGTCCAACTCGTCCACGACTATCTTGGCCACATCAGATGTGGAAGTGGAACCATTCGCGGTCTGGAACACGATCTCGTAGTCATCTTTCACGATGTCGACACCCAGGCTCTTCGCCTTGGCTCTTCCGATGAGATCATGACCACATCCGGTGTCCATCAACCATTTCACCCGTTTGCTGATGCACGTTGACATGGCGAAAACGTTCTTCGGCATACCATGCTGCTTCTTCCAGTCGACAGCCGATTCATTGATCTCGTCCTTGTTCCGATCATACTCGAACATTATGCTGCTCTCCTTGGTCACCGGGAAGTAGTGCTTCTTATATACATCATCCACCACTTCTCTCAGTATCTACGCACGTATCAATGATCGTTGGACTTGGTAGGCTGATAATTCACGATGATCACTGCTTTTGAACTTCTTCTCGTCGACGTACACGTACTGATAAGGCTCATTCTCATTGTCCTCATAACCGTACCATTCTCCTTTTCGTTCCCATTGCCTTCTCTCGTCTTCGAGGTAGGTGATCTCCCCACTCTCGTCGACGTCGAGCACTTCCTTGAACCACACCATTTTCTCGGGGATCTCGGACTCGCCAGACCATCTTGATGATTCGCTCATCGCGTCGTCATCGTGCTCGTGGTAGACAGTCTCGGCTTCATCCGGTTCGATCTGATCAACGTCCTTCTTGAAGCTTACCTTCCCTGCAGGAGCCGAATTTGACGTTGCTGGAGCTGAATTGTTCTTGATGAGCTCATGCCTATACTTGCAAGCGCTTCCCTTATCGCACTTCCCCTTCTGAAACGCGAAGCATGCTCCATCATCTCTCTTTGGTGACGATGATCTGGACTTGGATTTGCCCTTTCCTTTCCCCTTGGACATACTCTCCAACTTATGCTCCGTCTTCTTGCTGTGGGAAAAAATTCATTTCCTTTCACGCACCCCTTCGCCGATTTGAAGTGGTACCAGCAGGGGTTATCCTTGCCTCCGCCCGGACTCTTGCCTCTGTCACTGGTACCGTCGGACTTGCCGTTCTTGTCAGCGTGGCCCTTTGCCTTGGCTTTTGGGAGTACAGGAGTTGGGCCCCTCAAAGTAGCTCTCCCAGCCCACTCTGAAATAACCACTGCGCGACTGTTGCTCTCATACTCCCTTAAGGGTCCCGACTCGCGGCATCAGGTCCACCGGGTTTCCCCTTTCTGCCCTTGCCACCCTGGTTCTCCTGTTTGCCGGTTGCTGGAGCCGCATCCTTCCCGCCTGACTTCATCATCGACTTGACCGACTTCTCCTTCATGTCGAGCATCAGGTCTTCCCGATCTGCCTTGATCTGATAGTCGATCAACGCCAATAAGAATTCATACGTCTTCTGAGGATGCTTGTCCGGTAGTCTATGGTAGGAATTGAGGCCGAACTCCATCTTCTTGCTCCCTTTGATCTTCCTGTAAAGGATGTCTCTGAGAGCCAG
>CAUJNA010001005.1:92500-121069 GCA_963377175.1 Effrenium voratum | reverse complement strand
GGCAATGATTGAGTCACATACCCGAACGCGTGTCCGGTCTCACGTGCCATTTTGGCTGCAAGAGCACTGTGTGCAATGACACGTGAGATTGTGCTTTGACCCACCCTCCCAACCCTGGGGGTAAGCGGGCGACGCCGCAAGACAGCATGTGCGTCTTGTTCGTGCGGCATGGGAAGCATTGAATGCTAATCCGTTCTACAGCTTTGGAAGCTGTTTCGCCTTTCACCCCATGCCTGCAAAAGAGTCCGCGCCTGCTTATCGATGTGAGCCGTTCCTGAGGCTGTTGTGATTTTCCTCTTAGGTCCCCCCCCTGTTGTTTGGGTGTGCTGTCCCTTTCTAAGGACTTGGGCTTGTTGGGTCTGTAGGTTTAGTTTGGGGGTGGATGTGCTTTGGCTCAAAGGATAATGAGTTCATCTGCGAACTTTGCAGAAATGAAACGCAGAGGAACAAGTCGAAGGTGCTCGGGTCAAATTCAACCTTCAGCCCTGAGACGTGCGTGAACTGTTGCGCGAACTGGAATGCGGACACGAACGGTGTTGCGAGATCAACCAACGGAAGGAAGATATAGACACGACTATTTGCGGAGTGCAAGGTCGCAACCCCAGACCTCCAACATCTGACCACGATCGTACGGGAACTGGTATATTCCAAGCTGAAGAAGGAGCTGTCCCACGTGGGTTTCGTGAGCATGACGGTTGATCAGGCGGCGCAGTTCTACAATCACAAACACGGAAGGCAATTGTGTGCAGCCAGAGATGTGGTCATATGCTCCATCTATGTGATAGACAGAGATCTTGGCAACGTGGCCTATTCATCTTGGATCAAGAGCGTGCTTGATCAGGGGACGATGTATGAGCTCCTGGGACAGACTCGTCGAGATGATATTGGGATTCTTCGAGGTGATGTCGTACTTTCAGCACGAACTTCCATTGTGGAGAGACGCATGGAAGATCAAGAGGGAGTTCGAGCATTCCATCGTGCGGGACCTCGCGGGGAACGTGAGCCACACGACGGGCCAGAACCGAAAGCGGAACAAGCCATCCGTACAGCTCGGAGTGCCCGCAAAAGAGGTACTGGACATCATGAACTCGGTCAAGCCCAGACATCCGCTATCCCTGGTGAACGAGCAGGCCAACCAAGGGTCCAAGAGAAAGGCAACTGAGAGCGAGAGCGAAGGCGATGGTTTTGGTCCAGAGCCAGACCAGAGCCGAAGCTCTCAGCCCAATGAGGAGAAAGAGGAGAAGAAGCAGCGCGTGACTGATGGGCGAAAAGCTGCACTCAAGTTCCTGGACCCAATGGAGAAGTGCATGGGAGAAATGGGAATTTGTGCAAAGCGCGCAAACCTGGCCCACGACGGCGACTGCAAGAATAATGAGGAGGCTGCTGGAAACGAGAAGGCGATGAAGAAGATCCGCGAGCTTCTCAGCAGCGATCACGTTTCCTTGACATTGACGCAATCATCAACGACCGGAATAACGACATATTTCCACCGACGACCTCGAGAGCAAAACGATACATGGGCATCATGGAAGTGATCAAGTGGCAGGAATCTGGACACAAGAAGTCAAGGTTCCAGGTCCTAGCAGCAAGGTTCCCAAGCATCACGAACCCGAACGACATGAAGGCCGCCAAAGAGGAGTTTGGGGTGACATCGAAAGAATATTCAACAGATGCGATGGATGGTACAGGCCTTGGTGCATCCGAGTCACAACTGGTCACAGTGACTTTGGCTTCATGAGCTCATCCGCATTGGCAAATAGGTATTCTGCAAGGATGGGTGATACTCTCGGAGCATTCCATGTGACACACGTAGAGAACCTGCCAAGCATTGTACGCTGTGGGCTAGTCCCGGGCGGAATTGATGGCGGAAACAGGCTGGCGTTGCACTTCGGGGCATTTGCTCCACGGGATGAGATGAACGTAGCAACGAAGACGACGCTACGAAATTTGAGGACTGGAGGTCCACTTGCAATCATCTACATTCCCAGTGCGACCCTCGCGCGATACGGAGCTGGAGTCGCGTTCAACGGAACATTCATGGTCTTTGACGTGATCCCGTTCTATGAGGTCAAATCCATTTGGATTGGCAAGAGCAACGGAGGGAAATGCCTGGAGTACGAGAGCGCCAAGCGGGCGTACTCAAAATGTGTTGAGACTGAGATCTGCCCGGGATTCGTTGGATCTTCCCAGGAGTCGGCCACGATGTTCCTTCAGAACGTCGCAAAGATCATCGAGGGAACGCCAGGTAAGGCATCGCCGCCTCCATGTCCATCAAAATGATCGCCGCATCCAAGCGCGTTGCAATATCCGTGAGGATAGTGGCAGGCTGACCTTTATCGTCTTTCGCGTGTCCATTGCGCAGAGTGAAGTTCCTCGCCAGGTAGAGCTCCCTTCAGATTCGGCAATTTTGCTCCTGCGGCCGATGCGAGTCCCAAAATACCTTTGTGTCTCTGCTGGTCATTCGTCTCCGCTGCTGCGCGCATCACCCTAGGGCCAACCTTGGCCACCACCGTCTGCGCCCATCTGTATGGAGCATTGTGCCAGAGCAGCAACAGCGTCCAGCGTCTTCTCTGTCTCCGCTTTTCCACCTCCATGGAGCGGGGCCACCAAATGAATTGCGACCCTGTCCCTCTGTCCACACAGATCGCTCAGCCTTGTCTCCGGTGTGACTGTCCCCCCCCACGCCATTGTTCTGAGATGCTGCGTCTCCCCAGCCTGCTCCGACCATGACCTCACAAATTGCCACGCCTCCTGTATGAAAACCAGGGTCTCACTGTCCGGCACTTCACCTTCAAAAACAACTCCATGCCACATCTTGGTTCGCACCCGTACCATTGGCCCAGTCAGGTCCATCGCCTTCACCAAAGTGCTGATGTACACATGCGTCAGCAGGTCTGAAAAACCGGGACTCGAGCGATGCATCTCCTCTTCCCTTATCTTCATGCAAGAGCAAAATGAACTGACTGTCCTCCGCCTCGCCCCGAAGGTTGTGGGATTCGCTTGAACCTTGCCTGCGCAACAGATCCGCGTGCTCCTCACCTCCGTGGAAAATCACGATAGATAACATGAAATCCTGTTTGCAGAGCAAGAGCACCATGCCTGTTTCGTGCATTCGTCGGACCAACCACCTCCCTCCCGATTTCGAAAGGATGGTGTACAGACAGTGTTCACCAAGCGAACAATCCCCTGTTGTCCGTTGATAATCCACTTGGCCAGTTTCGTCCAAACGCGGTCCTTCACAACTGCTGAAGGTAGGAGCATCTCCCACTGTCCAACCCACGGCCATGAAAAAACCTGTCTGATCAAAACCACGTGCCTTCCGCTCTTGCTCCATTCCGCCTGGGCGATGGCCATGAGCTCTTGCTTGACCTCACAATGCAATGAACCTGGCTCAATGCAAAAGGTGAGTTCGAAGAAATGCAATGGTTGGTTGATATTTCCCCATCTCTCATCCGGTTGCAGCATAATCCTTCTCGAGTTGTCCCGCATGCTTGCGAAATTGTCAAAAAGGACGCCTTTTGACTCCAGTACTGCGCTGACTGTGTCTTCAATCCCGCCTTGCAATTTGGCCGTTGTGCCTGCATGATGGCATCCCCGGCGTGGGCTGTGTTGGGGAGATCGGTGAAGGCACGACCTCAAGAACCAAAAGGGGCCTCTCCTTTCAACCTGAAGTTCCGCAGATTCCGTGAGGAGGTGCCTTGCTCCTGTGAAAGGATACCCTGATGCAAACGCCTCCTTCCACGATGACCAACTGGTTTCCCACCACGTGTTGCGCCAATCTGACGTCCTCCGGTATCTGAGTTCCAGGTGTTCCGTGGAGAATCGCAAATTCCATCGGCGAGATAAGTCTGAATTTACCCTGCGCCAACAGTTTGTGGTCACGCAGGAAGTCAAACGGGAAAACATGTGCATTTCCGTAACTTGCTATGGCTGTTGACACACATTCATCCATTCTCACACACCGCGCCTCAATGGCCGTTCTCGCCCGATGTCTCCACGCTTGCGGCAGAAAGAGATCCTCATCATACTCAGGTGTCAGGATGAGGCTTTGAACATGTTGTGCAGGCCATGCAAATCTAAAGACCTCCCTGATCAAACCTGATTGCAATCTTGCCATTGGCATGCCCAGCTGCAAATGTCCTATTGCAGATCTGAGGTCCCTGCGAATAAGCAGCGCCAGAAATCTCCCTCAAAGGTGCAAGCTGTACCTGCGGGTTCCAGTCAACCTCATACCCGCAAATCTCCATGAACCGCTTCAGAGTCTTCCAATCCACGTGGTCCTGCAATCCTGAAACATTCTCCATAAAGGCCCGTTGGATCTGTGCCACTCGCGCGCTCCATATAAAGCTCAGAAAGGGCCTTGCCTCCACAGATCGCAATCCATGAGCCTTTCCGGCTTTAGAAAAAGGCGGACATGGCGGACTTGCCAAGAACGTGTTCATCCTTTTCGCAGCTGTCATCTGGCAAATATTATGGGCCGTTGCATCCGCATTCCATACAAAATGATCTTAATCGCCTGTTTCAACTGTTTTACAATTCTGCAGTTGTGATTGGCAGCATACACTTTCGCAATTTGCCACTGTGAGCGAAGATCCTTTAGACATAAACGGCTCAATCAATCTGTCCAGCCTCCCATGCCACCCGCAAAAAGCTCAGACGCCCTGATATGTGGCGAAAACTTCTTGGCCCACTCAAGAAAGCTTGTGCGCCAAATCTGTTGGAAATAAATCCGCACCGATGTACAGGCCGCAAAGTGCACATGTCTGCAAAAGAATGGTGGTACTCCGTATTCCAAATTGCACCATAAGCGCCAGTCTCATCCAGTTGGAACCAGCCCCGAAAGAATCACACATGTAGATTCCACATTCTCCAAGCTTTTGCAAAAACGGCAAACCACCGGGTGTTCCATGCCACCACACAAGGGAATCGATGTTCCCTTCTTGATCTTAAAGCAAATTTCTCTATGTGGATTACTCATATTGCAAGAAACCATGGCTCATTCAGCTACCCCCCCTAGGGCAAACACTGCCAGCACTGGACGCAGCCGAGACAGCTGTTTGCCAGCTCCACTCTGTCAACGCAAGGTGTAAGAACATCTCCTGCTGCAGCCGTTAGTCCCCCATCATTCGTCAAACGGGGGGCTTTCCAAAGAAAAGGATGACAACCATCCACGTGGACAGCCGCAAGAGGGTGGCCGGCTCGGAGGAAAGTCCCTGCACCTGCAGAGCACGCTGGCCGTCTACAAGATCAGAATCGCCGACAGTTTTTCTCTCGACAGACCGGGGTTGCTACCTCCACTGGTCGACGCTGCGCTCGGAACGCTAAACTGGGCGCTGCTTCCAAGGGGGCCAACACGGGCGCCCGGCTGGCCGCCTGGATCAGCTTCGCCACCGCCACCTACAGCGAGACCACGAACAGCCTGAGCGTCCGGCTGATTCTGAACGGCCTGGCAGTGCAATGGAATCCTCTAAAGTGTTGCAATGCAATTCAGCAGCCTGGCAGGGATGCTCACCATTGGCGCGGATGTGAGTGTTGCACCTATGTGGTGTATGGGTATGGGAGATTTTTCTTCAGGAGGCATTGAGTCTAAGTCTGAGCTTCGAGATGCTTCAGGGAATGTGATGGAAAAGGCCGCGGTAAAGATGCTGGTTGTCAGGCTGGAGGACTCGTGTGGCAGAGTTTTGCGAATTTGCAGATCAGTTTGCTAGCTGTGGAAAAGTTGATCAAGCAGCAGCGTGTGTGCTTGAAGAGTCCAGATTGTGATGTTTTCATTCCATTGAAGTTCAGGCAGAATTGCTTGGAAGTGGATGGACATGTTCGAGCCACACTCACAGCTTGCTTGATCCATACCCTCCATGGAACAGCCGTTGCTGGCCATTTTGGTCTTGCTTTGCTTCGATGAATGGTCGAGACTGGAAGGTGTTGATGGAATGAGAAGCGGAGTGAAGTTGACAATCCTGCAGAGATTTACACACAGGTGCCGAGGAAGCTTTTGACCCTGGTTTATGAGCACCAACTTTCCCTTGCTGAGTTCAGCTAAGGTCCAAGAATCAGTTGCAGACTGTTGTGAGGCATGCTGAAAAAGGACAGCCAAGGTTGAATGGTCGAGCTGAACGCGCAGTCAGGACTTTGAGAGATCTCTTTAGAGGGAGTTTCCCAAACGGATTCTATTCCACCTGGCAGGCTCCTGACACTCGTCCGTCCAGGAAACGACCTCGTCCTGCGAAGGATTCGAAATCTAAAACACTGCGTGCAGGCGTGTGGCTGCAACAAAACGACCCCGAGATATGCTTGCAATTTTGCTCCAGGTTGCATTTCAAGCGAGCCAGCTTTGCAGGGCTAAGAAAAAACAAAAAAAGAAAAAAAGGGGTCCCCAAAAAAGGGGTCCCAAAAAAAGGGAAAAGGGGTTTCCTTTGGCAAAGCTTGACCTCGCTTGAAATGCAACCTGGAGCCAAATTGCGGCGCATATCTCGGGGTCGTTTTGTTGCAGCCACACGCCTGCGCGCAGCGTTTTAGATTTCGAATCCTTCGCAGGACGAGGTCGTTTCCTGGACGGACGAGTGTCAGGAGCCTGCCAGGTGGAATAGAACCCATTTGGGAAACTCCCTCTAAAGAGAGAGCTTGGTCTGCTCTGCAAAGAGGAAATGTGCTCTGCAAAGAAGTGTGCTCTGCAAAGAAGTGTGCTCTGCAAAGAAGTGTGCTCTGCAAAGAAGTGTGCTCTGCAAAGAAGTGTGCTCTGCAAAGAAGAGGAAGTGTGCTCTGCAAAGAAGAGTGCTCTGCAAAGAAGTGTGCTCTGCAAAGAAGAGGAAGTGTGCTCTGCAAAGAAGCGTGCTCTGCAAAGAAGCGCAAGTGTGCTCTGGAAAGAAGCGCAAGTGTGCTCTGCAAAGAAGTGTGCTCTGCAAAGAAGAGGAAGTGTGCTCCGCAAAGAAGAGTGCTCTGCAAAGAAGCGCAAGTGTGCTCTGCAAAGAAGTTTGCTCTGCAAAGAAGCGCAAGTGTGCTCTGCAAAGAAGAAGTGCTCTGCTCTGCAAAGAAGCGGAAGTGTGCTCTGCAAAGAAGTGTGCTCTGCAAAGAAGAGGAAGTGTGCTCCGCAAAGAAGAGTGCTCTGCAAAGAAGCGCAAGTGTGCTCTGCAAAGAAGTGTGCTCTGCAAAGAAGCGCAAGTGTGCTCTGCAAAGAAGCGCAAGTGTGCTCTGCAAAGAAGTGTGCTCTGCAAAGAAGCGGAAGTGTGCTCTGCAAGGAAGAGTGCTCTGCAAAGAAGTGTGCTCTGCAAAGAAGCGCAAGTGTGCTCTGCAAGGAAGTGTGCTCTGCAAAGAAGTGTGCTCTGCAAGGAAGAGTGCTCTGCAAAGAAGTGTGCTCTGCAAAGAAGTGCAAGTGTGCTCTGCAAGGAAGTGTGCTCTGCAAAGAAGTGTGCTCTGCAAAGAAGTGTGGTCTGCAAAGAAGCGCAAGTGTGCTCTGCAAAGAAGCGCAAGTGTGCTCTGCAAAGAAGTGTGCTCTGCAAAGAAGTGTGCTCTGCAAAGAAGCGCAAGTGTGCTCTGCAAAGAAGTGTGCTCTGCAAAGAAGTGTGCTCTGCAAACAAGTGTGCTCTGCAAAGATGCTGAAGTCTGCTCTGCAAAGAAGTGCTCTGCAAAGAAGTGTGCTCTGCAAAGAAGAGTGCTCTGCAAAGAAGAGGAAGTGTGCTCTGCCAAGAAGTCTGCTTTGGCAACATAGAGAGAGCTTGGCCTTGTCAATGTTGATCCATTGTTGACTCAAGATGATTCAAAATTGATTCAATATTGGTTCAACAATGAAGCCTCCGCGCCACCTGCCCGGCATCGAAGCCTCCACCCTGCCGCGCCACCTGCCCGGCATCAAAGCCTCCACCCGGCCGCGCCACCTGCCCGGCATCGAAGCCTCCGCCGAGCCCGCGCCGCCCGAGGTCGGAATTCCGACTTCGCTCTCCCACCGAGGTCGGAATTCCGACTTCGCTCTCCCACCGAGGTCGGAAGTCCGACTTCGCTCCAAGCTTCCGACAATCCTGCGCTGACAACCGGATTGCCCCCTTCAATCCTGCGCTGACAACAGGATTGCCCCCTTCAATCCTGTGTTGGGCGCAGGATTGCCCCCGACAATCCTACGTTGGCAGCAGGATTGCCCCGATGCAGCACCAGCAGCTCGGGCTTGGAACTGTTCTTGCCCGAGCACAGGCTCGTGATGGAGTTGGCCCGGCTGTAGAGGTCCCGGGCCTCAGGCACGTCGTTGATGCTGGCAACGAAGGGCAGGCCGCTCGCAAAGTGCGTCTTGCAGTTCCGAGTGGAAGGCCAGGTCGTGGCCCTCCCCCCTCGTGCCATAGTAGTTCATGGTGCGACCGGGGAAGATGTAGGGAGGGTCAGCGTAGATGCAGGTTTGCTGGGGCGCCGGGCAGGGCAGTGCCCGCAGGTAGGCCAGTGCGTCCTGGCGCCGCACGGTCACATTCGACGGTGGCTGCTGCAGCCGACGCACGCAGCTCAAGGGCAGTGGCTGCTGCTGCCGTGCGAAAGACCCCATTGTCCCAAGAAGCTGTTGCGCAGCAGGGCGTATGAGCAGGCCGCCCGAGGCCCGGCAGGGCCTCTCTGAGCGCCCGGCTGCCTGTCCACGTCGCGCCCCACCAGGCGCACCAAAAAACGCAGGAAGACCGGGTCTCGCCTCAAGGCAGGTTTGCGACGGGCTCGAAGGCGTCGGCGCCACGCACCTTCAGGCCCGGGCGCCGGGCGGCAAGGTAGTACTCTAGCTTTCCGGAACCGAAGAAGGGCGAGTGTAGCGCCGTAGCCGGTCCAGGCGCGGAGCGAGCCACGACTTGCTTCCCATGTACTTGAGCTGCATACCGGCCTTTAGTTTCAGGCAAACACCTTGCAGAAAAACCTCTAGGCGCAGCGGGACACGGCGCGCACGGGCTCGGACCAGTGCTCCGCCACGCAGGGCAGCGCGCTGTTCTCCACGGCCCGATCGTCGAAGAGAAAGAGGCGAGTGAACGGCGCTTCCGGCTCGCGCGCCAGCAGCTCGCCCAGCAGGCGAATCAGCTGCGCGTGGCGCCCGTTCTTGCTGGTCCGCTGCGTCACGCCGGCGATCTTGAAGGCGTCCGGGTTGTAGCGCAGTACCAGCAGCTTGTGACCGCTGCCGAGCGCCACGCTGGCGGCCATGTCAAAGTCCCTGCGCACGTCGCAGCTGGAGTCGTAGGCCTTGTGCTGCTCCTCGTCAACTTCCAGCAGGACGTAGCCCCACGGGGCCGGCAGGGCAAAGTCCGCGAAGGCGTGCGCCGTCTCCGACTCCAACCCACAGCCGCGGAAGGGCAGGTAGTGCTGGTACTTGACGACGATCTGCGCGTCGCGGAGTGCTTGGTGCACCTCAAGTTCCTTACTCTTGGTCACTGCGCGCGGGTTGTCGCCGTGCATCGTCTGCATGCGGACATCAAACTCCTTCTGCTCGCTGAAGGCGTGCCCGCACAGGCCCTTTCCAAATTGCCGCGCAGCATGCAGTGGCCGCCCAAAGAGCACGCGGATTTGCCTAGCGAGCTCACAGAATGAAACTGGAAGGCTGCCGAGACAGTGTCCGCTCTATTGGAAGAAAAAATTTCCAGCGGGTGGGTCGTCCGCGCGACAATGTCCATCGAACAGGCCAGGCAGCATTGGCGCAAAGGCATTGCTCACTGTTGTGCATGCAGAAGGGAAAGAACCGCGCCTGGTCCTGGACAGCACGGTTTGCGGGGTAAACCCCAAGTGCAATATCCCAGAACGCATCAGCCTGCGTAGCATCCGACGTTCGCCTTGCATTCCTGCCAGAAGACACGCATGCATCATTTATCGGTGCCAGCTTTGACTTTAAGGCAGCGCGTAAACAAATTCAAGTGCGCCCTAGCGAGCATGGTTTGCTGCTCTTTCGCTACGCTGACACTCTGTACCATTACCAAGTTTGCCACTTCGGAGCCCGGTTCTCTGCATACTGGTGGCGCAACGCGCAGGCGCATTCCTGCTCAGACTGTTGCGCGGCACACTCTCAGCACACCCGCACAGAGCGTGGCTGTTTGTCGACGACCTGCTGGCAGCATTGCGCCGCCCTTGCTCGCATCACCAATTGTCATTTTTTCGCAGCTATCCCAGCACCTATTTCCTGGAAAAAAGTGCAATTCCAAAAACTGCCTAGTTTGGTGTGGATGGTCCATCGATTTCCACCAAGAAACCATCGAACTCACACCGCTAAAGACTCTTAAGCTTAAGGAGCTGCTCCGATCCAAGAGAATTGAGAGGAAACTCTTAGAGCAAGTACTGGGGCTGCTCATCTGGGCAACCAGCCTAAGCCTAGAGTTGAGATCATGGCTTGCCCCATTACACGCAGATCTGCGTTCGAGGATGCATGATCTCCGTAAACGCACGCCTGTGGCCTGCCTTCCTCTCAGCGTTGAACTCCAAAGCCATCCTGGCATCGCCAGTGCACGGCATCTTCATGCCGCTTGGCCCTAAAGTATTGGAATACCAGCAAATCCCAGTACGCACCCCGGGTGCGCGTAGCAGACCCCTCTGCTGAGCATACCCGCTTGTCCAAGGCAAGCAAAGCCAACGTTGAGTGGCTGCTGCAGTGCTTTCAAGCAGATTTAGCATGCCCGCTGAAAAGAACGGAGCGCACCTTTTGTCGGTCGTACTCTTTTGTTTTTTGATGCATGTTCCCTTACGGCTTGAAGCAGTGATCAAGATTCTAACCACAATGCTGCTTTCATTGGCCGTTTGCACACTGTGGTGTTGTTTGCTCTGTTTGCTCGATGGTTGTTGATTTTTGGAGTTGTTTGCTAGCAACAACATGTCATGAAACACGTTACCGTCATAACCCACATTGCCCGTTGTGTGCTTTTCAGCTTCAACTCAACCACGGGGGCGTGGAATTTTGTGCGCCCTATACGGCAGGGGCCTGAGGTAGTTTGCACGTGGTAGGTTCTGAAAGCTTGTGTGCGCCAAGGGTGGCCGTGGACGACGGCATGGCCCAGAACGTGCAAGTGAGCCAAGCTGATGTTTTGACATTTGCATTTGTATGACACTTGTCTTGTTGAAACAATGTGCGCTGGCCAGGCGCTATGGGGTCTTCCGGACAAGAAGAGCAAGGGCACTCCGCCGAAGTGCTTCAACATCGCGCCAGCGACTTGATGGTCGTGTTCTCTTAACCTGTTTGGGTTCTGTGTGACCAAGGCCACATTTTTGTTGGTTGCGACACAGTCCGCTCCGCATGAAATGAGTGACGATGCAGGCAGCTCTTGAACCCCAAGGATGTTTTTGCAACCGCCTGCTGAGCACGTTGATTACCCCGAGGTCTCGGGTGCAGAAGAGTAGCATCGAGCAGCCGCTGAGCTGCCGGGTGCACCCCGTCACGGTGCTCAAGGCTCGATCGGGCAGCTCGCGAAATTTGCACCGCAAGACTCCATGATTGGATCCTTTTGCACCACTTAATGACATGCCAAAATTCATACCGGAGTGAATCAACACTTGGCAGTTCTTTTTGGACCTTCTTTGTGATGGTTTTAAGACCTGATTCCAGCTCTGAAAAACCCTCACTGTTTGAGATCCTGGATGCCTACGTGCGGCGGCCGGCGGGGGCGACGCGAACCATCGGCACCCTGCTGGGTTGGATTAGTGGCGGCCTGAGATGTTCGGGCAGGGTTTCCCAGATTTCCTCAGGTGTTTCAAACGTCTTGGTCTCCTTGGTCAAGCTGTGAATTTTGCTGGCTGATATTTTCTGGCAAGAACAGTGTCATTTCCAAACTGTTTTCAGTGTCTCGTTGAAGAAGTTGCTTGGCCACAAACCTGGGAGCAATGTGCTGGAAGCATTGCTTTTCAGTTTTGGACTTTGGAGAAGGGGGTGACCCCGACTTTCTACTTTACCTTTGTAGGGACGACCAGATCAAAGGAAGCGGACCAGTTGCAATAGGATCATGGCTGAGGTGAAGGCAATGCAGTGGACATCACCGACAGCTTTCCAGTGCCTCACAAGGCCGGCCTGTTTGGCTTGCCGCTTTCCTTTGGGTTTACAGCCTACCTTTGTGGATGGAGTTCCACAGGTTTTCTTTGGGAGTTCCCAGAGGCTTTTGCTTTGCAGTTGCTGGCGGCTTATTAGCCCAAGGCCCCATAGATGTCAGTATGTTTGCTTTTTGCTTTTGTATGATGGAGTTCTTAGGCAGCTGCATGGATGGGATGTTGGCGAGGTAATACGTAACAAAGGTCAGCAACACGAGCTTTGTCAATCTGCTTGCCTCAGGTTGATAAGCCAGACCACTTTCTTTGTTGCATATGCTCACCAGCTAGATGCGATACCTGCCCAGGAGAACGATGAGGGCGTGTCCATTGACCAGGACACGCACACACGCACACCAAGACGTGATCAGAAGAGACTTAAAACAGGTGACAACCGTGACATATCCTGCAGCGTGTTTGCTTGCTGCAACCGTTCTCTCCCTGGACTGAGCAAGCACTGAAAAATGCCTGTCAATGCGGATGTCAGGGAGGTTTGTGGCTGCTAGATCTTTCTGTTGAATACACTTGTTTGGAGCAACCAAGCACGGTCTGTAAAACGAGCAAGAGTTACGCTATTGTTTGTGGAAATATGTCAATGTGCGAGGGCAATCAAGGTGATGCATGAGTTCAAAGCCACACCACTGCAAGTCAGATTTCCGCGGTTCAACTTCAATTTGTGCTTATGTAAAATGATCGTACTGGGGGCGTGACTGGCAGTCATGACTTGCACTTCCATGTGTAAGCTCGTTGGTTAGGACTATCACAAGTCCATGCTGGAGTTGAGACAGAAAGTCTCGCCGCGTGAGGTGGTCGCCGGGCCCCTTGCGAACAGACGCAAAGCGTCAGGGCGAACGGTCTAAGAAGGCTTGAGGTCAAGCTCCTTCCATTCAGGTTGACACTTCAACAGCGGGTGCTTTCCACGGCACATTCTGGATTGGCGTGTCACTGCGGGATATCTTCAACACTGCGAACCAGGTCGGCTGGTTCTCCACGGGTGACGAGATCAATGCAGCTTCCTCCGTCATCCATGCCTTCTACTGCAAGAAGGAGCCACTACACAACCACCCAACCACCCAACTATCCAACCACTCAACCATCAAACCACTGAACTACCGATCCACACAAGTGAACGCAGTCACAGCTGCCAATAGAGGATCCGCGGGTTGCCAGGAGGCATCTCAGTTCAATCCCACGGCTGTGCTCCCGGGGCCGTTGCATTTCCTCATCGATGCCACGCCCGGTCAGCAGCCGGGCTCTTGGTTCGGCTGACCGGGGAAGGGACGGCCAAACCTAGTTTGGCATCCTCCTGTATGGAAAACCTCCTTAGCACCTGCGTAAGGGTTTTGGATGCAGCCCTTTGTGCAGAGGCTGTTTCAGCTATCATCTCATTAAATTGCAAGCGGATTGATCCCCGCGGAATGAATTTCCAAGCTCCTTCCCGCTAATTAACATGCCGGGAACTTGCGGCGACACTTGGGCCGGACTGTCGTTCGTCCCAGGCGCTTCAGCTTTGGGACACCTCCCTCAGCCCGCGAACTTGCAAACGGGCTAGTAGGCTTCAACAGTCCCCTGAAGTATCAATTGGTGTGCCCAGAGCGGGGCGAGGAGACAGCCAGCGGGCGGTGCCTTTTGGACAGGCGTACTGTAGATAGATATGGCAGGTTTGACGTATTTTCGAGGGGAAGGGAGGTATGGGGATCAATTTGTGGATTTGGTTGTGAGTGTTGCAAGTAACATGGAGTGGGTGAAACATGCAGACAGAGTGCTAAGCCTGTTGCCTTGCAATCGGTTCGGAGTTCGCATATGTATATATATATATATATACTTATAATTTCCCTCAACAAGAACCATCGCGTGCATTGGCAAATATGCACTTTCAAGGCTTTCAGGCCTGCAACCTCTCTAACCGATTCTCTCTAGCCGTATTACGCGAAGCTTTTCGGGCCCTAAAGCTTTTCCCAAACTCTCAGACAAGCGTGAAGTGGGCAATTCGGCATTGTTATTTGTTTTCCTGCACAACAGTCGCCATCAGCCGAATCATGACTCGAAGATGTGTATGATACAGACTGACTTCAGAGCTGCAACGTCAGGAACTTCGCCATCAAAACCTTCGTGAACGTTCGGACGACTGTGGCCTGCAGCTCAGTTGCCAAGTTGAAACAGATAATTGGTGCAAGGGATCAGTTGCAAGCACTGATGGCGCAGCATTGCCTAGGATCAGGAAGAGGGGGGGGGGGGCAATGGGTGAAATCCCATTTCTGCTATCTTCGATTCCAAGGTCAGAAGACATGGGCGTTAAATAGAACACTTAATTTAGATGCCTGTTTTCGTTGCTCACAGGCTTTCAACTTACTTGAAGAGCTTTGATGGATTGCTGAAGCAAGTATTTGCAAACCAATTTGGACCCATCCAGAGCTTGCTCATTTGACAAACTAGAGTTGTGCTTCCCTTTGAAGACGACACGAGCGCCCTCAAATCTTTTTTTTCCTTTTTTTTTTTTTAAATATAGTTATGCGAACCAGGCGAGCCTAGGCATTTCTACATCCTTGAAGATGAGGGCAAAGGGATTGCTATATGACCACACTTTCAGCAACCTTACTGGTGCTTAGCGAGTTTGGGGACTGGTGCAGCTATTTTTGTAGCGTTGATTGTTCCAAGAGAGATGATCCTCCATGATGTTGATTGAAACCCTTCCAGCAAAGATGGCGCCTCCATGAACCCTTGCAAGTGGATTCATGCGATTCCTGGCTAGAAGGTTCTTTGATCCAGCTGAAGAAACCTTATCATTTCACGCGCAGGCAGAACAACTGGATTGGTTCTCCGACATTTTAGAGACCAATCACACTATATGAAATTGTATAAACATATTTGCCAATTGCGTGTAAACACAAGTCTTGAACCATTCCTTGTCCTCGATGGCTTGTGTCTGTTGCATTGCCACACGCTGCTCCGACACAATATTTGACTTCCTGATTCCGCGGTGCTTGTTCGCAGCTTCCTGCGACCCTCATAGACTCGGTAGACGTGTCAAGCTTCATTGGGCTCCAGGTGTCCAGGAGGCCAGGTCCCCTTGAGAGTGTCTCAGGCGGAGAACCTGCTGCAGTTCCATGAGGTGCCGCTGCGGGTGCAGACCTCCGCGGCAGAGAAGCTGGGGGGCTTTGGGAGTTCAACGAACGCCAAGAGTGTGGGAGGGGGTTGGGGGTGTCGGCGAAGACCCAATGCAAGTCGGGCTGTGGCAAGGCAGCACCTCTTCTTCCACTTTTGCAAGGTCTATGGGGAGCTGGCGGCTAGAAGACAGCCTTGGGTTGACCCGCCACCTAGCTGAGGTCCAGCATCTCCCAGCTGATGCATGCGAGACGGGCCAACAGGGAAGCCCAGGCTTCCGGCAACGCCAAGGACCGCGAGATGAGCGCGCACTCGGCAGTAAAATGCTACTCGTGGTCTGGTCCGGGCCTTTTGGTCCTTTGGTCCTTTGGTATTTCTTTGGTCAGTTCGTTGGCCCTTTCTGTTGCTGCAAGTTGTGGCGGCTGTGTCGTGCGGTGCTTGCATGTTTTGCCGGCCAGGACATGGCCTCCTTGGACGGTCTCCAGGGTGGCCTCAAAGAGCTCTTAGGCACCCGTCATTTGTTTCGATTGCTCCCGGACCGAAACCCTAAATCCCGAAACGAAGACCTCATCCCCCAAACCCAAGAATACCGAAAGCCTGAATCGTGACATGCACTTGCTTCAATTGGGCGCGGAGCTTTGTATACGGTCGCTGGCGCAGAAAGTGCAGTCGAATTACATGGGATGACTCTTTGGTGGCTAGTTTATCGCTTTCATATTTGGTGCTGCTCCGTAGGGAAGTCAGATTTGCCACAACATGAATATGCATGTTTTCTGTTTGGAGTATTTTAGTATCAAGTCAGCATGTTTTGCTCCTCAGCCCTGATCGAGGGGTAAGATGTTGGCTAAAATCATAGATGCTTGCAGGGGTCCCTCTCTCTCTCTCCCTCTCTCTTGCTCTCTCTTGCTCTCTCTTACACTTCCATGTATTGTGAAGTTTTGGGTGACTATTCATGCCCCACAATAGTACAACTATCAATGACTATGCTCATACGTCATGATGAATCAACCTGTGGGGACTGTAGACCATAGACATTCGACACAATATGCACCGTGGTCAAAATACCCTTGTTCTTTGGGTAAAGAGACCACGTAGTACAGATTGTAGACAACCATTATAAGGAATCCCACTCGGACCATGAGCATGGCCCACGAGGAGTTTGGAGCGCGCATGCGAAGAAGCGCCGGGCCAGGCTTGTCCCGGCGCATCCAGCAGTATGTCCGAGCGGTCCAGTCCGGAAAGGCAGGCTGTTGGGCCATTGTTGAGACAGGCACAGGGTGTTGTTCAGCCGACCTCCCTGCTGGGACATGAACCGTGAAAGCACATTTGGTAAGTCTCTCGCAATTTGTTTGATTCTTTGGTCTCATGTCTAATTTCGAGTTGCGTAGAACGGTTCCTGGAACCAGAGGTTTGGGGGTGGGCTGCACGACACGCATGCGTTGCCAGTGGCCTGTGCTCTCCGCTGCATTTGCGATCAAGCTGTTAGGGCTTAGCCCCTGGAGCAGGCTTCAGTCCATGGTCTGCTGATAGGCCGGGCAAGCAAACCAGTTGCCCGCTGAAAAGAACATGGCACCGATTGAAGACGCCTGTCAGCATTTTCAGGATGTCGCGAGAGACAGATTAATGCCTCTTGATTTGGGCTGGATGCAAGGGTGGAACAACTCGCGGGCAAGATCAAGCCAGGATGAGCAACCCAACTCGCTTTGCAGGCGAGATGCACATCGAAGAGGTCATCATTGATGGATTCAAGTCCTACTCGACCCGCGTGCCCGTTGGACCCTTTGACCGGCAGTTCAATGCTATCACAGGCCCGCTGAATGGGGGTGGGGGGGTGGACCGCTGCCATCTCGGGAGGCTTGTCCGTTTCCGTTTGCCGCTTCTTGTCACGTGGCAGGTCTGAATGGCAGCGGCAAGTCGAACATCCTGGATTCCATATGCTTCGTGCTTGGCATCTCGAACCTTACACAGGTTCGTGTGGGCAACCTGTCGGAGCTGGTCTACAAGCAAGGCCAGGCGGGGGTGACCAAGGCCAGCGTGACCATCGTGTTCAACAACCAAGACAAGCAGAGCCTTGGCAGATGGGTCGTTGGGGTTGAGGTTCGGTTCAGTTGAGACGGTCAGGTTGGCACTTTGGCATGGTTGGCACCTTGGTATGGTCCGTTCGTAAACACGCTGAGTCAAAAGGTAACATTAAGTAACCGCTCCCTTGGTGTCTGTGGGTTTTCGCAAGAATTCAGTAGAAAACGTGATAGCCCGTTGTTTTGTAATATAGATGCTGAAGGCTTTGAATCTTGCCGGTGGTGACCTGGCTGGAGGAACAGTCCAGTTGGCTACGAGATGCATGACAAGATCATCATCACGCGCCAGATCGTGATTGGTGGGCGGAACAGATACCTTCTGAATGGACACAACGTGCAGCAGAACCAGATTCAGAATCTTTTCCATTCAGTTTCTCTGAAGCTCGCTTGTCCAATTAGCAATCTCTCAAGCTTGACGGAGCCTTTGTTTGTCTATCACAAAGGGCTCCAGCTAAGCGGTGTGGACTTGCTGCCGGTCGCCAGGAATGTGAACAACCCTCACTTCCTCATCATGCAGGGCCGCATCACCAAGGTCATCAACATGAAGCCTCAGGAGACCCTCAGCATGATCGAGGAGGCTGCAGGCACCCGCATGTACGAGAACAAGAAGGCTGGAGCGCTCAAGACCCTGGAAAAGAAGCAGAACAAGGCGCGATCCTGGCCTAGAGCATGTACAGGTCTCATGGGGGCTGCAAAGCGAAGGGCACGGCAAATTTCGAGCAAAACAACTTATCGCTTATCTATTTTGTACTCAAACCAAGCTTGATTTTGCCGCCCCTCGACCCCCCGCAAGTACCTCTAACGACTACCCTTCTTGCCATGCGCCATCTATCCTTTGAGATCAGCTTTGCGCGGGCCCTCCGACTTGCCACGGCCTAACTGCCAGACGCATGCCAGGTCGACGAGATCAACCGCCTTCTTTCTGAGGAGATTACTCCAACGCTGGAAAAGCTGCAGAAGGAGAGATCAAACTACATGCCGTAGCCCTGGTTGCTGACGTGTTCCTTCGACACTACGGGCACATAGACGAAGCAGTTTTGAGAGGTGCATCAACTAAATCAGCTGGAACACTGCCAAGGATATTAGGCAGCCAGACAACGCTTTCATTGACATAGACATTTTGACTCGCCCAATTCCAAGAGCATAGGGCATTTTGGATGCTTGATGCTGCAGCCAAAGGCTGTGGGTGTCCAACAACAATGAGATTGAGCGGCTGGAGCGCTTTTGTGCCACTTGGACAGTGCTTATTTGGTCACATTTTATTCCGTTGGCCACTTCCCAGATGAGCTTTTGTCTGTCCCTTAGGCAGGTAGCATGAATGCGAGCGCAGCTGGAAGACATTTTGAGCTGGGCGAGGGTGAGAGCCTTTTTGAAAGCCTGCACGTTTTGAGTGCAGGTGGCTTACGAATATGTCGGGTTCAAGAACCGCTTGGAGAACAAGAACCAGCAGCTGGAGGAAATGGAGGAGCTTGGGCAAGTGGAGCGTTTCCCTGAGAGCCGTGCTTGTATGCTTAGTGCGCAGCAAGCGCAGCCAGTGAATGCTTCAGCTCCAACAGCTTGGTCACAAGATTTCGTCACAATATCTCCCTGCGACCAAGCATGAGTACTTTTAACAAGTCCAACACCAAATATGATGTCAAACAACTGCATGGCGCCGACAATGCAACAAACAATGCTGGTCATTAAATCAGCAGCGTTCACAACATTGGCAGAACAACTCTTTGCAAACCAGGGTATTGATTATTTGGTCAGCAGCAAGATTCACCATGGCTCATGTGTGCCATCTTGAGCCAGGTGTTGTGTCATGTTTCAAACGAAACTAGCTTCAATTTTAGGCCTCTACTTGGACGAGACACACATCAATCATATTGACACACACACACACACACAAATAGCAGTGAGTTTTTTTGCGCGAACATCATCTTTTTGCAGGCTCCAAGCTCCTAGAGCAAACAATCGTACCATCTTTTGCAAGGATCAAGAGCACCACTTGGAAACGTTTGGTTGTGTTGGGCGACTGAACTGGAGAATTCAAGGATTTGGCTGGTCCCCCAAAGTTACGCCCAGATGTCACCGTTGGCTCCATGGTATTCTGGATGACATAGCAACGTCACATTCTCTATCATTGAGGGAGCAGTCTGAGCAAATACAAAGCTGCAGTCCAGGGAGCCTTGCAAGCCACGAGTGTGGCTTTGTTTGCTTTTTGCGCTGCTTCTATAAGCGAGGAGAGCCTGGCACAGATTGCGGCTGGCATCAAAGAGCTGACGGCACGGGACAAAGCCATTGAGAAGGAGATCAAGCAGCGCACAGCGTCGCGTGACAAGGCCGGGAGCTTGTGAAGTGTGCCTTTGCGTTCTGGCGTGCAATCTCTCTCTTTCTCTCTCTTCTCTCGCTCTCTCTCTCTCTGTCTCTCTCTCTCTCTCTCTCTCTCTCTCTCTGTCTCTTCTCTCTCTCTCTCTCCCCTCTCTCTCCCTCTCTTCAATCTCTCTCTCTTCTCTCCCTCCTCTCTCTCTTCTCTCTCTCTTCTCTCCCTCTCACTCTCTCTCTCTCTCTCTCCTCTCTCTCTCTCTCTCTTTCTCTCTCTCTCTCTCTTCTCTCTCTTCTCCCTCTCTTTCCTCGTTTCTTTCTTTCTTTCTTTCTTTCTTCTTTTCTTCCTTTCTATTAGACGAGCTGCTATGGTGACCCAAGTGTTTCTCCCTGTTCAAGAAGCAGAAAGGTAGCCGGACAGTGATCCCCTTGGTGTTGTCTGCTGAGCTTCACCAAGGACCATGGGGGAATCCCTGAACATGTCCTTTTTGTCGTCCTTCGAAACAACGCCCAAAGGGTTCCCAGCTCAAAACAAGACACCCGCATTTGTGTGTTCCAGCTCAGCTGCCAGGCTCGATCTCAAGAGCTGAAGGAGCTGGAAGATAAACAGAACAAGCTTTCCAAGGAGTGGGAACGGGTTGCGCAAAAGCAGTCTTTGGAATGCATGGAAGGACCAGACTTTTGAAGGATGAAGCCAGTTTTTTGGTGGGAATGAATGGGGCACGCTCGGCTTGTCAGGTCCCTCCGGTTCCTTTTACTTTTCATGGTTGAATGAAGCAGCCTTTGATGCCGCCCTGCCCCATCGCAAACGGAGCTGCTTCCAGCTTTTTGAACAAGTGCACAGCAGCATGATATCGAGTGGGCAGAAAGGAGGCCCCAGTCCCGCACAAACAGTCCATTGCTCCCTCGGGAGCCAGTTGCGTCGCAACAAACACCAATCCACCAGGCTGCACGGAAGCAAGTTTTCCCAGCACCCTTGCTGAACAAGACCATTCATGATGAAAGGTTGCTTTCTTTCTCCCGAGAGTCTGAGTGCTTTGAGGAGAGCGTCAGGATCCCTTGAGATGTGTTGAGAACAGAGCCCCAAGCTAAAGATCTTGAGGACATCGCCTCCATGGAGTCCAAGCTGAAGAACAAGCAGGCGGAGCTGGACTCGGAGAAGGAGCACCAGAAGAAGTCCAGCTCAGGTGCCAGTGCTCTGAGAAAGGGTCGTGGCGTTGAAAGGGCGTTGGGCCCCAGGCTTTGTTGGTTGCTTGTGCAGAATGGCTTAGTCTTGACTGGTTCTGAAGTGGCTTGGGTTGAAGTCCCGAGAACAACACACATAGGCCGTGTCCTTTGAGGAACTGGAGGAGCATGCTTGGTTGACAGGGGTGATTGAGATGACGACATTCTGGTGACATTCTGTTGACACCCTTCATCAATATTTGGGCCTCAGCTGATTTGGGTGCCTTCCAGGTACCACCTCTGACGGCCTGAGACCAACAGCTTGACTTTGGGATTTCCGGTTTGCTTCAGCTGGATGTTCGAACAGGGGTTGATCCACATGGAAACGACCTGTCGGAGGCATGGGCGAACTGCGGAAGCAGCTCCAGCAGAAGGAGGCGGTCTACGAGAAGGAACCTGACAGTCTCAGCTTCCGCGCTTTTGGTTTGTGGGCTCTTGCAACCTTGGAAAGTGCTTGCCCCTCTCCCACTGGCAAAAAGCAGAACGGTGATCACAGGTAAATTGTCCTTTGCTCTTACCCTTTTGCACCATCCAGCAGAACAGAGGCCAATCCTGGGCAGCACATCCTTCACTATCTTACCTGAACAACATCCGACACACGAGTCTAGCACATGCCCGGAAATAGTCCAACAGCATTTTTCTTGAAGCTCTCTGATTCTGGGAAGGACCTTTTGTGGACATTTTCCTTTGCCGTCCGTTTCCTTAGCGAATCAGGACCTGACAATCCGGCTCCCCAGATAGTTTGTTTTTTTGGGAGGGACATGAAGCAGTCATGACCATTCCAGGAGATCGGTTTGGCTTCTGCCTTCTATTTCCTTGCTTGGCTTGCCTTGTTGTTGGGTGAGTTTCTCGCGTGAACCAGATTCTTTGTCCGTTTGGTGCTTTTGCACAGGAACACAACAAGTACCTGCAAAACGGCGGCATGCTGGGGTATGTCGTCCGTTTCTCTACATCCCATCCCTACCATTGATTGGGGCACAACCTAAAGCCAACCTCTTCCTTGTGTGAAGCCTTGCACTCCCCCAGCTGCAGGAGAAGAGCAAGTACGAGAAGCTGACCCAGGAGGAATCCGCGGCGCAGAAGGCGGGAGCTGGACGTGACTTCGCGTGATAGCATCAGTGCATGTTTTGGCACGTCGCGAAAACAGAAACTGACCGGCTCCTAGGGCGGTTGTGGGGGTTGCTGAGGCAATGGTGAGTAATTCAAGCTCCATTTTTACACATTTGGCCGTCGCGCAGACACTAACTGTGGTCATGTGGCCTTTTGTTTGGCATGGCCTATGCTGTGCACGAAAAAACATGTGTGTTTCTCAATTTTTGGGACCACCTTTTCAAGGCTTCTCTTCCAAATGGGTAAGACCTGATCCAGGCAGGATGGCGTATGCCTTGGCACTGAAGGCGATGTGGTGTGTGTTGTTCGAGTTGGTTCCATATTTGGGCTGCTATAACAGAAATCTAAAGGAACCACCCAGAGGGGGTGCTTACGTTCCTACAGACAAGACGCTATGTTCCAGCTTAGCATATCAGAGTTTGTGGCTTTGCCAGGAGATAGAGAAGGCGCAGTGGTCCATGCAAGCTGTCACGGCAGGCCAGGCAAGTCCCTGCATTTCCAGGGGATGATGAGTATACATATATATATATATACATACATACACAAATACATGTGTGGTTTCGCTTCTTGAGGGTTTTTTGAAAGAGGATAGATGGGTGGGCAGAGGCGTGAGGAGGTTTCTTTATATTCATTCACGTGCGGCAATGAGCAAATTGGGGTTGATTTTACCATTCCAAGTGATTTCCTCCGATTCAAGCCGATCCGCAAGACCCAAATTGCCGATGTTCACCGATTCCAACTGTTCTCAACCCTATATTGCCTTTGCTAGTGCTTCCACTCTGTTGGAGCAGATCGAGTAGGCAAAGTAGGGATTTCTTACTTGACTGTACACATTTTTGTCACCATCTTTGCTCGACTGGAAACACTTTTGGGAAGAAAAGCGCACGTCGCTGGATTTGGATGTGTCTCTTTAGAGCAGCGCTTGCGGTAGCTGCTTGTCGCGACCTATTGGTCTTTCAGCAGCGCCGACTGCCATAAAGCGCCACCAAGCGCATCCAACCGCCATCAACCACCACCAACCAGCATGAGCAGCCGCATCCAAAGCGCCCATACGAAAACGTTGCCCGCGGCTGCTATTGGTGCGACGCCTAGCAACTTTATGTAACTCAAAGTTATATGCAATTCATGGAAATCCCACTTTGGTATTGCAGAGAAGGTAACCATGTCCTCCTGAAACCAACGCCTTTGTTCCAAGCAAGACCGCTTGAGGGACGAGCAGTTGCATGGGATTGCCCCTGGCCGCAGGGACGGATCATTTGCTCCAGCATGCTTCTTTTGGTGCTAAAAGCCCACAATTGGTCTATTTGCCCCAGTGGAAGCCAGTAGCTGATTGTATGAACTCATCGAATCCAGGCCCATTTTGGGGCCCCTTCAATGACTCCACACTCCCCCAGCCGCTTTCTCAGGCATGGCAGAGACCTCCACAGAGGGGGAGCAGCGGAGCGTCCGGGAGCAGCTGCTGCACGCGCAGACGAGGCTGCAAGAGATGCAGGCCGTCCGCCGTCAGCCGAGCTCGAGCTCTCGCGTGGGGAGTCTGGGGAGCGAATCACTGGGATGGGGACGCAAAGATGAGTTGAATGCTTCAATATGGTGCTTCACTGGTGCAGAATTCTATCCTCCCCCCCACCCCTCGCCACGAAGTGACAGGCGGAAGAGAAGACCAAGACGATGGCCATTGCCAATCTGAAGGCCTGGCTCTTGTCACAGCCACTTCCCCGCTTTGACGCGTGAAGACGAAAGTCTGACGATTGGTTTGTTCGAAGATGCTTGGTGTGAGACATAGCAAGAGCCGCATCAAGTGCGGTCATAGCTCCAATAGGGCTTGCACAAGCTGTAACAGAGGAACTGCGCTCGAGCCAGGAGCGCATTGCCCGCGCGGAGCAAAACCTGGGAAACAGCAAGCAGGACGGTGCTAAGAGGGGTTTAGGGGGACAAGCGGGGTGGCAAATGCCAGGGAGCAGGGGTTCTTAGCTCGAGTTTCCTTTTGTCCTCAACCTGCATGAGCGGAACGGCCAAGTGCAAAGCGCTACCTGCAGGGCTTTGGAATGTGTTGATGCTGAGCTCTTTTCAGCCCTTTGAACATCAAGGAGAGATGGGCGGCACTTGGTTGGCATGCTTTGAAAGCCCTTGTCAACACATGTTGTCACGAGGCAAAGTTGATCTTCAGCTTGAACACTCCCGCGTCAACAGATCCTTTCTTCGCCCAACTTCACAATGCGCGATTTTGTGTTGGCCCATCCACACCTTCAGGCGCTCGATTCCTCCTCCTGCCAGCCCTGAGCCCGTGGCTTAGGAGGACAAGCGCTTGGCCAAGGAGCGAAGCGCCCTGGAGGCCGCGGTGAAGGAGCGCTCGTGCAGGGGCGCCGGGTTGTGCTGTTCGACCAAGGTGTCAAATGAGTGCAGAAAAGGGTGTACCAGATGGAAGAATTGGAGGAAGTAGAAGGCTCGGGCCAGTCACGTACTGTAGCCAAAATGAGGGGCTTTAGGATGTGAATGAAGGTGGAGTTATGATGTCATACTTTTGGCCCATTGCGGGAAGCTCGGCTCCATGTAAAGGAAAGGGTTCGCGCCAAGTCACAACCTCAAACTCAAGCATTCCTAAGAACTGGAGACTTTCTCCGGAAATTGGGAGATAGGAAAGGGATAACGGAGAGGAGGCCTGAGGCGGGCTTTTCAAGTCTTGCCGATGTCCCTTCCCTTCGCCAGTGGGTCAAGCCCATCATAAGCTGGACGAGTTCAATGCACGTCTTTCATCCATGATCCCACCTGGCCCAATGGACCGAGGGGACAGTAGCAGCGAACCCGAGGACGCGTGACACAGGATGTGTCAAGTACCATTTCTCTTTGGTAGTCTCAAAGTATTCAAGTCCTGGTCTGAGAGAATGACTTTTGCAGTGCTGATGCCTTTAGGCCATTAGTTCAAGGAGCCTTTGGACAAGCAATGCCTAGCCTAACGACATCTCTCTTGCACCATGCCAGCAGTTTGTGCCCCGGAAGCACCCTGCGGCACTCACTCACAGCTCTGCCAGCTCTGGGCTCGTCAGCTGTTTGAGGTTCTCATTGTGCACACCACTCGCGGGCCCTCCTTGGCCAGTACAACTCTTTTCCAGTCTCAAGACACAGGACCCTCTTGGTTGTTTTTGCGCTGGTTCCCCTTGAGCCAGCCAACTGCACAAAGGTGCCTCCAAAGACACACCCAGTGGAATGTGGGCGCGTTGCAAAAACGGTCGGACATGAGCAGTTTCATGCCAAGTTCCGCATGGAGACTGTGAAGGAAGAAGTGGATGAGGACGTTTTGGAAGTGGATGACCATGTTGAGGCCCAGGACCTACTGGGGGAGCCGACCTTTGTGCCTGGCACCGTCCTGCTGGACAAGTTATCCGCCCTGTTGCACACGGGCCGCGGCAAGCTGCGTTACGTTTCCGAGGGCGGTTGGGGCGTGAACGGCATTTTGTTTGAGCGCTGGAGCTCTTTTCGGGCCAACTCCGACGGGTGCCGCTTTGTGGACGAGGCTGACTGGCGAACGGGCGCCGAGGACTGGACAGAAGAAGAGCGGCAGCAGTTGGCAGACTTGAGATCTCAAGCAGAGTTGCTGCCAAGTTCTTCGCTTCCGCAACCCTCAGCCTTGCGGCCGCGGTCCTGCCGACGGGCGCTCTTCCGGTTTCATCGGGAGCGCTTCCGCGAGAAGCGTGTAAAGAAAGTGGCGCCCAAGGCAGGTGCCCCGGGCTCTGGCTCCGTCAAGGGGACTCCGAAGGCGGCGCCCAAAGCGGCGCCCAAAGTGGACTTTGCAGGCTTTTTGAAGTTGGTGAAGGAGCAACTGGCGGCGACAGGGCACATGGGAAAGTACAAGGCCCTGGTGAGCGCTGCCAGCGAGGGTGCCTCCTGCGCTCGGCTGGCAGAGATCCTCGAGGGCTTCCCTGACCTGGTTGCCGAGATTCCCACAGCGAACCCGGCAGCTGCAAAGGAGCCTCCCAGCGCCAAGACCAAGCGCTGTAAATTCTACGAGCAGGGGCGCTGCAAGAAGGGTGCCGCCTGCACTTTCTCGCATATCGAGATCGACAGCAAGGCGGTTGCCAAGGCTGCGAGGCCCGCGCCCACGCCGAAAACTGCTGCAGCGGTGCCGGCGCAAGCACCTGCGGTGTCCATTGTGGGGGACCCCGTGGCCGCCTTGACACGGCTGGCGCTGCCAAAGGCACGGCCCAGTCAGCGCCTGCGTTTGCTGAGATACCTGCGGGTGCTGCGGCCGGGGGAGAGGCAGGTCTTCCTGTTGCAGCGCTCGAAGGACGAGCATCTCAGCTGGGTGCTTGACGAGGTGGTTGGCCAGCTGCAGCTGGAGAACTACGACACGTTGGCGGTGCGCTCGGCACATGTGTGCGCGGTGAGGGACTTCTTTACCCATTTCGGGGAGGAGGAGATCTACGAGTTCAAGGCTGCGGAGCTGCCGTTGGCACGCGCCAGCAACGAAGCGCGTCTGCAACTGGCGCTGAAGGCGAAGGTTGCTCCTCTCTTTGTGGATGATCCAGGACTTGAAATGGAAGAAAGTGGGTATGCCAAGCGGGCCAGAACAGCTGGGTACCAAGTGAGCGTGCTACAAGTCTGATTGCATCCCTCGGAGCCGCATACGAATTGGGGCCCATAGGGTTTCCGGAGTGCCGTACTGAGCTCGGTGCGAAGCTTGGCCGTTGGGCTTCGTAGCCATGGAGAGGCGGAAGTTTATCTAGTGCGCAAAGAAAAAGCAACTTGTTGCTCAGGCCTCACAGCGGGGTGTCTCAATTAGGCGGTGCCAAAAAGGGCATACCTGCATCAGACCCGTTGAGAGAGCCCCTGGCCCTGCGCATTTCAAAGTGGGAGGTGTCGCCTTCACTTCGAAGACCTGCCTTTCCTGTTTCCGGTAGGAGAAGCAGTCGCAGCTGCAGAAGGCCGCTTTCGACCCCGAGGCCTTCCAGCAGCTGAGGCAGGCCAAGGACAAGGCGGAGGCGCGGGGCTGGGGGAGGATGGCACGAGCTGGGGATCCGGTGGGATCCGGTTCTTGGACCGAGGTGAGTTTGGGGACGAAAGGCTCGTTGCACCCCGCGAATCATTCGGCCATGTGGCTGCCAGGCTTGCCGGAGGCTGTTTTCAACTGAGTTGCCAAACTGGTTGAAGCCCTGAATGGCCGAAGCACGAGTTTGCCATCGCCACAGCCCCAATCCGGGCGAGGTGCGCCATGAGTCGATATTTCCTGCTGTGAGGCCGGCTGGCACTCCATGCAGGAGAGGCTGGATTCACTGCGCGCCTACCTCAACGGGGTGGACTTCAGCTACTCCGATCCCTGGAGGCTGGATTAAGGGATGACGTATCAAGATGACGCATCAAGATTCTCAAAGCCATGTGCTCACTTTGTTTGCCGGTTGGCCCTGCACACGTGATTCGTGGCGCACGTCTTGAAATGACCCATTCGCAGGGGCCTTCAGATTGGTTTGGGGGCAACTGGTGAGGAACTTCGACCGCTCCACCGTGAAGGGATGTGTGGCAAAACTCTTCCACATCAAACCCGACTTCGCAGCAGCCTGAGCAGCTGCTTTGAGCGCCCTACGGGAAAAGGCCTGCACTGAAATGTAGGAAGAGGGGTTAAAACTTACTCCTTAGCCAGACCCGTACGGTGTGCGGGTCTCCACTTCGCGTTCTCAATTCACATGAGCCATTCACACACTTTGTTGCGCCAGCGAGCTGCCCGCATGGGTTGCCGAGGCCAACTTCCACCGTGCTTTGGAGGTGTGTGCCGGGGGAAGGCCCGGGGCAACCACGTGCTCACAAATATTTGGAGGATACCACTAAAATGCGTTAGCTCCTTGTAGTTTCCCTTGAAAAAGGAGGGGTCCTCCATTTTGATTCAGATTCGAGAGTATAACAGACCACCGTGGACTTCCTAGAATTTGAAATCTGGCCAATCGCAAAGCATCAGAAGTGGCGGGAACATCCTGCTTTCCTGACCTGCAACATTCAAGAAATCACCCAAAACAATCCAACAACCCAAGATATCGCTGTCATATTTACAGCGTTTGTGTTTGAGGGCAGCCTTTCGATCTTGACGGAAACCAATTGCAACACCGCTGTCTTTTGGAACCCCGCTATTTTGATACCACCGGAAGGCTTTTCAATGTGATCGTGGACAACGAGGAGACTGGGAAGGCGCTGCTGGAGAAGGGCCAGCTGAGGCCGGGCAGCTCTGAGGGCAGAGCTTGGGGCGCGGTCAGCATGGACAGCCTCCAGCTTGTTGGGAATGGATTACGCCTCCTTATGTATCATGCTTTTCAGGTGTACGTAAGTCGGCTTGAGATTCTGTGTATTGCTTGCCGCATGCACGCGGCACCATAGCGTTTCGTGCCTGCCATTTGTTCTTGACCTTGGCCAATAAATTGGAGCTCTTGGTGGCCAAACGTGGCCGGCGCCGGCCTTGGGCACGCGCAGGAAGCGTGTCACTATCATCCCCTTGAACAAGATCCAGGACAACAGCATCTCGCCGCAGGTGGTGCGCCAGGCCAAGAACATCGTCCCCAAAGGTGCTGAGGCACATGTGGCCATGGAGATCATCGGATGCGAGAAACAGGCGGGGGTGGGGGTTCGCTGATGTGTGTCACCAACGAGTTGATCGAGAATCAGAGTGATCGTTAGCCTAGAGTGTGTGCGAGACGGCATGGAGGACTGGCAATGCAGGATCAACATACATGGGGATACCTGATCATACAACAACCTGTGC
>CAUJNA010001005.1:72500-87500 GCA_963377175.1 Effrenium voratum | reverse complement strand
GCGGATCGGGTGGCTTGCAACAGCTGAGCTTTGTTCTGTCTTCTCCAGTGTCGGGCTGGGTGTTTTTGTGACTGCCATCATGTTTTGGTACAGGCATTCGACCCACGAGATACATACTTTGTGCCCATGAGCGTACTTCAAGGATTCACCATTGGGCAAGTCAGTCATGACCTCTCCAAGATAGGGGAGCAACTTTGCAACCATTTTAGTCCTTTTGGACCCTGGATGATGAGGGGAATAGCTGGGTTTTGGTGCGGAGAGTGTCGTAACCTGAAGCCAAGCCTTGCTCCCTTGCCAGGGTGGAGCTGCAGAGTCTTGGACAGCACTTTGGGGCCATTTCATGTTTTTCTCTCTTCTTTTGTGGGGATGCAGCACCCGCAAAGTGCCATAGAGGGAGTTGTGAGGTCACACCGTTCAGGTTTTGGCCGCTTGTTGTGGGTGGAATTGTTCATTCGGCTTCACTGGTCACATAATGGGCCCAGGGGGTTGGCCAGACCTTTGTTAGGGGCTGCAAGGCTCCTCTAGCTGAGGAGCCTTGATGAGTCTCTAGGGCAGCTGGCGGAGGAGGTTGGTCGCAACAAGCAGAAGAGGGAAGAGAAGGACCTGGGCGTCGATGAAGCCGTCGCGGATTGTCGATGTCCGCATCGAGCAGGGATGATGCAGTCTTATCGAGCTCTTTCAGGTTTCCTTGGACTTGCAGACTGCCAAGCTCCAGACCGGGCTTCCTCATTTGTCCCAAGAAAGGTTCAGCTCTGGCCTGCAGGAGCTGGAGCAGAAGCGAGTGACCCACAAGATCCAGCAGCTGCAGAAGGACTGCCTGAGGGGAAGGGTTTCGTGGGTGGGTCCAGTGCCCTCCACAGGGGAGAAGTGGGACCTGGTCAATTGCAAAGGCTCGATCTCCTTTGCGTTCGGGTATGCCTCAGAATTCGCGTTGGCGCCATGCAGCCTTTGTTTGGACGGTCACTGTTGAGAGGTTTTCCTCTCCCGGCCCCTTTTGTGTGTGCAGTCAAAACACTTGCTCGCTTGGGTCAGGGGTGGATTTCGACCGGCATGGCAGGACGACAAGGAATCTCACATCGTGGTGGCGCGCATGGAGAAGGAACACCCATGGATCCAGAAGGAGCAGGCCAGGGCTCGGAGTTGCAGACGGGGGGTTGTTTCTCCTTACGGATCGCAGGTGTTGCCCTTTTCCTAAGGCATCTCCTGGTGCTTGGGGTGGTGGCTCCGAGTCGAGCTGGGAGAGCAATGCTTTGTGGGGTGTTGAGTGACAAAGGTGTGAAGGATAGGGCGATGTTGACTGAATGAGCAAGTCGTAGAACGACTTCAACTGCAAACCAAGACACATGGATTGTCAGGTGCCTGCTTTTGCAACCCAAGAATGGCGGAGCTTTCATGTTCTGTGTTGTGTGTGGAACAAAGAGGATAGAATGCGATACAGCTTGAAGAGGATCGAAGCCGTGGAGGGGGTCCCCAACTTTTTAACACCCTTTGCATGTCAGCAGAACTCGGAGTTCTGGGACTTTGCGTGTTTGAACCTCTACCACCCCTCCCCCCCCAGCATCAGGCTCTGTTCGGCAAGAAGGGCACGGACTTCGACTTCCAGGGGGGCCGGTACCAGGACAGCAAGGCGCGCCTGGAGCAGCTCACCTCAGAGCAGAAGAAGCTGGGCAAGAACATCAACAAGAAGGCGCCGCACGCCGAATGTGTTGGCTCAAGTGTGTTTGAAGGCTGCGTGTGCCTTTAATCAACGGAGTCGTTCGCACCAAGGCGATGGTGATGTTTGAGAGGGCCGAGAAGGAGTACCAGGAGACCTCACCAGCTAGTCTTGGCTGAGGGCGGCATTTCAAAGCTTGGCCAGCTCTGCAGTGTGTCTGATATAGCTGCCTCTGCCCGTGAGGAGCTCTTGTCCAGGCGAGACATCATCCTGAATGACAAGGGCAAGATTGAGAAGGTGATCAAGGACGCTGGGCAACGCTGAGGGTACTTGACGGTTCTTGACGGTTGAGAACCAGTGGCTGATTCACCCAGTTTTGTTCTGACCAAGTGTGGTTTTGCCCTAAGGACTTGGACGAAAAGAAGACCGAGACGCTCCGCCGGACTTGGAAGAAGGTGAACAAGGCAGGGGACTCGAACAGCATTCGAGCCTTTTGCCAAGCAGCACCCTTGAACCAGGTGTGCGTCGTGCTCAAGTTGTCAACGTCTGGCCGGGCTTGAAGTGTTGGTGGTGGAAATCGAATTCACGCCATAGACCCAAAAAAGACAAAAATGCAGGGGTTCCCCATTCGTTTTTTTTGCGGTTCAGGATTTCGACTCCATCTTCAGCACGCTGCTGCCGAACACCAATGCCAAGCTGGAGCCGCCCCAGGGCATGGATGAGACCGAAGGCCTGGAGATCAAGGCCCGCCCGAGTCATCCCGTGGAATCTTTGGGATTGTGAGTGTCTCCATAGAGGATGCTTACTCGTAGGCACCAGGGGGATCATATTTTTGAGACATCCCCACATGGCCATTGGAACTTATCAGTTTCAGGGCGGGTCATTCGACGGGGCAATTTCAGTTCAGGGATTTCACAGAAAGGGCTATTTTCTCAACCATGTCAATCCAGAGGGTTGGAACATTCTGATGCTCAGGAGCACAACAAAAAGGCAATTGGCGAACAAGCCCGCACAGGCAAACATTCAATCATTGTGTCACTGGCCTCCCTCAAACAGTGGCCACCGAAAAGGCTGGCGGAAAAATATGTTGCCTCTCCAAAACGTGGGCAGTCTGGCTGTCTGAGTTCGAGTATCTTGTGCTGTGGGACCTTTGGCAAAGGTGCAAAGGCTGCGGAGCAAGGATCATGCTTGCTTCTTTTTGGTTCGTGTGAAGTGATGGGTCATCATGGGGCTTGCCAGGAGTGTCGAGGACCTTCAGAAGAGGGTTGTAGATTTTGGTTCAGATTGTGCTCAGCCTGTATAAAGTTTCTCCTTGTGTCCTGGAAGGCCTTAGTTGTTATCGATTCTCATTTGTAAGTTTTGTCTGGCTTCAGGCTGATTGAGCAATCAGAATCCTTAAACGCTTGGCCACTAGAGGGGCTTCAGCCAAGCTGTGTACTTCCGTTTCTCTCCTTTCGTTTAGAGAGGCTCCCTATTGGGACTTATCCACGTGGGCAAATGGGTATCGTAGTTGGGCTCAGTTCTGACCCACCCCTGGATGTCGTCCGCTTTCTTGCAGAGTTGGAGCCCATAGACCTCGAGCATTTCACCTCTCTCTTACTCTCTCGTCCATTTTCCTAGATGAAAGATGGAGACGATGCCACCATTCCAGTCTCCATTCTCATCTCATTCTCTAGTCAAAGCTGTTCCTGAGATCAAAAGAGAAGAATGGCTGAGACCATCCAATAAACTAACATAGAAAACAATGAAGACAGACAACACATGTATTCTGGGAGTAAGACATTTTGTTTTTCAATATTTAGTCAACGGAATGTAATCCCAGAACTGAACATAGCTATGTACCTCTTCCATCCTCACGATATGAATGTTGAATTTCTGGATGACATCTCTTTCTTCCACGCCCAATCCTTGAAATGGTGAAGACATTCATTGCCCACTCTGAATGGACTCCCTGCAAGGTTGCCTGTTACACAGCGCAAAAACTACGAAGTTGGAAGTCGTTTCAATCCTAAGTTGGCTGGAGCAGTGCTGCTTCCAAAAGGTCACACCTTACTTAATGCAGCTCAGTGGATTCAACCGCGGAAAGGGCGCATCCACAAAATAATCACACGGACCGAAAGCAGTGGGTCGCTTCCTCAAGGTTCCTAACCCGAAAGTTTCAAGCCGAAAGAAAGGGGTGGTTGGAATCCGGTCGGAATTTGGTTGGAAGGGGTGGAAGGGGTGGTTGGAGCCTCCGCGCGGGTCGAGAGGTGGCCTTCCACGGGGCCTGGAAGCAGAGTTTGACGGAGCTGAGCGGCGGCCAGCGCTCGCTGCTGGCGCTGTCGCTGGTGCTGGCGCTGCTGCTCTTCAAGCCGGCGCCCATGCGGGGGCCCTGATTGTCTGGTGGGATCTTGAGTGGTGGTGTCTCATTTTGTTTTAAAGGCTTGGGTGATGTGTTCAAGCTTTTGGCTTGGGATTTGTGTCCAGGCATGAGACAGAGTGTCACGTTGAAGCTTCCTTTCCCTAGCAGAAGCTTGCAGCGACTCTTCTTAGGGAAGCGATCGGCTTTCGGGGGAGAGGCACTGAGGGAGGAATCAGTATGCTTTGGTTTGGCTTTTAGCTTTCTGCCAACTTGCTTTGCAATGCTTGGAGCTTTTCTTCAGATTTCATGGGCTTTGACTTTTGCTTTGCATAGGATGCCTCCTTTATGCTCGTTGTGTATTGATTTCTGAAGGCAGCCCTCTTTGAGCCAGCTGAAGGCTCTCTTGGGCGAGCGAAGAAACTTATGTCGGCTTTGTGGGGATCAACAGGGATTGGCGGGTATGTTTCCACCAAAGCACAAGGGTAACAGGGGCACGCAGGTACATCCTAGATGAGATCGACTCTGCATTGGACCTAAGCCACACGCAGAACATCGGCCACATGATCCGGACCCACTTTCCGCACTCGCAGTTCATCGTTGTGTCCCTGAAGGAGGGCATGTTCAATCACGCCAACGTGCTCTTCCGCACGAGGTTCATCGACGGCACCTCCACTGTGACAAGGTATGCCATTCGGGATGAGGATGACCGGGTCGCAATGCCGCCGCAGAAGAAGGCGAGGAAGGATGTGCAAGCCAAGTAATTCGCCTAATTCTGTTTCACCGCTCTAATTCAGCGGGTGCAAGCAGCTTGGCAGCTGCAATGTGGGAGAGCCCAGAATGGGCCCGGCACTCGCGCCGCATTCTGCAAAAGCGAGTTGCCTTCGCAACGCTGTTTGAGGCCAGAGCACTTCAAACGCTGACAAAGCATGTAGGGGCAAAGAGGGACCGGCAAACAGGCAGCAAGTGCCAGTGTTTGGCTCGGCCACGGGTGCATCGAAAGATTCCAAGGCCTTTTCGTGCCAGAGTTGCCTTGAGCTTTCTCAGCAGGGCAGGGAACAGTGCTTGCAAAAGTAGCAAGAAACGCAATCGCAACAAGAAGCCGGTTTTGCAAAGGTTTTTGCATTGCCGGCTTGTGAAGTAGTGTCACGCATGCAGAAGTGCTACAGTATCTCTTGACGGGGCTGCAGCACCAAAGCGTGTGCCGGGACCAAGATGTTGGAAACTGCTGTGAGTGTTTGACTGGCCATGCTGCGTGCAGTCCCTAAAGTGAACGCTCTTGCTGTCATACAGCTGAGTTACGAACCGAAAGGCAAGCAAACAAGACACACGATTCTAGGCTGAGTGAAAGCGAGAACCCGAGCTTACGGTAAGCACTTGAACCCTACGGCCTCAGAGGCGCCTGCGAACCTGGCGGTGGGCCGGGGCCTCACCACGGCGCTGTGCGCGGAGCCGGTGATCGACGCCCGGCGCCCAATTCGAACGTGAGCCCGGGCTCCCGTCGTTTCCTGATTGGTTTTGACCGGAAAGTGATAGAGAGAGCAAGCATGTTCGGGGTGCCCCAAGCTCGAGCCAAATGTGCGTGGGGCGTGGGAAGCCAGAAGATCGGAGAAGGTCACGAAAAATCAGATTCACATTTGCCTCCGTCGGGCTTTTCAGGCACTCGATGATTTATTGGATGGACCACTCACTGATCTGATTGGCCGGCTGGTCATCTAAATGCAATACCCGACTGCCAACCAGTTTAGCAGTTGGAGACACTGTTGACAACTGATTTGGCATGTTCTTACTTTAAACAGGGCGTGCTCCTTTCAGACATCGACTATAATATGCATGCAATTGGCCAGCCAGCGAGAACCGTCTGCAGCCGCGTTTCTCACGTTCAATTCCATAGGCACGCTCAATTCTGCCCTGGCGCATCATGCTCGCGCGGGTGCTTCTCTTTGCCACGATCTCCCTGGCAGCAGCAGGAAACTGCAAAGACAAGGCGGCTGTTCAGAGTTGCCTCGTGATTGCCCCTGAAACAGTTGGACGCATTTTCGGAGATCCATTTTGTCCCTCAGGTGTGTACTCAGGGGCCTCACCTGCTCCAGACCAGATCCGCGGTGGACCAGCACCAGCATGAGGGTCTGAACACGGAGCAACCGGAGGAGCTCTTGGAGTGCGACCTCAGCGTGGTGGAGATGGACTTCGAAACGGGCCCGGACCGCCAGGAGGTGACGTGCCACGCCCCGGGCGGCGACTTGGAGTTGGACCTCCGGGGCGCCAGGGGCTTCAAGGCCCTGACCGGGGACAAGGCCACGGTGCGGGGCTATCGTGAGGGTCGGCGCAAGCTGCGGGTGAACTCCTTCGAGGTGCGCCCTGGGCGAGGGCGCGGCAGGGGTCACGGTCCCAAGGGTCCCAACAGTCCCAGCCTGCTGCAGAGCACCGGGGTGCGCACTGCCGCGGTGCTCATGATCCGGTGGCTGGACGCTGCTGGGAACCTCATCCCCTCGGCCATGGACACGGCGGCGGAGCGCCAGAGCTTCGCTGTCGGGGTGAACAACTCGCTCTACGGGGACTTCGACTCCTCGGTCCGCAAGACCCACGCGAGCACCTGGAAGGAGTGCTCCTACGGCCAGCTGGAGCTGGATTTCGACGTGGACGGCGCCGCCAATGACCTGGACCAGGACATCTCCGGCGAAGGCGCCGACATCTTCTATGCGGACATTCCCATCACCTGCGACACGGCCACCGACGCCCTCTGCCCGAAACTTGTCGGCCTAGATGGAAATCAGTCCTGACCTTTTCTTGCTGGTCATCGGAGTTACTGGCAGTTGACAACTGGCTGCCTGTTGCAGGATTCCGCTTGAAACCATTCTATTCTGGAGGGGCTCCCTACTTTGAGCAGCGCATTTTCGGCCTTTCGGCCAGAAGAAAGGAGCAACTACGACGCTGCCAACTCTTGTACGGGCACAGAGTACTACGGCTGGCCCCGGTACGCCTTCAACCTCTTTGCACAGACGAAGCCAGGCTTCTCTCGGAGCAACTGGCAGCACTGGATCTTGATCTTTCCCCGGGACGTGATCAACTGCAACTTCATTGGACTGGGGAATGCGCCTTGCCAAGAGCGGCATTCCGCAACACTTTGAGAGCGGAAGGGGGAGTTTTGGCAGGCAGGCTTTTGCTTTTTTTGATGTGAGGTAGAGGGGAGAACGTTTGAGGGGGGTCGCCAAGACAGATGATTCTTGTGTTGAGAGTGGCTCGTGTCTTGATCACATTAAGATTCCATGTTGGGGTTTGGTATTCAGGAGCACCCGGACTGGATGGCTTGGCTCAGAGACGAGTCTTTTATGCTCTATTTGGCCTGAGTGGACTCCTTGCAAAGAGACATCAAGAGGGTAGAGGTGAGCCGCATACACACACAGATCGGGCAGCAGCTCTTTTTCGTGTGCTGAGGTGGGCTGCTCCTCCAGCTACTGCTACTCCTGGATCCCCACGGATTATTCCGCTAAGCACCAGGATGCGATGTTACAGCTCGGTGCCCCATTCTGTGGTTTTTGGAATTGACATTTTGTGGATTCTGCTCTCTCACTGCGGCAGAGATGCTTTTGTTGCTTCAGGATGATCGGATGACCAGACACGTAAGGGGAAGTTTGTGACAAAAGCAGACGTACAACCACAGGTGTTGGAGAATAGAATAAATAGAGAGGTGACTGGTGAGCAGATGGGAAACACAAGAACCAGAATCCGAATTTGAGCATGGATAATTCAAACAGAATCCTACCAAAACAGACTTTTGTTTCACCCGCCATTCTTCAAAGCAGTTTCAGCGCATGTGTCAAGATCGAATGCTTGGAAGCGAGCTTCGAAACGGGCAGGTCCAACCACGCAAGTTGTTTTGCTTGCAAACAAGTTGTTATTGTGTCAGGGAAATCTGAGTTTGGGAAACCGCCAAGCAAGTTGGCGACACACAAACACAACCCTTAGCAGCTCGTTCAAGAGGCACAGAAATGAAATCGCTGCCTTTGCCCTGCGCGCAACAATAGTGTAGCCAATGTGTTCGGATAGACAGCTGCAAATATCATTGTTTTGGCAACCCTTCCGAAACAAAGCTTGGGCAAGGTGGACAGTGCACAGCTTTTGAACACTGCACTGGTGTGGCCAAGCAACCTTTCAGAATCAAATATGAGATGTCTCAGCCCCACATTTCAGCAAGGATATGGCACAGGGCGGCAGTGAAGAAATGGGTGGCATGGGACAAATCAAAGAAGAAACGCCGCGCAGCGCAGCTCCGAATCAGTTTGTGTCCCTCGTGAGGCGTACCCTCCCCACACCAAGGGCACCAAGCCTGCACCAGGTCGCAGCCACTCTGGCTGACACCAGCCGTCACTCCGTTCCAGCCGAAGCAAATGGACAAAATGGCATTGGCCCAAGCGCAAAGCCGGCAAAGGTGCGCTGATCTGCCAATACCCCGAAGCCCCACCCCGCAACCCGGCAGCAAACAGGAAGCCCGCCACCAACGACACACTGGATTCATTTGGGCCCGCGCGATAGTCCAAGTTGAATTTTGAATCTAGCTTCATGCCCCAAGCGGCCAAGCCGTAGGACTATACCCACGAGCTGGGGCATAACCTGGGCATGGGCCACGCGGGCGTGGAGGGGGGGAACCAGTACGCGGACTACAGTTGCGCCATGGGCGCCCTGGTAGCTGGGGGGGGGGGGCATGCGGGTTGGCTGATTGATTGGTAGACGGACCTACGGTTTCTGAATGACTGGACTCAGCATCCAGCTCAGCAGGTTTGTAGGCTTGCCTTTGCAGTGCACTGGCCGAGTTGCCATGTGACACCTGTGAGCTGAAGGCTAGAGCATGACAGAAGGAAGCCACATATGAAAGCCTTGGGGCCCTGATTTTTTTTTCTCTCCGGGAAGGCTACTGCTGCTCCGTACGTTGCTACAACGCACCCCACGCCTACGAGCTCGGGTGGATGACGCCTTTGATGGAGCTGACTGCGGCCAACTTCGTTGCGCCTTTGACGGGTGTGGCGCTGCGGTCCATGTCGCTGTACGAGGACCCGGTTTCGGATGTTGCCCGGCTGGGGGGTCATGGAAGGAAGACCAGGCATGGGGTGACAGAGGTAGTTGGCCCAGTTGTTTTCCAAAAGGACGGAACTATCTCTATCACCACAGACTGGGTGGCCACGGTGACAACCTATTGGATCCAGCTGAAGACAGCCCACGCCTACGACAAATTCATGAATTCTGCCTGGTTGAACAACGTCCAGATCAAGAAGTGGAACAAGGGTGACTATGAGGGGACCTGGCACATGGCCACCCTTGCGGCAGGCCAGAGCTGGACTTCTCCGGATGGCGAGGTCACTGTCACAGTGGACAGCATTGACACCACCAGCGCAATGACTGCCATGCTGAGCCTCACAAGGGCAAACCTCCCGACCACCACGGTGGCGACCACAACCACGGTGGCAACTACCACAACGACTACAACCACCACAACCACTACAACCACCACCACAACCACCACAACCACCACAACCACCAGCACCAGCACCAGCACCACCACCACCACCACCACCACCACCACCACCACCACCACCACCACCACCACCACCACCACCACCACCACCACCACCACCACCACCACCACAACCACCACAACCACCACAACCACCACAACCACCACAACCACCACAACCACCACAACCACCGCAACCACCGCAACCACTACAACCACCACAACCACCACAACCACCACAACCACCACAACCACCACAACCACCACAACCACCACAACCACCACAACCACCACCACAACCACCACAACCACCACAACCACCAAAACCACCACCACCACCACCACAACCACCACCACCACCACAACCACCACCACAACGACCGCAACCACCACTACAACCACCACAACAACCACAACCACCACTACAACCACCACAACGACCACACTTGACCTCTGCGCGGGAGTGACTTGTTCCCCCATCGATGAATGCCATGTTGCTGGAGTTTGTGACAGCGCCACCGGCACGTGCTCCAACCCTTTGGCGGCCGATGGCACTACCTGCTCCAGCGGCGGCGATTGCGATGTGTCCAGCTGCTCAGCTGGGCAGTGCGTGGTGACGGGCACGAGCACCGACTGCTGCGGGAACTCCATGTGCGAAGCGGGGGAGGACTGCACCTTGAATGCTATCGGGTTGGCCTCTTTTGGGAGCATGACTATTTTCCCATCCACCTACAAAGCTTCGTGCACAGCAGCCATAGCCAAGGCACCTCCTGCCCGTCCGACTGCGCCTCGCAGACCGGTGGAGGCGCCGTGTGCGGCAATGGCGTGTGCGAGGCCGGGAACGGGGAGACCTGCCGCACCTGCCCAGCCGACTGCGCGGGCAGGCGGAATGGAAGGAGGCGAAATCGCTTTTGCTGCGGGGACTCCCGCACTGTGCCCCAGCTCAGTGGCATCTACCCAGTTGTATTTGCTTCTATTTTCCAGATGGTTCCATTTTCCCTTTGAACTCTTTCTAGGGTGTACATCGCCCAAACAGACCTTCCTCCCTTCGACGACAAGTCTCGGTGAGGCGTGCTCCGACAGCCGCTGCAGCGCAAATTCCTTGTCGTGCACTATGTCGGAGGTGGTCACTGAGACCAGCTGCTGCGGGGACGGCGTGTGCACCGCGGGCCTGGAGTCCAGCGGAACTTGCAGCATCGACTGCTGAGCCTTAGCCCGGGCGAAGCGAGGGAGGTGCGTCGTCCGCAGGGAAGCGAGGCCAAGTCGCCTGCCCCCTATTGATTTGGAAAAGGCCTTCGAGCCTACTGTGAGTCATGGGACACTGTGGATGGAACTGAATTGCGGATTTGGATTAAGGCGACCCAAGAAGCCATGCTGGCACAGAAGGGAACAATCTGGATTGGGCCAACCAGATAGATTTATTTTTCCCTTGGAGATATGTGTTCCATGCACAGTACTCGAATTTGGGTGAGGCTTTGAACCCACCCTCCCATGCAAGAGGCTCACGCAGGGTGTCCTGGCGCTACAGTCTTGAACTGCGCCAGGCCCCTGCTGATCCAATTCTTAGATATCTCTTTTGTTGATTTCAAAATGGGTGATTTCAAAGACTTCTGAAAATCGGGGACCCCCTCCCAGGTGATTAATTCCCTGCAAGGATTCCTCGTGCGAACTGAGCCATGGCGAAGCAAGAGTGGTCGGTTGGCTTCCTTCTGGTTTCCCCTAGCCATAAGGGAGACCCCTATTTTTGAGAAGCTCCCAAATGAGACCACGCGCATCACAAAGATGCCGCGGCATGTCTAGCACCCAACGCATCTAACGGAATTCAGCCTGTGGAAGCTCTTCCATGGTGAGGCGCCACATGCCGCCTCTCACCGGAGGGAGCGGGAGCCACGTTAAAAAAGAAAGGGCGGCCACCTTTGGCAGATGCTCACAATGAATTTCAGGCTTGCAATAATCATCACCCCGCATGAGGTTGAGGGCGTCCTTGCTGGCAAGCACCTTTTCGGCAACCCCGCTCGTGTGACTTACGTTGTGCTACTAACATGATTCTTTCTGCTTGCTACCGGCTTCATTTCTGTGCAACTTAGCCCACATCTCCGCCCACAACTCGCGCCCCATCAGTTTTTACCCCGCGATGAACGCCCTGGGCGCGAGATGGATCCAAGGTCGAGGCTGTGGAGAATCTGTGCAATGCCTCTTTGCAGGACCGCTGAATCTTTGGGATCTGGGAAACGCCCTTGGTGCGCGCGCGCGCATGAGTTCAACGTCCCTATTTGCTCTTCGAGGCCAAGCCTGCAAGAGCTGGCAGACACAGACCTCAATTTGCAATGAACAAGTAACCACACACCCTGAACGCAGGCCGGGCAGATGCGTTTTCTGTATGTGGACTTCCTCCCTGAATTCTGAATGGTGCTGCTTCCAAAATCTCATGACAATTGTCCATCTAGCAACATTGCCCTCATTCTTCCCCAATCCCTGTTATGCCTCAACTCTGTTTGCACCTTTCATGCTTCCCAAGGCGGTGATTTGGTGGGGTCCTATCCCAGTGGTGTTTCGGTTGTGTTTTGGGTGCCGTTTTGGCGTGTTCCTGTTGTGTTTTTCGGTGGTGTCCCTGGTGGTGTGTTGTCCCAGTTGTGTTTGATTTTGTTTTGGCGGCGTCCCAGTGGTCGGTGCTGTCGCTGTGGTGTGCTGGTGGTGTCTCAGCGGTTTCCAATGCCCGGTGGTGTTCCGGTTGGGTTGTTGATGGTGTCCCAGTGGTGTCCCAGAATCCAGGGAGCAGGCTGTTTGCTTCATAGCCGGGTTTTTGCCCTATATCGCAGGACGCTTTGATGGTTGTGTACCTGTCCAACCTCACGCGGACGCAGATCTCTATCGCAGCCCCTTGCTCGCAATAGAGGGCTTGCGGCAGGCATGCGTGGGGAGGCCAACCGATCCTCCAGACAGTGCTCAAATAGAATGTTGATGAGAACACACCCACTCACTCACAATGACATACTTGCGCAGCCACGCCCATAGCCTCGCCCGCAGCCACACTCCAGGGACTTAGCCTTGCATTCACATTCAACATGCTCTTCTGTCGGAGAAGGAGAACTGTAGCGTTACTGTTGGCTTCAAGCACGCATTTGTGAGCCAATCTTCCAACGCCGCAAAGAGCTATCTTGCGTAAGGTCTTTCACTTCATGTTTCATGCTTTGATTGGTTGCCTGATTGTCCTGCCCGAGGCAGGAACCATCGACTTGTCTAAGTGTATCAGCCCTTTGGGAAGATGACTAGTCTGAAGCCTTGCAAAATAGAAGTTCATCAGAAGCATCAAGCATCACGTAGGAATCCGTTGAATCTTCACACGAGCCTTGGTTTTTGTTCACTGTCATTTGCTGGAACAAAGGCAACAACATGATACACACTTATAACATTGTGCTTCCATGGGTTAAGAAGCTTATTAGCAAAATTCCATTGTCAATAAGAACCACTAGCTGATGGTAGCATACATGGGGAAAGGCCCAACCGCTGCCGGCATTTCGACAACTGTTCAGTGTCATTCGCAGAACATCAACTCGCCATTTGTTGTCAGGAACGATCACGTCACTATGGGAGGGATCAATGATATGATACGCTTCCTGACTCCTGAGCTCTGCCCATGAACACACGTGGCTCACAACAGGAAACCACGAACGGAACAAGGCCTTCCGCACTCTCTGGGGAAGTTTTGAATATGCTTGACCCTATCTGGAGTGTGCAAGGATGTGCTGAGCTTTGGGGCAAGGTGCTTCTTGCCAAAGTTCAGTGCACGTGTCAGAAGCCCAAGTTTTGTGTTGGGTTTTGGCTCCTCGCTTGCGTGAACCTTTAGGAAAAGATCAGCTCTCTCTATGGCATGGTGACTGAAATGTGAGCACAGGCTTCTGTTTGGGCCAAGCGCCCCAGCGCTTCATGTTAGCGGCGGGTCAGTTCCTGATGAAGGAACACGTGGTGGCTGAAAACTCTGTTGACTTGTTTACACTTACAACTCTTGGACTGCTTGACCGACTTGCCATTCTTTTGTCAGCTTGTTTCGGCCAGTGGAGCGTTGAAGTGCCATGATCTGATCCGAAGATGTGCGCGCCGAGTGGCACGCAGCTTAGCAAGCTTGCGTTGCACTCCGCCTTAACGCGTTTGGGCACATTGTGACCTAGCCCCCGAGCGCTGTCAGCCAGAAGTCTCTGCTGCGTCTCGGACTGGCGCAAGCGCAAAGATGACATGTTCTGCGGTGTCTTTTGCTGCCTCGCATTTTGCACCAGTGTGTTGGTGGGGCGGGTCAGAACAGTGGATGTGATACTGTATTGCAAATCACTTGCCCAGCTGCCAATGTGAAAGCACCAGCTTTGAACTGCAGTCCCAGCACAGTTTTGGATGTCCGTTTTCTGCAGTTTCGCCATCCCCCGACTTCTTTTGCTTCGAGATTGCTAGCTCCGCGCATCGATCTCGGCCCACAGACGCACGTGAAGTTGGGGCCCATCCCACCGTCAAGTTCCGGATGTTTCTGTTGGATTCTGCACGAGTTCCAGACACTTTTGGGGTCCCACAGCTCGCGTCAGGCCAAGGCATGAGGCCCAAGGTGAATTTCTCGAGCCACGGTTTCCATGCAGTCCTGCACGAGAATTGTTGTTTCGGGCAGGCAGATGGAACATGATTGTTGTGCTGTTTGTCCTTTGTTTGGTACAATTGGGCAACACTAACGGTCCACACCAGTCCATAGGTGCTAGCAGGCTGCAGTGCAGCGGACAAATCCTGGCCCGCACGCCATGGCTGGCTATGCACAAGCTGCGCCCTGAAGTGAAAAGCAAGATTTGACCAGTGGGCCTCCAACTTGCGCTCTTTTTTTGGAGGATCCCATTTTTGCGGGAAACTAGTGGTGGCCCCTTTAGGTTGCCTTTTTCCTTACTGGTTCTTGGGTTGTTTGCTTGCTTGCTTGTGCCTGGCTGGCTGTTTGTCTGTCTGTCGGTCGGTCGGTCTGTCTGTCTGTCTGTCTGGCTGTCCGGTCTGTCTTTTCTGCTTGGTTTTGGTGAGAACGCTCAGGCTGTACCCTGCGTTTTTAGCCTTTTTTGACACTTTACATGTTTAGCCAATTTTGACATTTCACAGGTTGGTTTGCACGCGGGGTTCCTTCCGACAGGCGTTGTCACCAATTTCATCGCTCCGCGCAACGCCTCGCGCACCTGTATCCAAGCCCTGCCAAATGCTCAGCACACCCGCTCGAGTGACCCCGCTCAGTAGTGTATCCACGCCTGCCACATGAAGCACACCCGCTCAAGTGACCCCGCTGAGCCGCAGCAGCGGTCGTTGTCGTTGTCGTTGTCGTTGTCGTTGTCCTTGTCGCTGTCGCTGTCGCTGTCGCTGTCGCTGCTGCTGCTGCTGCTGTTGCTGTTGCTGCTGCTGCTGCTGCTGCTGCTGTTGCTGTTGCTGTTGCTGTTGTTGTTGCTGTTGCTGTTGCTGTTGCTGTTGCTGTTGCTGTTGCTGTTG
>CAUJNA010001005.1:0-70000 GCA_963377175.1 Effrenium voratum | reverse complement strand
AGGGCATGCCGGTGATTCCTCTTCATTAATCATGTTGGATGGCCTTGCAATCACATGCAACAGTTGTGTCTGTTGCCCAAGGCCACGAAGATGGGAATAGGCGTCGGAATTCCGTCCAAACATGGCTGGCGGACAAACACCATCCTGGAAACGTGATGTCCACCAAAATGTCCCCAAAAAGAAATCAAGAAATCGAGAAATCACACCCATTTGGTTCATTCTGATTCTTCCACTGCGCATGGCTGGCAGATGTGAGGTCAAGGTAATCGACATGAAGGCCTTGAAGTTCCAGAAGCACGACGGCGAACAGAACCTCCGGCGGGAGATCAGGAACATGGAGGAACCAGTCGTGGGGAGATGCGTCGGAACTTTGGCGGGCTTCGATTTTTTGAGCAAACCACAACAGGGTCCCTGGATGCTTTTGGGCCAGTCAAAGAACCACATTTGCCAGCAGATAGGCATATTGTCACTGCACTCGACTCTTGTAGCCTTCCCACTCCCCCCACGCAGCAGATTGAGCCTCGGCCATTCTTGAGTGTCTGATTCAAAGTCCTTGAAGCATCCCAGTCGCCTGCCTCGTTGTTCCATGAAGCGTAACAAAAACAAATCCAATGCCTCCTGCACAGGGAAATCCACTGCAGCTGCAAGCAATTCCCTTCCTCCCTCCCTGGCTGGCGGCCAGAGCCATGAGGAGCTCTTCCACCCACGGATCGTGAACCTGCTGACGCACATCTACGAGGAGAAACAAAGGGGCAGGCTGGAGGTCCACAAGGTGGGGACGCGATCTCACGCAAGGCGACGGTTTTTCTTTGTCTTAGTAGAGGTTTGTGTGCAGGCTGTTGATCTCGGTTGTTGAGAGTTCAGGCATCCCAAGGCGTCGGCAAGGCTTGGTGGCAACGGCATGGTTTCTTCAACAAAGGAAGGCTTTCGTTGTCTTTGTTGGGGCCTTGTCAGGAACCGCGGAAATCCACTGGGGCCAATTTCCGTGCTTTTTTCTCCTCGCGCCGGGCCTCAAGCCAGTCAGGAGAACAGGTGTTGGCTGGTCATGGACCTGGCGCGGGGCGGGGACCTCCATAATAAGGTCTTCGAGGAGCTGAACATCTCCATCAACCGAGGCCGTCGGCGGGAAAATGGGAGCTCCCCTTGTGTTGTGAGCATGAGCGAACTTTGAGTGGAAGTGATGACTCCTCCTTTTGAGGGGAGAAGTTCTTGATTTGTAGTGGGACATGAAGGGAATCTAATTGTATTTTTGGCAGCTCCTCCACCCCCCCCCCCGCAGCAATTAGCGGTGTCTTTTCAAGTGGCCCTGGCAACGTTGCAGCTGCGGGGCTGATTGCTGAAAGCGGATAGAAACCCATTCGGAACGACAACCCATGATTGATCATCGTAGAATTGGTGTTGGCGAATTCTTCTGCAGCGCTTCTCTGCTGGCATGGGCAGACCCCCCTCCGTGCAGTAACCTCCCAGAGGGCAACTTGCCGTTGCTTCCTCTTCACCAGCCATTCAAATGGCGGGCTGGATGATGTGACCTCGGAACAGGATGCGTGGGGGTCATGCATGGTCTTGTGCTGGAGGTGTTTCTCCGTGGGGGCTACTCCGTTGGCATGGGCAGACCCCCCTCCGTGCAGTAACCTCTCAGAGGAGTTGCCGTTGCTTCCTATCCACCAGATGATGTGACCTCGGAACAGGATGCGTGGGGGTCATGCATGGTCTTGTGCTGGAGGTGTTTCTCCGTGGGGGCTACTCCGTTGGCATGGGCAGACCCCCCTCCGTGCAGTAACCTCCCAGAGGGAGTTGCCGTTGCTTCCTATCCACCAGCCACTCAAATGGCGGGCTGGATGATGTGACCTCGGAACAGGATGCGTGGGGGTCATGCAAGGTGTTTTTCTGGAGGTGTTTCTGGGACTACTCCGTTGGCATGGGCAGACCCCCTCCGTGCAGTAACCTCCCAGAGGGAGTTGCCGTTGCTTCCTATCCACCAGCCACTCAAATGGCGGGCTGGATGATGTGACCTCGGAGCAGGATGCGTGGGGGTCATGCATGGTCTTGTGCTGGAGGTGTTTCTCCGTGGGGGCTACTCCATTGGCATGGGCAGACCCCCCTCCGTGCAGTAACCTCCCAGAGGGAGTTGCCGTTGCTTCCTATCCACCAGCCACTCAAATGGCGGGCTGGATGATGTGACCTCGGAGCAGGATGCGTGGGGGTCATGCATGGTCTTGTGCTGGAGGTGTTTCTCCGTGGGGGCTACTCCGTTGGCATGGGCAGACCCCCCTCCGTGCAGTAACCTCCCAGAGGGAGTTGCCGTTGCTTCCTATCCACCAGCCACTCAAATGGCGGGCTGGATGATGTGACCTCGGAGCAGGATGCGTGGGGGTCATGCATGGTCTTGTGCTGGAGGTGTTTCTCCGTGGGGGCTACTCCATTGGCATGGGCAGACCCCCCTCCGTGCAGTAACCTCCCAGAGGGAGTTGCGTTGCTACCAGCCATTCCAATGGCGGGCTGGATGATGTGACCTCGGAACAGGATGCGTGGGGGGTCACGCATGGTCTTGTACTGGAGGTGTTTCTCCGTGGGGGCTACTCCGCTGGCATGGGCAGACCCCCCTCCGTGCAGTAACCTCTCAGAGGGAGTTGCCGTTGCTTCCTATCCACCAGCCATTCAAATGGCGGGCTGGATGATGTGACCTCGGAACAGGATGCGTGGGGGTCATGCATGGTCTTGTGCTGGAGGTGTTTCTCCGTGGGGGCTACTCCGTTGGCATGGGCAGACCCCCCTCCGTGCAGTAACCTCTCAGAGGGAGTTGCCGTTGCTTCCTATCCACCAGCCACTCAAATGGCGGGCTGGATGATGTGACCTCGGAACAGGATGCGTGGGGGTCATGCATGGTCTTGTGCTGGAGGTGTTTCTCCGTGGGGGCTACTCCGTTGGCATGGGCAGACCCCCCTCCGTGCAGTAACCTCCCAGAGGGAGTTGCCGTTGCTTCCTATCCACCAGCCACTCAAATGGCGGGCTGGATGATGTGACCTCGGAGCAGGATGCGTGGGGGTCATGCATGGTCTTGTGCTGGAAGTGTTTCTCCGTGGGGGCTACTCCGTTGGCATGGGCAGACCCCCCTATGTGCAGAAACCTCCCAGAGGGAGTTGCCGTTGCTTCCTATCCACCAGCCATTCAAGTGGCGGGCTGGCTGATGTGACCTCGGAACAGGATGCGTGGGGGTTACGCATGGTTTTGTGCTGGAGGTGTTTCTCCGTGGGGGCTACTCCGTTGGCATGGGCAGACCCCCCTCCGTGCAGTAACCTCCCAGAGGGAGTTGCCGTTGCTTCCTATCCACCAGCCATTCAAATGGCGGGCTGGATGATGTGACCTCGGAACAGGATGCGTGGGGGTCATGCAAGGTCTTGTGCTGGAGGTGTTTCTCCGTGGGGGCTACTCCGTTGGCATGGGCAGACCCCCCTCCGTGCAGCAACCTCCCAGAGGGAGTTGCCGTTGCTTCCTATCCACCTGCCATTTAAATGGCGCGCTGGATGATGTGACCTCGGAGCAGGATGCGTGGGGGTCATGCATGGTCTTGTGCTGGAGGTGTTTCTCCGTGGGGGCTACCCCGTTGGCATGGGCAGACCCCCCTCCGTGCAGTAACCTCCCAGAGGGAGTTGCCGTTGCTTCCTATCCACCAGCCACTCAAATGGCGGGCTGGATGATGTGACCTCGGAACAGGATGCGCGGGGGTCACACATGGTCTTGTGCTGGAGGTGTTTCTCCGTGGGGGCTACTCCGTTGGCATGGGCAGACCCCCCTCCGTGCAGTAGCCTCCAAGAGGGAGTTGCCGTTGCTTCCTATCCACCAGCCACTCAAATGGCGGGCTGGATGATGTGACCTCGGAACAGGATGCGTGGGGGTCATGCATGGTTTTGTGCTGGAGGTGTTTCTCCGTGGGGGCTACTCCGTTGGCATGGGCAGACCCCCCTCCGTGCAGTAACCTTCCAGAGGGAGTTGCCGTTGCTTCCTATCCACCAGCCACTCAAATGGCGGGCTGGATGATGTGACCTCGGAACAGGATGCGTGGGGGTCACACATGGTCTTGTGCTGGAGGTGTTTCTCCGTGGGGGCTACTCCGTTGGCATGGGCAGACCCCCCTCCGTGCAGTAGCCTCCAAGAGGGAGTTGCCGTTGCTTCCTATCCACCAGCCACTCAAATGGCGGGCTGGATGATGTGACCTCGGAACAGGATGCGTGGGGGTCATGCATGGTTTTGTGCTGGAGGTGTTTCTCCGTGGGGGCTACTCCGTTGGCATGGGCAGACCCCCCTCCGTGCAGTAACCTTCCAGAGGGAGTTGCCGTTGCTTCCTATCCACCAGCCACTCCAATGGCGGTCTGGGTTGTTGGCTTTGTGTACTATGGCGTAAGCAGAGCCTTGTTGGGCATATATATATATATAGAGATACATATACACATGGTACCTCCCCCCCCTCCAGGATCGCCCCGAGGCCAACACAAAGCTCAAAAACAGGGGGAACGCGCTGAAAAATCGATCAAACAACAGGGTCTTATGGAAGAGGAAAAAACAAGATCCTCTGGAAGAAGGGCCTCAAACCAAAAAAACAGCAGAAAAAACAGAGCCTCTTGAGGCCCAGGAGTGCTGCTGCCTGTGTCACTTTAAACATGTTTGCCTCTTTGAACTGTTCCGTTTCATTTCCCTTTTTACACTCAGCTTTCCAAGGTGAATCGGCCTTTGAAAGCATGACAACTGGCTGAGTTGGCCGCACCTGCATTGCGATTGTTTTTACCAAAAACACACCTGAAAAACCACACACATCCAAAGCCAGGGTCCTCAGGAAAAAAACATGGGAACAAAACAGAAGCGCAAGAAAAAAAAAGAAAAACGAAAACAGCAAAACACCAGGGTCCGCCAGAAGAAGGGTGACCTCCATCAATTGTCTCCCAGACCCCGTTTTTTTTCCTCTTTTTTTCTTCTTCCTGATTTCTCTGGTTTTCTGTTTTTTTTTTTTTTTTTCCTTTTTTCTTTTTCTGTTTTTCTGGTTTTTGGGGCACTTCTTCGTGAGGACCCTAGTTATAGTTTTTTTTGGTTGTTTGAAGGGATGGAGCTGAACAACCCGACAAAGCTCAGGGAAAACCAAACAACAGAACACGAGAACCACCAAGAACAAAACCTTTTGGCAAAAAACCAACACTTCGCCTCTGGGTTGTGTTTTCTGGTTCTCTCGAGCTTTGCTTTGTAATGTTTGGTTTTCCCACGATGTTCTTGTGATTTGGCATATCCCTGTTTTGTGCAGGTTTGGTACTGCCATGATTAAGCCATCTTGGAGCCACAGGGGTGTGACCAGTGAACTAGATGGTTCAATGTAAAATTGGAATTCAACACTCCTTTCAAGCTCCTGATACAACTCTTTTGAAGGCTCCTTAATGAAGGCTCCTGATACAGCTCCTTAAAACACTCCTTAGAAGGGTTGTTGTGCAATACTCTGTATGACACTCCTCATAAGGCTCCTGTAAAGCTGCTTGTAAGACTGCTTTTGAAGCTCCTTATACAGCTCTTCTATGTCATGGCTCCATATAAGGATCGCAATTCCTTATAAAGCTGCTTGCAAAGCGTGTTGTGAAGCTCACTTGGCTGCGTATAAGACTCTTTAATGAAGCCTCAAATAAAGCTCATTACACGACTCATCATAAAGCTCTGTTTAAGGCTCCTTAAAGGCTCCTTGTACAATTCCTTGCAAAGATTCTTGTGCAGCTCCTTTTAAGGCTCATGATAAGACTCTTTATAAGGGTTGTTGCAAAGCTGCATATAAGGCTCCTTGTACAGTTTTTTTTTAAACTTATAATGCACATGTTAAAGTTCTTATACAGCTCCATATTCTCCTTGACAAGCTGCTTATGGGCTCCTTGTGCAGCTCCTGTTAAATCTCTGTAAAAAGAGTCCCTTTAAAACTCCTTACAAGGCTCCTTATACCAAATTGGATTCCAATTGAGGTTTAATCTGTGTTTGAGCGAAGAATGCCTATCAGGGTTTCTATGTTGAATGAGAATGGAAAGGAGAAGCCCTTTCCATATATGATGTGAAACTAACATACACTAGCAGAATGTGCATATAATTTAATAAGGCACGAGTTTCATTAGGCTTCTATCTTCAGTTGAAAACTAAGTAAAGCATCCTGTCAATCAATAGAGCTTAGTACGGGAATAGTTCAAATATATATATATATATTTGCTGTATCAATTAGAATTTAAATCTAAATCTAAATCCCTGTTAAGTAAGATTTGAATCAACATGTAATCAGAATTGTAATTGAATTGAAGAGCAACACATGTGCAGTTGAATGTCTTGAGGATTAACGTAGGAAGTACTTTCCAACTCGGACTTTAATCAACGATAATTGCCATGTTAATGGACTTGAAAGTCTATGTTGAGTGCTAATTTGAGTTCCAAACAGGAATTTAAACAAAGTTAGTTGCAGTTTGACAAGCAAGTGGAAAGGCAGTGGGCAGTGGTGGAGCAGATTTGAAAAGGTGGAAGATGGCAAAAGAGCAGATGTGGCAGCTTTGGAGTAGATTTGCAAAAATGGAAATGGAAGATGTGCAAAGGAGGAAAAGTGGATCATGGGAGGGGTGTGAGCATATACTACAGCAAGTGCGTGAGTCCTGGGATTCATATGCGTATACATATATATATATATATATATATATATGTATATATATATATATATATATGTATGTATATATATATATGTATGTATAGATATCTATTTTATGTATACGCACGTTTTTCTCCTTTTCTTTGGCCTCTTTGCCATTTGGGCCCTCGGCTTTGGCTGAGGGGATGACCACTTCCCGGGCCTCGGGCGCTCGGAGCTGGCCAGCCGGCACGTGGCGCAGCAGCTCCTTGACGGCCCGGAAGCTCAGAGATGCCCGCGGCAGAGTGCCGGGGGAACGGGCCATTTGGCCGTGGTCAAAACTGTTTTGGGATCCCATTTTGTGGTTCGGTAGGTGAATTCATTCACCCAGTTTAGCCGACTTGAGCGGGGATTGGGATGTTCACGGGGGGTACGGGATTTTGACCCATGGCCATTTCTTTCTGTTTTTTTGTTTTGTTTTTCCGCTTGGTTTTTTTGAGCCGATGGGAGTTTCTGAATGGAGGGGGACGCTGATTTGTTTTTGAATAGTGGGGAGACCTCCACCTCCGTCATTCTGCTTTGGTTGCCTAGCAACCACCCCCGGAAACGGTAATTTGGCAAACAACCCCGCTTGGGCAATGGAGGGGTGTCCCATCTCCTTTTGGGCAAACACCCCTTATTTCTCCGGGGTTTACATTTGGGCTGGAGCGCCAGGGGTGGATGGGTAAGGATAAGGGAGTGTTGATGGCCGGGGGCAAGGTGATCGGTCGAAGTTTGTGGATGAAAGCTGTTTTGTTTGGTCTTTTGTTTGACTTGCCTTGCTTAAGGGCACGTCCTTGAGATGGCTGCTTTGCTTTGCTACTGGACGTCTGGGTTGGTTGCCGCTTCTTGCGCCTGCTTTGTTTTTTCTGTGCCGGATGGGCTGGCAGGCAGCTTTGCCTTCTCCTATTCGTAGCACAGGCACAAGTAGCATGTTTGCGTTGTCGATTGCGGACAGGGTGGAAGGTGCTGTCGAGAACCGAGGTATGGGGTACATGCATTCCAACGGCGTCGTCCACCGGGATATGAAGTTGGAAAACGTGTGCCTCGGTGTGACAAGCTACATAGCACAAGGGTGGAAACCGGCCTTTTGTCACCAGATTGGAAGAGCCGGCCAGGAAATTGCCAGTCTGGAGGTGCCGGTTTCCAAGGTGGTCGAGTTTGGCAATGTGGCCAGATTTCACGAGTAGACGATCAGGTTCAGTATTCCGTTGACCGAAATTGATTTGGCCCGCCCTGTGCAGCCTGCCCCAGAAGTACCAAAGATCACTCAACTTTATGGTTAACACACATCACCAGGCTGCTTTATACACGTGTGCAGAAAAGTAGCTGTTTGGTCTACGGACTTTCTAAGTAACGAAAGAAGTGGCGTTGGTGCCAGTGTACACACATCAGGAGTAGGGATCCGGGTGATATTCCTTGCGCGTGGATTCTCATTTCACGCTTCCCTTTTGCCCAAATGGCGGGAGGCTCATCTCGCGCACCTATTCATACCCTGGTCCGGCGGAGCAGGGCATTCCCACGCCTTCGGAGGTGCACGATGTGTCTCGGCGGAACCTGGCGGTTTGGATGTTCCCGTGCCTGTCCTCTTGCGAAGCTGCTGACGCCGAGGTTTAATGAGACTCGGTTTCTCTCGGAAGAGTCCCCCCACCCACTTTGACGCGGGGTAACTCTGCTTCGACGCGTTTTTGCTTTTGGGCATGCAGTCTGGCATGGCCCGGTGGTTGTCGAGCATCCGATCCACAGTATCAAATGCCTTCGCTTGCTGTGGTGTGGCAGTTTTTCCTTATGTTCAGCCACTACTTCTGTCTAACCAGAAGCTCTGACGGCGACACCTCATTACTCTCTTTGCATTGTAGCAACTTTTCTTGGCTTTCCACACTTTGGCTTTGGTTCGCAGGTCAAGATCACCGACTTTGGGCTTTCCAAGAACATGCTGCTTGGCCGCATGGCTTGCGCGGAGGTAATGAGTCAAGGACTCGTTTTGCTGAGCCCTGGAAGCCTTGTGCACCTTCGCTAGGATGCTCTCGTTTGTGTTGAGAGTTTTGGAGGCGGACTGAACAGAAGAAGCATACTATCGATGCCGCAGCCTTTTTTTGCTGGCCGGCCCAACACGCCGAGAGCATGTATTTGTGTGTGTGTGTGTGCTTTTTTTGCGACCCCCTTTTGGTTGTTTGTACCTTCAGACCAACTCATTCGGAGCTATTCTAGAAGGATACTCAGGGCCCAATGGGCGTATTGGCGAAGGGTCATGACGTTGGTCGAATCAGAATGCCAGCTTGCGCTTTTTCTTGCTTGTGTATTGGCTAGTTGATGTTGCTTACCACGCAGCGGGCGTTCAGCTTGTTAGCCTGTTCTTCAACCGGTGCGCAGCTGACAAAGAGCGTGTGCCAGAGATCAAACACATCAAAGATTTGTGCAACCAATTCAAGGGCATAGGAAGCACACGGGGAAGCTCAACGATGCAACGCCCGGACAGACAGTGGTAAACTAACAGCAACTTCCTGCCACTTGCTTTCCTTCACCTGAGGTTGTCTCAAAATGGGGGGGACCTCGAAAATGGGTGGTTTCCTTTTGGTTTCCCAATTTTTAGAGGGAAGTCTTTCACTATTGGAGTGAACATATCCCTATAGCACAATCTACCAGGTTGATCAATCTGGGCTCACCTTTGCCAACTCGAAAGACATGTTGGTTGGGTAGGGCCTTCGGGAAGCTTTTGGATGATTTGATGGATCGGGACCGAATCGGGACCGAATCGGGACCGACTCCGGTACCAGTGCACCAGACGGCACCAGACGGATCGGACCTCTTCGGCTTGCCGGGTCGGCTGAGGCACAGCGCACCGCTGGTGCGCCGCGCCACGGCGGTGGGGTCGCCAGACTTTGTGGCGCCAGAGGCCATTGCCCAAGGGAGGTCAAGAGCCAGTTGCCACCATTTTTTCGGCAAGCTTGTGTTGCTTTCTGTTTGTTTTTCTTTCTTGCGCTTCTTGCTTCTCTCTTTTTCCCTTCTCTCTCTCTCTCTCTCCCTCTCTCGTGCGTTCGGCTCAATCAACGTCAAGCAGCTTTTTGCCTGCGAGTCGGATCAGCCGGCATCAAACATGTATGCGTTTTGACCGCGTCTTGCAGGGAAGCGATCCATGCCGGCCTCTCTTCGTGGCTGTTCTAGATTGGCACATGGAGCGTTGCCGCACCGAAACATCGCCAAACATATCCGACTTGTTTCTTTCCGACTTTATTATTATTATTACTACTACTATTATTATTTTATTAAAGTTGCCATGGTCCTGGCGGCAGGGTTGTGTGGGGATTTTTTGTTGCATAATTGTTGGGGCGGTGACCAAATCAGGAGAGGTTGCGAGCAGCATTCAGACACCACTCGCATGAAGGACTGCCCTGAGGGAACCTGTCCATGTCCGTAAGGTAGAGGACAGTTTTGTGTTGGGCCACAACTTGCATGACTGCAATGGCAAACGGCGGGCCACTCTCGATTACCTTCGTTTCGTTTTTGCTTTTTTCTTTTTGGTGCGGATCCTCGCACTGTTGGGGATGGTCCACGTACCACATCCTTCACCGCACTGCCCTTCTCCGCTCAAGATTGCACAGGTGCTCCATGGAGTCTGTGATCAGGCGAGCGGCGGATTGGCACTTGGGCATTTGGCGCTCAAGGCCTCAGACCTTGACGTTCTGTTGTTGTGGGGCAAACAACGCATGCCCTTCTGCTTCTCGCAGCGGAATGGATGTTACGCACACATTTGCTAATTTCTGACCTGTACCTAATCGCTTCTCTGCCGAGCTGTGGAACCACGGCAGTGGTAGACGTTGGCAAGCCTTTCTCTGTATAAGCGTTCTCAGCCCAATCGTTCTCAACTTGCAACACTTGGTTTGGAAGCAGCTCGCAAAGCCTATGAAATGCATGCGTCAGTTTGAGGGACCCCCCTTGTGTGCAGCTTGCAGTAGCCCAGCATCGAACATTGCTTTTAGATGACAACGCAAAATATCAAGCTGGTCTACGGGGCAAGGGAACCACGCTGGCTTGTTGTAACCTAGGTCCCCTGATGCTTTCAGTCTCGCCGAGCTGGCAGGGTCTGGGTGTTGAGCAGAGCATTACACCAAGTCCAACGCTCGTCAGTCCTGCGACTACTGGAGCTTTGGGGTGATGATCTACGCCATGATCTGTGGGGAGTGGCCTTTCACCATCAGGACAGACCTCAAACACACACACACACACACGTGCTTGGCTGGGCTCGAAGCGGCACTGATAAGTTGAGGGTCATCCTTCCTTTTTGGTTGCATCTATTGGCTGAACTTCGGGCGCCATTTCTGGCATGCATGGGCTGAAAAAGACTGGCATTGTCTCTTTGCATCTTCGAGTGAAGCTCCCATCCTTTCAGGAGCAAAAAGGACCTGGTGCCTGAGCGGCACAAGGAGGCAACTGGAGGGTTTTGAGGGAGCAGATGTGCTTGGAAGGGTCACAGGCGCTACTTTGCTTGTTGTTGTTCTGCCAGTGTTCTGCGATGCACGTTGTGGCAACGCCGCGGCGCTTGTCACTGTATTTGTTCTGCGCGTTGAAGTGGTTTCCACGGCAGGGAGTATGACCACCGCTTGATGAGTGCTGCATGACCGAACAAAAGGACAGACCAGTTCTAGTGACTGATGAGGAGGACCCCGTTTGAATGAGTTTGACATGCAAGCATGCAACAAGCTACATGTTTTTGCATGCAGCCATACTTCTTGCCAGTCAAGAGTTGTGTTGGAGAAATACAAACTTCGGCTGTCAGTCCTTTTTCGGTTTTATGGCACCAACGGCCGCGGCAGGTGGTCTCCTGCATCAAAGCCTCAAAGTCCTGGCAGCATGCGTCGACAGAGGCGCTGTAATTCCAGGGCTGGTAGGGATAACAAGGTGGCACACACACACAGGCTCTTTCTTTCTTTCTTTCTTTCTTTCTTTCTTTCTTTCTTGCTCTCACTCTCTCTTTCGCTCTCTCTCTCTCTCTCTGTCTCTTTCTCTCTGTCTCTCTGTCTCTTTGTCTCTCTCTCTCTCTTTCTCTGTATCTTCTCTGTCTCTTTCTCTCTCTCTCTCTCTCTCTCTCTGTCTCTCTGTGTCTCCTTGTCTCCTCCCCTCCATCCGGGTCGTGTGAGAATGGGCACCAACTAGCCATACCATGGCCCCTTCAAGGTCAAGCCTAGCGGAGGATGTTGAGGCAATCGTACTCTTAAACAGGCCTGCTGTCTTTGTTTTGATGCAAAGGTGTCAGCCTCAGCAGGCGTTGTGTGAGTCTGACAGCGGTTTCGGCCGATGAATCTCAGCAGCGCGACCAGACAGACGTGCGCTCTTCAGCTGGTATATAGTTTTCTTCAACCACAGCCGCGCACTTTGGTGTCCAGAGACAAGAGCACGCCAAGTGTTGGCTACTTACTGCTGAAGTCATTCGCCTGGCTGGATTTGCTCGACTGGGTTGGGTAAAGCAGCAAGGCATGGAGATTTGTGATGTGTTTTTTTCAAGCTGGAGGAGTTTAGTCTATCGTGTGACCAGCAACAAAAGAGCACATTGCAGGTAAACATCAGCCGCCAGCTTTGGGCAGAGCTCTAGCGCCAGTGTTTGCCTGGTGATTTCCGGATTTAGCTTGGGTGTGCCGGGGTGGCCGATGCGAGAGAGCAGACAACAGCACCCCCTTTGCATGTAGCCAAGAGCTGGATGAGAGTCATTCAATTTGACAGCTGCCAAAGCGATGGCCAGTCTCGGATTCGGGCTAGGTTGCTTGTTGCTTTTTAAGGGTGTTCTCACAGGCTTGATTGAAGACACTACCAACCGTGTGTGGTTTGGGTGTGTATCTTTTCACTCGAATAAAGTGGTTTGGCCCAGTTGCACATGGGAGGTCCGATTGACATGAATAAAGAACCACCCTGTTCGATGTGGTCGGATGTCCTTTCTGGGGTCTTGTGTGGTGCATCCAGCCATCCTCCAGGTGCACGAGTTGGTGCAGGGCCTCCTCAACATCAACATGGCGGGAAGGCGGAGTCGAGACATCACATGGGTCCAAATTCATCAAGCACATAATGGTTTCTTGGGGTGGTCGGACGTAAGGGAAAAGAGGGAGCTCCAGGTGACCATTGGGTTTGCAGAAATCTGAGTGTTGATGCGGAGCCAGGATCTTCCAACCAAAATAGCGGATTCTAATGGAGGCAACCTCTGGCATGTTTCATGTTTCTCTTGTTGGGAGCAGCGGGCTACTTCAAGTGAGCAAACGTTTTGCCCTCTGGCCGGGCTGTGTAGTCTAACACAACAGCGAGGCGTGAGTTGCGGCACTGTCAATTTCCACGACGATCTTAAAAAGTTTCAACGAGTGGAGATGGATCTGACCTGCGGGATTCCGTGGCGAAAGCGTGTGCGCGTTGCAAAGAACACGGTCACTATCCAATTATCTTGACACTTTTTTGGTGAACTTAGTCTTGCTTCCTGCTCCCTTCCAGCATTCCTTTGCAGACTCTCTTTGTCGAGAAGGGGGCCTTCGGAACAGCCGTATCCCGTAAAACAGACGAGCCACTCCGGAGGTTCAGCCATGTCGACTGTGTCCACCACTCCTGGTTCTCCAGCTGCACAGACATGCACAAGATGGTCGGGAAGGCCAGCGCTCACAAGCCCGGACGACGAAAGTCCAAGATGGATTGGGGTTTATCAGTCGATCTTGCATGGTTGCCAAATCTGCCCCCGTCGCCTCTTCTCGGTGCTATTGCTGTTGCGCCCATGTGCCTTTTTTGCCGGTTACTATGATTCATGTTGGATGTCTAGTAAACGAAAACCGGAAGGCCGATTGCTAGCGAGAGCCAAGGGGAAGTGGCTTGTGCTTGTGTTTCAACCGGTTGTCACACACTTGTTTGATGCGAACCATCGACCACAGAAACCAACGTGGAACTTCGAAGATAAATAAACATCATTTCCAGAGGGGGATTTATTGGGAGGGATGCCTTTTGAGGCTCCATGTTATTCACAAGGGCTTACTTCAGGAGCTTCCGCTTCCAAGCTGAGAGTTGCTTCAGGTGAGCTTCCCGGAGAACTTGGCTCTCAAAGACGGGGAGCCCCGAGCTGTAATTCAAGAGATCAGCGGATGTGCCTTGCCAGCAGGCTGGTTTTGCATATGGGAGGGTATCAAACGAATGGAAATCCCAAAGTGGGTGGTTTGCTCTTTTCCCTGAAGGCACTCCGGAAAGGGGCCCTGAGAAAGGAACACCGCATGTTCGGCAACAAGGCCTGGTCACTTTGCCTTTCAAAGGTCTGCGCTTTGTGCCAGGTGTATTTGCTTTGAATGCGTGCTTGGGTGAAGGCATACCAGGCCTACTTTGGTGATAGCAGAGTCTGAACATTTCCATGTGTCTGGAATTGATCCTGGCAGGTGGGCAGGCAAGCCGCACCGCATTGAAGCTTGTGAACTGTTTGTAACATGAGAAGGGTGGAAAGGGTTGGTGCCACTTGCCTGGGTGCTAACCAGAGGCACGGGCTATGCGGTGGACAACTTGCAACTGAAGCTTCGGAGCGGAAAGACTCTGACCTTCGGAAGCCCCCCGGGCTGAAGGGTCGGGCGGTGGGCCTCTCGACTCCGTTGGAAGGCGAGGGATTTTTGATGGGACCCAGGAAGAGATGCCCTATCTTGGTGTCTTTTTGATCCGGGGTTCAGACGGAAGCGCGGCTATTTTCGACTTGGTGTGTCGTAGGATTTCAGACCTCGACAGGGGTGAGCAGTGTCTCAACCAATCAACAAGGTGCCCTACGGCAGTCACGGAGCAAGCACATCCACTGCAAGCCATACAGTGGCTGGGGCGATGCCATGTGCTTTGTGCCGGCAACTCTTCTTCCTTCACCTTTGGAAAACGCCGGCATGTCGGCATCTTTTTTTTTGTTTAATGGGGAGCCGAGCTTGGCGTGGCAGGCGTTTTGCCGCCAGTTTTCCGCACATTGAGGTGCAGGTGGCGACATCCAGCAGCAATGGAAATTGAGGTGGGGACCGTGCTACGCTCACTTTATTTTTTTCAGCAGAGGGCGGAACTCCTGAGGTTTGGTGTCTTCCTAAATGGTCCTGTTTGTAGTTTCAAGTTTCCTTTGCCGGACTGTGTTTTGTTCCTTTGCGGGGTCATCATGTTCCCAGTGGCCGGCCAAAAGACACATGTTTGGCGGACCGTGTCGAGATGGCTGGTTACCTCTTCATCGAGGTTGGGACACACCGTTCAGTCGGGTTGATGCTTCCGGATGTGGACAGCTGTTTGCATCCATGCCAACGGCAATGCATGATATCATTTTTGCTGGGCTCTGTCACGCTTTCATCTTGGAGTGTGGCATTTTAGTTGCTACGACGGTCAGGCAGTAACCAAGGCACAATATCCGATCGTTGTTTTCCTTTTCGGACAGGCCAGATGAGAGAATCATCGCTGTCCTACAGGAGGACTCACCGTACCCAGATCGCTGCAATGTCGCATTCGTTCGAACGGGGTCAGTCAATTGACACCTTGCATATAATCTGCCTTTCAGTTGCAGACTTCCTTGCAGCTGGTCTTTGCTGGAGGTCCAGCTCATTCAGGGCTTCTGCCTGGAAACACTTAGACATGTTGAAATCCTTGATTCGGCCATGACATGAACCTGCCCATGAGAGTTTCGATGGCTCGTGTGATGCCTGCCAACCTCAAAGCGGCCGGATTGCCGCGACAGGAGAGGCACGACTTCTTGGGCCTGGCTCTCGTTTTCCACACTTCTAGAGGGGACGTGCTGGCGTTACAGGCGTGAGAGACACACGTGGAGGGTGGAGTCAGCATGGCCGAACCATGGACGCTTGAAGCAATTGCAGCAACATCACGTCGCGTCGCTGAGCCCTTCCTCTTATGCCATCAGACAAAGCTTGATAGGCAGGCTCCAAATGACAAACCTGAATCTGACAACACACTTGTTCCCCATGAGCAGACTGCATTGGCACTGAACCTTGTGCTGATCAGCGCATTCCAGTTGCCAGCATGAAGCTCTCGAAGCGAGAACCAATTCGGGTAAAAGGTGCCATCAAGTTTGATCGATGCCAGATGATCAAGAGTAGCACGACAGTGTTCTGTCGCCTGTATTAACGAGGGCCCCCAAAGAGGGTCAGCCCTCATCACCGGCACATTCACTTGCATCCAGGTGTCAAAAGCCCATGAGACACACCCCCTTTGCACTGAGATCAAACCACGCTACCACGCAAGGCCAGGCGCAAGGTACAGGCTGCAGCCCTGACAACTTGGCACCAAGAAGCCAAGAAGCCAGCCAGCAACATGACATTAAGACATGAAAGCAAGAGACCTCCAATTCTTCAAACTTTAAGCGGCCTTTGCGCTTGCTGGTTATCCGACCATTGGCCGGCTGAGCGCCCACTTCTTCTTTTCGCCAGGGCGCGCAGGCGCGAAAGCGCCGGAGCTTCATCGCGCCGGCTGGCTCCTCCATTGTGGGGCTCCAGTTCCAAGGCAGGGCTCCATGGTTCAGCGCTTCTCGTTTTGGGCTTGGACAAGCAGGTGTCGCAAGTCAGCAACTCGGTTCGTTTTTGTGTGGTTGGGACCAAGGGCTGTGAGAAACAGCAGCAGCCCATTGGACGCATCCACCAGGGGCAAAGGCTTCCAAGCCGTGGATGGATTTTGAAAGAGCATGGGGGTGTTGAATGGACGCGGGCCCTGGCCAACTTTCTGATCCAATCACCCCTCCTCCACACCAAAACACTGAAACAGGGGGTCCAGCAGCGGCACTTTCAGAGGAATCCACTCTGAGGCAGGCCTGTTCCAAGAGCCTTTTGCCCCATTGAATCGCAGTCCAGAGAGAGCAGCTGGGAGTGTGTCAAAACCAATTGAACCACTTGAGCGGGTAAGTGAGATGCCAGCTCCCGTCATCAAGACGTCTACACTTTTTGAACACACACACACACTTACATGCAAACATACGCGCACCTGCGAGATGCAATCCTGGGCAGTTCGCTGTCTTGCATCCCCCATCTTGGCTCACCACCGTTGGATTCCGGTCAGCGAGCCAGGGCACCGTTTGATTGGCATCCATTTGGAGAAGATCTCGATGGAGGAGATATCGAATCGCATGAATGTAGGCTATCAGAAGGAAATCTTCTCCTTTTTTCTTTTTCTCAAGAAGAGGGTGCGGGACCTCACCATGATGAGTATGTAATTTCTTTCTGGGTGTCTGAATTCTTGTCGGGGAATTACCCTCCCTGGTTGACGTGGAAGCTCCCAGGACCATTTTGGGAAGACCGTTCTTAACAAGGTACCTGGTGGCTTCCGCCTAAGGGAGCGTACAGGACACGTAGGTTTCCGGATGCTGCAGCTAGAGGGGATCCACTTTTAGGAACTACCCACATTGGAGCTTTAAATCGAAATCGTCGTGCCTTACTTGGAGCGGAGGACCAAAGCAATTTCCAAGCATTGACGTGGCTTGAGTCTGATGGTTCTAGCCTTGTAGGCGGCTTCTTTGGAGCCTTGCTCCTCGTTTGCCCATCAGCTTTCAGGAGCCGGGCTGTGTAGCATCTCTGGGTGGCCGAGTGGGGCACGCCGTGGACAAGGCCAAGGTTTTCTGCTTCTCAGCAACCAGTGGATGTAATGGATCAAATTCCTAGTTGAGATCATGCACGTTTGAATGCATGATACTGCGTACAACTGTGTGTATACCTGTTTATATCACACCCATCATTGTCAGCATGAGCGAGAAGAGGTCTGGTGCTTCTTGCATATTATACTTTGCTCCAACGCTGCCGATGAAGCGTCTCGGACCCTCTCGTGTGTGTTGCTGCCTGCTTGCAGGTTTGGTTTCGCCTTCGGGACGGCACGACCAGGGAGTACGGAAGTTCCGACGGAGGCATGGGTCATGTACAAAGTGGATGGTCGGCAAGTAGGGCTATTTTGCGAGTGCCAGTCACTCAGGTGCCAGACCCAAAAGTGAGATTTGCCATATCTGACCAAGGGAAGAGTGTTGCTATGCGGATGAATCACAAGTAGACGCACAGGAGATTCCAACCAGGGTTGTGGCGGTTGAACTCATTGATCGGCCGTTCGCAAGGGTCTTGACCAACTCGGACAGTTGGGAGCAGATAACGTAGCATTTTGACAAGTGTTTTGCATCACCTGGGAAGCCAAAGACCACTAATCCCCACTTGAGGACGGTCAGCCCCGTACAAAATCTCTCTTGAGGATTCCCCAGATCAGTTCAGCGTCTGCAGAGCCAAGAAAGGACAACAATCTGACGTTGTGGATACTCACCGTCGCCAGGGTTTGATGTCGGCTGCGTATCAACGTGAGCCGAAACCAGAGGTTGATAGAGGCCATTAATTCAAACATGTTGGGCATACTTTCCTGAACACTCCATTGGATCCCCTAAACAAAACCGGCATCCTTTGTTCGGGGACCCCTTGGGTACTGTGATCTGCAGAAGGGTCTCTCCAGGTTTGGTTTTGGCTCCTCTCTAAAAGGACGTCCAAGCGAGGCCTCCGATTTGAAGACAGTCCTGTCACCCGGCGCAGGGGTGGAGCACGGCCCGTGGGTTCTTGAGCCTGGAGAGCACATTGTCGCCGTGGAGCAGGCGGGAGCCGCTTCATAGCGATGCGGCGATGAGTGATCACATTTGTCTGACAAAAGAGGAGTGCGATGAGTGCACAGCATGTTCCGCCAAAGGAGGCCCCGGAGGCCCCCTGATGCTTGATGCTTCCCCATATCATGTCTTCTGACTTGAATTGAGGCTCCTAGCTTGTTGATGGGGCAAAGCACCTCGGCTTCTGGCCCCCACTCCCGACTCCGACGACTCCACGACCCTGCGAGAGAGTCTGGGTTTTGGCAGTTGGTGCGGGATGCCTTCTTGGGCACCTCGCTGGCCTTCTACACCACCACGGGGAGCATCTTCTGCCTCAAGGGCATGGAGGCGTGCTTCTGCTTTTGCGAGATGGTTTGTGAAGTGGAGCGGACAAGAAGGGGAGGCCTTCGGAGAATTGTTTGGCCAAAAAGTCATTTGATTGCGCCATTGCACAACCGTTGCCTCGCACCCTTCCAAGGACATCTCCCAGTTGCCCAGTTGCCCAGGAGCAGGCTTGAGCCACCACCCTTAATTCAGTGGCTGAGCCCACGTTTCTGTTCCGCAGCACGCAACTGCATTTGGGTATGACTTTTCGGGAGTTGGCACCCTTTCATTCCCCCTTCTGAGACCAGCTCATCCACATGCATCGCACATTCTGACGGCGTGCAGGCCTTTGGGTCACGACGCTTCAGCTCATTGCCGGGGCGCCAGATCTGCGGTCTCCACTTCGAGGTGCTTTCGCTGTTTTGTAATTGAGTCGGTAAACAATTAATGAAGTACACCAGCATAGACCCCAGATAGCGGATGATTGTATACCAGCACCTCTAACAGCACCCGGAAGAGCGCAGCAAACAGCACCCCAAGAGCACACGGCCGTCAATCTCGCAAAATGTCGCCACCCCAAAACTGCACCTGCCGCACCAGCACCAAACTGCATGCCCCCTAGCAGCCCCAAACCCCAAAGCAGAACTGGCAAAACTGCGCCGGCGCCGTCACCTGCATGCCCCCCAGCACCCTGCCGTCTATCTCGCAAAAATGCGCCCACACCGTCACCAGCACCTCAAACAACACCCAAGCGACACCCCAAAGCACCACCTGCGCCAGCACCCAAACTATATGCCCTAGCACCCTGCCATCAATGTGGCAAAGATGCGCCAGCACCGTCAGCAGCGCACAAACAGCTCCCCAAACAGCAGCACCCCCCTATAGCTTTTAGCTATTTGGGCAATGAATACCCGCATGAATGAATGACGCAATAACAGCATAGTACGTATATATATATATATATGTACTTACATATGGTTTATTTCTGTGGTACCACGTTTATAACTTACTTTTTCATTAAATAAAGCCATATGTATACATGTAGAGTGTTGCTACAACGTTTTCGTTGTTTGTCTTGTCTTTCTACGGCGGCGTCTTCTTTTTCCATTTGGCAGGAGGGGATTGATTACGTCATGTATCTAACCCTCGTCTCCCATGGTGTCCACTCCAGTGACTGGAACTGCAGAGGGGTCCCTCCAAAAGAGATTTCTCCGAGGATGGATGGCTTTTTATGGGGGATTCTGTAAAAGAGTAGAGGAATTGACAGAAAACAAACCAGATATGCAGGGGCCTTTCAGGGCACAGTACTCATGGGGGAGCGTGACTGGATGGACCTGCAAGGACCCACTCGTTTTTGCGGGCCTCTTCAAACAGACAACACACGCACAAACACACACACACACACACAGGCACACAAGTGGACATACTGCTGCAGGCACCCAGGCACAAGCACAAAGGCAACCTACCAGCACCGAAACACAACACCCCCCCTCCCAATGTGCAAACAGAATAGACACACACACACAGAAGCACAGGCACGCAAGCACAACTGCGTGACCTAATGCAAATGCAAAAGATGGCAGGTCTGGGAGCTGTGAACTCATGAGGTCTGCATTCTGTGTATGTTTGTTTGGGGTGGCTTGGCTGTGCTGGGGTGTCTGGCGTGCCAGGGCAGCATGATCGTGTCCGTGAGCACTTGTGCAGATGCCCCGTCCTCAGCAGGGAAAGAACGGTGGCTGTTTCTTTTCACTAGCTGTTTGGCTGCGAGAATGCTTGGGTCAGGTCTTTCTTTTCTTCACAGATCACGACCAAGGATCGGCTTCACAGGCGTTCAGGTGGACTGCAGTGTCATGCAGCATGCGAAAGTGCTGCAGGATGGAAAGGTGTTCTTTGCATGGAGGCTTCTTCCTAGCTTGAGCCATTGCCCATTGCAAGTCCCTCAGCGGCACCACGTCTGTTTGTGCGGAATGAGGGAATGAGGGAGAGAACCCTTTCGAAAGGGAACTGCAGGGGTTGGAGTTTTGGAACACGTATGGGATGCCGTTTGGAAGTCTCGTGGTTGGCTGAACGCAGCTTTAGTTGTGTGCACCAGCTGTGGCAAGTTCTCATGTGTAGAAAGACAAAGACTGTACTAAAATTCTTTGTTAATGTTGAAACGCATGTGGAAACATGAACTGTGTTGGCAATGCTTGACCATAATGGCGCATGCCATTTTGGCTCAAGCTTTGCCCTGGGTTCTTTGAACCCAATTTGTGTGAAAAAAAAAACCCGAACTAACTCCGATCTAGCAATGGCTTCCTCGGCAACCTCGGCAACCTCCTTCGAGCTGATTGAGGACCAGAAGCTCACCGCGGAGGAGGTGGAAATGGCCAGCCAGGAGGCCCAGGAAATTCGCACACGCGAGGCGGCAGTGGCGGCCGGCCTGGTGTTGGACGAGCCCGAGGCCCCCCCGTCGGCTTCGGCTACCGACGTGATGAACGACCTCTCCAGTGCACTGGAGCGTCTCCGTGTGGCTTTCTCCACACCGACTTCCGGCTTGGGTGCCCCTGGCCCCGCCGAGGAGGAGGACAAGGACATGGAAGATGCGGACGCCACGGAGCGGGCTACTCCACCAACGAAGAGGCTGAAGGGTTTCGTGGCGGCTTCCCAGAAGACCACGGTTCAGGTGAACAAACCGGTCTCCCTTGTGCCGGTGGAGGAGGCGGTCTCCCTGTTCCACAAGTTTGTCGGGAAGAATCTCACGGAGGACTTGGTGATTCGCATCCTGGAGGCCTATGTTCCGATGAAGATCCAGATCCGGCAGGAGGAGGTCTGGGCCTCACAGTTCCAGAGGAACAAGGCGTGCATTGGCACCCAGCGGATGCACAGACTCGATGCCGGCCACTCAGACTACAAATTCATGTGCAAGGCATGCGGCACGGGGTGGCCGGAGGCAGCCAAGCAATGCTGGGTCTGCCCGGGCAAGGAGTTCGTCCCCTTCCAGGCACCCTCGGCTAGTACAACCTGCTCATTGTGGAGGGCAAGCCGACCTGGATCCAGCAGCGGGAAGGGGGAAGCCTGGGTGCCGCTGGCCCCGGTGGTACCCGGGCACAGGCAGACCGCAACCTGGTGGACGGCACGGTCCTGGGGAGAGCTCCTCCGAAAACGGACACGGCAGAGGAGATTACCATGGCAGACGTGGTCCCGCTCAACAGGCGGGTGGACATCCGGCAGGAGATCCTGTCCATGGAGGCGGACGATGAGGCGTTGAAGGTCCGGGAGCACCAGGAGGTCAAGGTCAAAGTGCAGCGGTCCCTGAAGGAGGCGGAGGCTCAGAGCTTCCAGCTCTACCACCCCCAGGTGGACCAGGCGATCCGGAAGAAGGAGGAGCTGCATAAGGCCTTGAGGGAGCACCGGGAACCGACCCGGAGGAGTCCTCGGCCAGGCGCCGGCACAAGGAGTTGGTCACGGACGAGATGCTGGACAATGAGATGGCTATCCTGGCGCCTCTCCAGGAGGGCATGCAGGCCCTGCCGTCAGAGGAGGTGGCCAATGAGGGAGCCCGGGCCCTCAGGAAGGTCAACCTGGAGCGATTCAAGGCCAAGCTGCGAGATCAGTACCTGGAGGGGAAGGGCGTTGACGCCAGCCAGGCACTGGCTGAGGCGATGGGCTCCATCCAGGAGGCTCAGGAGGCGAACAAGCGCACCCAGGACACCAACCAGGCATGGATGCTTAACCACACCCTCAAGCCCTTGGAAGTGTCGGCGTGGCCAGATGATCTCAGGCAGGCACTGGAGAGGGGGCTGTTCTGCCCCCTGAGCTGGATGACCCCGAGGACATCCCCAACGTGGGTGACATCAAGGAGAAGTATGTCCCCTACATCAGGAGGCTCAGAGAGGCGCAGCCCATGGAACCAGGAGGCGCTGCTGGAGGAGATGCCCGATCTGGCGACACCGGCCCACCCGGCCCCGGGGCGGACCAGTCAATGCCACAGCAGGACCTGAACTCGGAGGAGGGCAAGCTGTCCCTGCTCCTCTGGGCGATGAAGAGGCACCAAGGCGAGCTACGGATGTTTGGGGGGATCTGGAAGAAGCACTCAAGCGGTGAGATCCCCAAGGGCGCGGACCAGCAATTCAAGCTCACTCCGGAGGAGCTTCTGGCCGTGGAACGCAGGACCCGCCCACTCACGTGCGAGCAGGACCACATCGACCCTGTCATCTACACGGCCTTGGAGATCCGAGCGCAGGTGAACCGGGGCGAGCGCCCGGCGCCGGAGCAGGTGGTGGGGATCTTCTGGGCGAAGGGCGATGGAGTGTTTTGGACAAGGCAGACGAGAACGTGGGACCTGCCGAGCCTGACGGGGGTGTACGCCCACAGGTTCACCTTCAAGTACATCACCTTCCCGCTGATCGTGAAGGCAGCGCCGGGGCCACAATGCGGAGGGCTCGGCCTCGGACAAGTGGATGGGCAACATCCTCCAGATGAGGAAGGAGGCGGTCCCCTTCCTGGAGAGCCTGGGAATCCCCAAGCCGCACAGCAAGGCGGAATGGAGCTACATCTTCAAGGAGATGGGGACGTTTCTGGCGGCCAAGAATTTCATCGTTAACTGCCCGTTGCCGGTGATGGAGATCCCAGTGGCCCCCGTCCACGACAGCAAGGAGGCGCTGCGTTTCAGGGCGGTCTGCGACGAGCGAATCACCCTTCCGCTGTCATCGTTGAGGGCTTTCGACTTGGTGTACACCAAGCTGGTGTCGGGCCTGAGTAAGTCCTCCATGGTGGAGGTCAAGGTCAACTGGCGTTGCAACGTGGTCCATGACTGGGTGGAGCAGGTCCCGCAGGAGGCGGCGGGGGCCCTGTACGACCGGTTGGGCTCCCAGGACCTTATCAGGCAGCTGGGTTGCTCCCCCCCCTTGGGTGCCTCTGGCCGCGGGGGAGGAGCGGCCAAGGAATCGGACCCCAAGGCCAAGATTCTGGGGGGGGCGGACACCACGCTCCGCACGCCGGACCAGGGCACCAGGCGGTACCCTCCTATCACCACGTCCACGGTCACGGCGGTCGCGGGCCGGAAGTACATCAACAAGCACTTCCCAAAAAAGACGAAGCACGTGTTTTGGGCCTCCGTGGAGTGCGGCCTGGTCCTGCCCAGCATCAGCGCCTGGGAAGTGGTGGGCAAGGAGAAGTTCAAGACCACCGGGCGCTACATGTGCAGGTTCTGCAAGGGCTTCTGGAGGGCGAGCCGCGGGGGGACCAGGCTGCTCCAGATCGCGGGGTGGCACAAGGACAAGGCCACATGCCTGCAGCTGGTGATGGACGAGCCCCCGGATCCGGGACAGGATGGAGTTCTACTCGCGGGTGGAGCCGACAGAGCCTCCCAGGGACGAGCGGCCAAGGACTTGGCGATGCGAGCACCCCGCGCATGCGCTTCAGCTCCTCGAATGGCCTGGGGGATGTCTCCACTGCCTTGTGGTCGGTCATCTTGAGCAACCCGGAGAAGTCTGGTGGCCAAGGAGGCGATCTTGAAGGGTGAGAGCCGCTAGGTCGTGTCTCACAGCCTTTTTGGATGGGGAGTCGTGAGATCTCTTCCCACCTGGCTGGGGGGAGGAGTAAGGGTGTCCCCTGTTGGGTTCTTCTTTCACCTGGGTTTCCCCCCCCTGTTCAACGCGTCACGACTGCCGGTTTGCCTCGATCTGGAGGCTGCACGCTTTGGCTGCCCCAAGGACGGGCCATATCGGCCACAGTTTTGGAGAAAGTGGCTGCGGCTGACTCTGGGTTGCCTGAGGTCCCCCTGGGGGTTTTGGGGAATCCCCCGCCGGGTTGGTCTTCCCCCCTCCGTGGTGCTTTTTGGGGATTTCCGGGGGTTGACTTTTGGGTCCTGTTGGGCTGCATGTGGCCTGCCTGCCCCATTTGCACTCGGCATCCTGTGGGGTTGGAACATGCGTGCAGTGTGCCGCGGTTGGGTCCCGGCCGTTCAATAGGAGGCTCGAACCCCCCATTTTCATCATGGCTAGGGTCTCTGCAAAGTTTCTTTTGCGCCCGCCTTACACTCGTCTTTGGGACCGCATTCCAAGGGTCCTGTGGGACACGTTGGCGGATGAGTTTTTTTCCCCGAGACAGACGGACGGGGAGCTGCTGGTTCTGATGTGCCTGCGCCATGGCACGGCAGAGGAAGGGAGGCAGCTGGGCGGGGAGCCGGCCATCCGCTTCGCTCAGATCCTGGAACTCTCAAACATTCCGGTGGGCCAAGATGACCAAGTGGTACCAACGGACTACTTCAACGGCCTGGTGGCGTCGGCGGCGGGCAGGCTTCCCCAGCCTTTGTCCGCGGCGGACCTGGCCGACCTTTGGGATAGCCTATGGTTCCTCCTCATGGCGGCTACGGATGGCAAGCCAAGCGAGAAATTTTCCCCGCTGGAGAATGAATGGGACCGCCAGGACCAACTGAGGTGGTTCTCGCGAGATGACCCGCCCCCACTCCAACAGCCGGAGCTTCTGAAGTGGAGGCACTGGCGGCCCGGGAAGCAGGGAAATGGAGCCCACGACCCAGAGAGCGCTGGAACTCCATATGCGCGGGAAATGGGCGGAACGGCTCCTTGCCCACTTCGCCCCCTTTGCGGAGCACATTGCATACATGCAGGACATCCTGGGGGAGGACTTCCGCAAGGAGGCATTGGACCTCTTGGGGGACAGCAGGTTCCGGACGCTCAGGCAACATTGCCTGGTCTACGAGAGTCTCCGCAAGAGAGGCTTCACCGTCATTCCTTGGCAGGAACGACATGTCCGCTCTCTCCTCAACCAGCTCGCCGATGAGGAGGTCACCCCGTGTAAGTTGCGGCAGGTGTGGAACACCCTCAAGTGGTTCTCAAAGACCTTCGGATTGCTGAAGATAGATGAGCTCCATCGCCTCAAGTCCAAGAAGAGCTCATTGGAAGAGGCGCTCACGGACACGGTCACCAGGCCACAGCGTAAGGCGGTGGTTCATTTGGGCTCTGGAGGAGGGGCCGGCTACGATTGCTGTGCCACCGGCCCCGGCACGCAGGAGGCCCCGGGGAGCAGACACGAGGTGCTGGACGCTTTCATCCTGGGTTTCGCCCGGTTCCAGGTTGGTTGCAGCGCTCGCTTCAATGACCTCCAGCACGTTCACCCCAAGGACCTTATCCACACCAGCAACACTGTGGAGCTGAAGGCCTGGCAGACCAAGACGGTCTCTGCAGCACGAATCAACCGCAACCCGGTCCCCTTGATTGCTCCGAAGTACAGCTTCACGGGAATCCCCTGGTGGACTACCTGGGTGGCCTCGGTAGCCCTTCTACTCAGGGTCCTATACGCACTTTTCCCTCAAGTGGATTGGAACTTCGTCTTTGTCGATGACTTCCTGTGGCTGCTTCGAAGCGAGGGGGCAGTAAACTTGGCGGTGGCGCTGCTGGCAACACTCCTGGCCTTGGGCACCCCGCTTAGCTGGAAGAAGACGCATTTGGCGGAGGTTAACACGTGGCTGGGTTTCGTGGTCCACCCGAACATCCCGCAGGTTCTCATGGCAGCCAACAAACACATCCTGGTTATGGAGGTTTTGCAGACCATGGTGGAAGGGCAGGCGATGCACTCAAAGGACATCGAGAAGGCCCTGGGTCGCATCCAATGGGCGACGGCTGCATGTCCGCTGGCGAAGTCGATGCTCCAGCCACTTTGGGCCTGGAAGATGGCCACCACCACGGTGGGGAAACCCCCCAAGGTGGTCAGGATGCTGGCGTTCATGCTGCGGTTCCTCTTCAACACGCCTTTCGTCCAGTACTCCCCTTACTTGCCGAAGTCCTCTTGGTGGGGTTGCAGCGATGCTAGCGCCTCGGACGAAGGACTGGCATTTGTGGGAGGTTGGTGCTCCAACAAAGTGGAGCCGGAAAAGAAGGAGGTGTACTGGTTCCACGAGCAGATCCACGTGGAGGAGTACCCTTGGGCTTTCAAGAATGGGGATCCCAAGCGGAGGATTGCGGCTCTGGAGATGCTGGGCACGCTCTTCCTCTGTAACATGATCCTCACGCACCAAGGCCCTCTGTCCTCCCGGGTCCGACTCCCGGTGGGCAGTGACAATCAGGGCAACGTCATGGCGATGCTCAACCTTGGATCCAAGAAGCCCTACACGGCGGCGATCCTGATGGAGCTGGTCTTCCTGCTCCACACCCATGGCTGCTCGCTGGCGGCCAACCACGTGCCCCGTGAATTCAATCAATGGGCTGATGAGCTGACGCACCCAGATTTCTCTGGGTTCGACCCTTTGCAAAGGGTCCCCAAGCAGGAACTCTGCGAGGAGTTCGTTTTTCTCCCGCGTCTCCTGAATGGAGATGCATTTGATCTTAGCGTGGGCCCACCCATGCTCCCGTGACCGGAGCCGGTGGGCGACTCACTTCCCCTGGTGGCAGACCCCCCTGTGGCCTGGGTGCCACGGGCCCCGGCTCAGGGGCGGGCGCTATCAGTCTGCACACCCGTTCTTCAGTTTTTGAGATTGTGAGTTGGGTGGCCCATGGGGCCCACCCAGCCTTTGTCATCTGACAGGGGAAGATGAGTCCTGGCACCAACACACTGCTCGGATAAAAGAGTTATCGCGTGCTTGTGTGTGGTGCCGTTTGGTTAGCTTGCATACACATATCTATATACGTTACCACATGTGTAGTGCACGGGGCTGTGTCACACAAACGCACGGACACACACACACATATATTTTATGTATACATATATGGTGTGGCAGGGACGTCCTGGGGGTACTTGGGACATGGAGTTTTGTCCCAAAACGGATGGTGTGGTTATATTTGATTCTGTTAAAGTGGTTCAACTTAAATAAACATAATCTTGCAGTGCCGACAGGAGGCGAAGCGTGAATCTTTATGTGTATCTATATATATATATATATATATATATATTTGCTTCCCCGCGCCCCCCCCCCCCCCCCCCAGAGGTCCACTGTTTAACATTTTTCAAGGTACATTTACAGATGGACGTTTGTTATGTGGGCAGTTCCAGATGGACAGAGCTATTATTTGCTAGGTGGTGCTCCAGTATTCCCCTAGTATTCTCCTAGTATTTCCCTATTAGCCTCTCGGTGTTTTCCTAGAATTCCTTGAGTGTTCCCTGATAAACCCCGATTGTTTCCTTAATATTCCCTTCGAATTCCCTATTCCTTTAGTATTCTCTGATTCCTAGTGTTCCCTTAGCACCCTTCCAAGATACCCAACTATTTTGCTAGTGTTTACCCTTAATACTTCCCCAGCATTCCCTGAATTGTCCCGAATATATCCCGTAATATTCCTCTATTCCTTTATTAGTACCTTACCACCCAAATGTTTGTCCTAGTATTCCTTAGCACTTTCTTAGCAGATCCATAGTATTCTCCCAAACTTCTCAGTAGGTCTAGTATTCCTTAGGCCTTAGCATTTTCTTGACATACTCTAATATTCTTCTAGTATTATCCAAGTATTTTCCTAATAGTTGACTAGTATCCCCTGAACCCAACAAAAATAAAACACAAAACCGAGATACTAATCATGTCCCTAGTTTACTTGGTTGCTTCTGGTTTCTTAAAGTGTTCTCTCGTTTTCTTTGCGCCTTTCTTTTTTGGAGGGGGATTGTCTCGTCTCGAAGTTTGGGTTATGAATCATTGTTTAACTGCCTGAGTATAGTGCGTCGGTGTGCTTTGTTGCAATAACACAAGCCCCATGGCGGGTCTTGCAACATAGTACTAGTATTTACAATATCAGTAACGCACTATTAGACATATCATAACAACATGATAAAGGTTGCGTATTCAACAACAAACTAGAAAACTTGTTTAACTCCTTGTAGAACACAGGTAAGTATAGTATGAAACTCGTTTAGTGAAATCATATTGCATTTGGCACACACTGCAGCAGTACACTACTTCTACAAGTATGCTATGTCTTGTAAGCATTAAGTTTGTTTAGACTTCTACCATCAGCAGGATGTTTTTGCACATATTTAAATCCATATATTATAATACACAAAATATATTTGTTAACCTTAAAAACAACACCATTGCTGTCCTTATGACTGATATATGTGTATATGCATGTGACTTTTTAAATAACCTACCCACCACCACAAATATCAATACCCTTACACCTATCAAGCAAATTATTGTTTGATAAACGAAAGCATGCTAATGCAACAACCGCTAATCATATTCAGCTAACAATGCAACATACACATATATTATATACTCAACGTGTTATGACTATTATATATAGTATGTGTTCCAATCAGAAATGAAATGTAGCCCCAGGCGCTTCAGGCGTCTGAGGCGCCTGAGGCGCCGAAGTACCCGGGTCCAAGATCCAAGATCCAAGATTTCTCTGGAGAGTCTGGGGAAATCGTGGATCTTGGATCCAGGTATGAGGCGCCTCAGGCTCTTACTTCCCAAACCTCTCCGCGTTCTTGGCCTTTCTGAGGATGGAAACCTGGACGCTGTGAAGACCCACCGAATGGTTTGTTAATACTGTCGTTGCAAGTTGCCAAAAAGTTGCATGAGTGGCAAGGAGGCGACACTGTTACCGCCACCTCCATGGCTTTCTTTTTCAATTTCTTGTGCCACGTTGACCGCGTGTCAACAGGACATGTCTCATATGTCTGAAATTGGGGAACTCTGTTGTCGGTGCTTCCTGAAACAGAAGCAATCAGGAAACCACCCAAACCCATGCCTATTGCGAGTTACTGTCAGTTTGAGTTTCCGCTCCAAGGGTGTGATTTGCTTTGGGCACCGCCTGTTTGCTTTGGGCACCGCCAGAGCAAGTTCGGGGCCTTTCTGGCACTTGAAGGCGTGCTTTCGGACTTCGGTTTTGGGTCGGAACTCGTCACACTTCAGGTCGATTTTGTTCGATTCCCCCGGAGGCAAGCTGCTAGTTTTGGGAAAGCAGGATGGATGAAATGAGTAAGGAATCAACCTCAAGCAGGCTCACACAGGTGGGTTTCCCAACAGTTCTGAATGACAGTTGAAACCGCCAGAGACTGATTAGCTGACTCCTTACCGGGCTGAATCTCAATGTTCCCATTATCCTGAGAGCCTGCTATTCTTAGAATCGTCACAGTTTGGGTCCAGCTTTGGCAACTTGCTTTATGCATTGATTTCCCAGATCTCTCTCCGCCAGTGAAAGCTGGCAATGTTCAGAGACTGCAAGAGTTTCAGCTGTGCCCAGGGAAGAATGCACATGTCCCAGAGGCAGTTTTAGCCCAAAGAATGTCAGCAACATTTGGCAAGCTGAGTGATGTTTTTCGAGACATGTTTGAGGCGTTGGACAATGCACTGGTTCGCTTTGACAATGCCAAATTGATTCGCACAGGGACACACCCAATCCGAGTGCTCATGCGTATGCCACGAGCATCACTTTTAGTGCCATGGGCTGCTTGCGGCGCATGGGGCGTTTCCATCCGTTATGCGGGCGCTACACAGCACGAGCTTTGCTGTGTTGGGTTTCAAGCCCACATGGGAGCCCTCAGGGTGGGGAGGCTCAGGGAACAGACAGGAGTCCTGTTCGTTTGGACTCCGGTTAAGCCAGCTTCCTGACAGCTGCCTGTTTGAGCCTTTCCCATGACCCGCGCTCTGCCCGTTTCCGGTCGGCATGGGCCCCCAGGCAAGAGCGTGGCAGGGGCGTGCCACGGGGCCAAGCGGCGCTGCGAGCGTGGCACGCCTCCGAGGGTTGGCAAAAAAGGCAAGGCACGAGTGAGGCGTCGCAATTTCTGTTCATGGGGAAGAGCGTGCGTTTCGCAGCTTCATTGAGAAGAACCCGGTGCGTGAAGTGTTTCGCCGAACCTTGTGTTTTGTCATTGGCCTGGGCGGTTCTGGTGTAAGGAGGGTGCTTGCTTGCCTGTATGCGTGCCAGCTGGCTGTTTTGCTTGGCTGGCTTGCTGGCTTTGCTTGCTTTCTTGCTTACGGTCGACACGGCGTTTAGATCGAATGGATACGTTCTTGGAGCCGCGGAGGATACACGGGCTGTGAACTGATGTTGACATCTTGACAGTCTTCTTTGGCTGGCATACGAGGTGGGTAGCTGCCAGCTAGTCTTCTTCTTTGCGTGACCCTTTTGTTGTGCATAACCGTTGAAGTGCCCAATGAGACCCACGTTGCTGCTTCAGGAATTTCTTGATAAACACAAGATGCAGCGATCAAAGACCTCGCCCCTGATGAAGGTCCCTCTCTTTGGCATCTCTCACTGCTTCATCCCTATTTGGGAGTAAGCTCAAACCCCAAGAAGGCGAAGTGCACCAAGCTTTCAAGCCGTTGATGGCTTGACGCCTGACCGGTCTGGGTCCAATCGGCCAGCCTCTTGCCAGCCCGCCTGGCCGCCCTGGCTGCTATTCACGCAGTGGACCTGGTGCGTGCGGCACTGTCCAGAGAAAAGTCGATGCGGCGATGTCTGTGTTTTGACGGTTTTTCAGGGGGTTGGAAACGGAAAGGAACAGTGGGCGCGCGCGCCGGAGGGGGGGGGGAGCAGAAACGTTGCATACAAGAAGCCAACTCGTTGGTTCGGTGTTTCCTTTCAGTTTTGATGCCAACTGCAAACACCACGTTTGATGTGTAAACGGGAATGTGTCCGTCCACAAGCGATTGACCCTGTGTCCAGAACATGCAGGCCAGGATTCCGTACATGTCTGATAATAGGAAGCCGGTGCAGAAAAGAAGGGTCTAACATCACGCAGAAGCAATCTGGGGACGGTCCGCAACTGGGGAGCGGTGAGTCCTACAGCTGTTTTTTTGGCTTGGCCCCGCCTGGTTGGCTGTTGGTCACAGGTGCTGCCTTGCTGCCTTGCATGTTTTCTGGTCAACCATATCTTGCCTCGGATCTATAACCCGTCAATACGACCTTTTTTCTTCAGCTATTGCTGGTGATGAACCAACATATTGAATGTCTTTCTCCCGAGACTTTGAAGTTGCTCCACTTGGTGAGAGAATCAACTGTAGTTCAGCTTATGCGCCGAATGTCAGAGGCTCTTTCAGTAATATGGAGGTGTCTCCAGATGGCGAAATCCCAAAATGGCTTGCGGCTTCCCTTTGGAACCAACCAAAAGGGGGTTTTGCTCTCCGAAAACGCTCATTCGCGTGGTAGGTCCTGACAAGAACCATGAACTTTGGCCGAGAGCTAGTGCTGCAGCCTAGAAGGGCTCGCCGGCAGTACCCTCGCCGCGATCCGGGATTGAACAATTCCTCGCCGGGACGACAGGGAGGCGCGGTGGGAAAGGGGGGCAAATAGGGCTCCGGGAAAAACCTGTGGGGTAATCAGTTGAAGACAGGCAAAGGGAGGGCTTCCTTGCATCGTTTCTGAGATGGATCAAATGGTGGCCGATGTACTTTTGTACATCAGATCCTGACTCAAAGGGGCTGGTTAGCTCCTGCTGTTTCTTGTGAAGGTCGACCTCAGTCTATTCTCTTCCCTGGTCCTTCTAGGTCCCTATTGTCAGGGATGCTCCTGGATCCTTCAGGAAATGCCCAGGACAACTTTGAAGGGTTATTCAGCAAACCGTGGCCGTGCAAAGAGTTTCGACAGGTGGCGTCGCCCACGTCCCCATGCGCCTCGAGCTAGTGCCGCTGTGGACATTGGCGGCATGGGGCTGAGGATTCGGCTTCGCAGTCTTCCAGTTGCCCTTTGTCCCGCTACAAGGTAAACCATGGCTTAGCCGTGTGACAAGTGCATGGTACCCTTGGTCACAGACACGTTTGCTACTGCTTCATTTGAGCTTTGATGTTTCATGAGGCATGGAAATCAACAGAGCTACGAGACGTCTTCTTAACAGCCAAACTTGTTGTTCGTACACAGATTCAAAGCTTCAAAGCAGCAGATGCAGGCAGTGCCAGAGCGGCCAGGATAGGCGCCCTCCAAAGTCAGTTTGGTTGAACAACGCTGGATTGCGCTGGTTTCAGTTGTCTGCAACCCAGTGCCAGTTTTTCTCTCAACAAGAAACACCTAGGCTGGAAACTTGGTCCCTTGGGGTGGGAGGAAACCGAGTCACCGCCCTGCCAAGGCCGCGGTGAGCTTTGACCAGCATGAGGCCACTGTGTTGATGCAGGCAGGGTGGTCTCTCGGATTCGAGCTTTGCTTGGAGCGCTTTTTTTCTTCTCCCGATATGCCTTGATCGCATCTTGGTGAGGAACAATGAACACGCATACCGCAATGTGTTGGATCGACCTGAACAAAACAAGAACCTTTCGCGGGGGATCTTGTCCCAATTTGTGGCAAGTGCTGCCCGCCCAGACCGGCCTCAGCCGGAGCCGCCGAGTGAAGCGAGAAGCGCCGCTGGCGCTGAATGCCGGGCGCTCAAGGCCCGCCCATACCACTCGCTGATCACAATGCCTTTTTGATGTTTTCACGAACAAACCGCCCCATGCCACACCAACAATCTTTGGGGCCCTTTGCCAATAGCTGCCCTTGAGACCATGATCATGTGGTGGACAAAGGGCACCCTTTGCCATCCCTCGGCCTTTTGTCTAACCGAATCTGGCTGGACACTCATGGATTTCAGGCAGCCGACAAGGATCCCTAGTATGAGAACCAGCATCAAGCCTCGCAGTCGACACCACGGCTAACAGAGCAGCCTCACTGTCATGCCTACTGTGGGCATGGAACCATGGCTTGAACAAGACAGTGTCATGTTGCTTATTAACGCAACCTAGGTCATGGTGGTTCTGTCCTGATTTGTGGATGGACCAGTGTGTACTCCCTTAAGCTCTTTTTTGCCAGACCATGACTTTCTGGGGCTGTTAGCCTGCCGTTGTCCGAATCATGGCACGCCTGCTTTTGAGGTTACGGGCAACGACACAGCAGCCACCGGGCCAAAGAGCAATGCCACAAAAGCGGCGGCTGAAGCAACAGTGGCAGACAGCACTGCGAAAGCTGCAGCCACGCCCGAAGGCGATGCAAAAGCTACAGCCAAGAGCGACACTATAGAAGTGTCTGATGCAACTGCAGCCAATGCAACGGAAAGTGCATCCAAAAGCGACGCTGCAGAAGTTCCAGAAGCAGCTGCAGCAGCCAATGCATCAGAAAGTGCGGCCAAAAGCGAAGCAACTGTAGCAGGCAATGCAACAGAAAGTGCAGCCAAAGCGGCAAGCAACGCCACAGCGGAAAAGCCACTGCTGCCGACCAGCAGCTCCACTAAAGCTTCTGCAGCCAATTCCACAGACACAGCAATCAAATCGGACAACGAGACCGCCCTGCTCTTTGGCTGCATTGATCAGGGAGTGTCCTGCAAGCCCCTTCCTTGTATCAGGGTCGGCCGCCAAAGGAGCCTCAGGGTGACAAACTGATGGTGACAACCCAAGCTGATCAATTCCCCATCCTTTGGAATCGGATGACGTTCGTGGTTTGTGATTCTCGCTGGTTGCTCTTCCCTTTTCCCTCGTTCGCCTCTAGCTCCTTCTGGTGCCCCTTCGGTTCTCTTTGCTTCCTGCCTGGTCCCTCTTTCCACAGCTAGAGCATCAGAGACCTAAGGCCTAAGCACGACAGCCAGGAGCAGGCGATGGAGGACAGGCGCGGAGCTGCAGAAGGCTTTCCAAACTGGGGCTCGCATTTCCCAATACGGGTGGCTTTCTTTCGATTTCCCGCCCAAATCATGAAGGCGACAGCTTTGAATGGGAAGCTCGGCGTACCTGTGCCTGGAGGGCGACCTGGAGCAGTATGGGCAGTGAAACCCAGGGGGCACACGAATCTTTTTAATATGTTTTCATCTCGTTGGCTCGCAGCTCACAGCGGATGGCGGAGGGCTCCCTTGATCCATTCGGTCTACACGCGAATCGCAACTTTGGGCAAGGCGCTTTGGGAACGTTTGGCTTGTGCCAGGCAAGCTGCAGCCGAGAAGGCCTGAGCTTTGTTTTGCGGGCAAAGTGACCGGCGGGCCTTCTGACCCGAAAGTCGGCGGGGAAGCTTGCTTCTGATCAACAATGTTCGGCTCGGATTACCCTCCCAGCAACAAACATGGAAGTGCACAAAGCCCTTCCCCAAAAGTTCCCAAAGGGACCGTGTCGGTGGGAACCACCCCTGATTTTAATCCAGAGGGAGTTGGCGGCCTGAAGTAAATATTTTGGACAGGGCAAACCTTTGCCCTTGACTGTGCTTGTGCAGGTTTCTATTTTGCAAGCTGTGCCACAAACAGGGCATGGATGCCCAAACCAAGCCTAAACTCCTTTCAGCTGCTTGAGCAACAGTGAGGCTGAGCAGACTTTAGGATTGCTACCAATTCGGGCAACATGAGGCATCTGTTTCGGACGGACGTGAACAGTTCCAGCAAAAGTAGTTTCTTTGACCAAAAAGCACCCCTGTGCCTGCCAGAGCAATGCAGCTGTGCTGGGCTGGACGCCGGAAACCCAAAGGAGTCTGAGCAGTCCGCCGTGCATGTGCTTTGCCTTTTGTGTGTCAAACTGGGGCCATTGGGTTAATGATGAATTTCCTGCTGGGTAACCCCATTTTCGAGTGTTCCGGGAGTAGGCACATCACCGCACCAAGGCCGGACGACAATGCCAGAGCCTCGGCTCGCACGCTGCAGCTCAGGTCTCGGGTTGAACCGTGAGATGCACACGTGACAAGCTGCGGCAGTTCTCAGCAAGACGGGTTTGAGAAAGAACCGCCCTGCGATCCTGAGCCGGAGAGCTGCTCCAGTACGAATCTTTACGACACAATGGGTGAGAGCTTTTCAGGTGAGGAACACATCGACCAGAGGCAATCGTGCAGTTGTAGGTAGCATGCTTGCCAGCATTTCAGGCCCTCAGAGAGTCAGAGAGAAGGACTGTGACCATTTTGCTGCCAATACACAAAAGGGCAAGGGCATGCAATCCAGACATCGGTACTTTGTTACTCCGAGGGATTAGCTTGGAACCATCCCTCTTTGCCAAGCTGGTTGCACCAGCCCATTAGCTTGAGCCACAATCAAAGGCTGGCTAAGTGAAGGCTGTCAGGGGACAGTCCCAACCATACATACCTCTCAAAATCTAACTTTGTTTCTTTACCATGGATTTGGGTAGACCCCCTTTGCTGTCGCTCTCATTAGTACTCACCTGAAATTGCATGTTTGAAGCTTCAGGGCGTCGCTAAGGTCAAGGCCACTGCCGACTACTCCTCTAGCTACGCGCCTCGGCCGCCATGGCTGAACACCGTACCACCGGGTTGTTGTTTTTCTTCCTTTTTTTAACGTGTGTGTATGTATGTTTTCGCCCTCTCCGGCAATTGGTTCTTTCATTAGATCAAGAATTGCCGCCCAGATGAAAGTCACCCCGGGTGTAATGCTCAAAATCTGCCAATGCGGCCGAACGAGAGGGAGGTGAAGCAACGATTGAGAGTGTAGAACATCGACAGATCAAGTAAAGCAGCCTCTTAGTCGATGCGCCGCTTGTGGTGCAGGGGGAGGCATGCATCGATGAGCTTCTTACATGACAGTTGGATAGGCTATCGGTCCCAAGGGGCCACAAGTTAGACCCCAGTCATCCATTGCTTTGTTCGGCATGGGGCAAGGAAGAGGTGGAGGGCATCTGCCTTTCCGCTCACCAACATGTTCTTCTAGCAAAAGCGAAGCTTTAGACGTACCGGACACATGTACAAAGTGCAGGTGTGAACGGGCATCGGTATAGGCAGATTGGTTTTGCCACTTGCAGAAACGAAGCATGTGTACAAACACGGTCGGTGTGCGTGCGCGTGTATGTGTGTGTGTGTCTCTCTCTCTCTCTCTGTTTTTATGGCAGAGACATGATGGCAATTCTACTTTCACCAGACCAGAGGTTGATAACCTTGGCTTGAGCACGTAGCCTGTCATTGCCTCAATGGCATTTGCCTCTTCCAGTTGATTATGACACGGGGTTGCTGGAAGTGGGGCCCGTGGACCGAACACCGTGCCGCTGCTTGGCTGCGCCGATACACGCGTGCTGATCATGCTTTGTCGTTCTTAGAGGCGCGGCTCTGGGACACTCTAGGACACATGTTGGATGCCTTCAACGGCTTGCGGTTTTCACTCTGAAGTTCAGCTTTCAAATTCGGCATCCGCAGACTTGCGCAAGGACCTGCAGAGCTCCAGGGGCAGCGTGCTGCTCTGGACCATGGCGGCCTGCTACGGCGCCCTCACGGTGCGGGTTTTGGGCTTGGGCGCGTGGCTCGGCTCTTCGTGGAAAAGCTTGTGTTTGGTCCGGGCAGGCAAAGACGGGCGTACACACCCCTCTCACAGTTGAATGCGATTGTATCTGCATATCTTTTGTTTGAACCATTTCTGAGATGGTCTTTCGAAACATGAGACGGGCTTTAGAGCTCACAGCTCGCTTGCACACAGCTTGCTTTGCGCTGCCAGGTCTTTGCGATTGTCATCTTCATGATTTGCGCTGACGCCCGCCGGCAAGTTGGGGATGGCAGATGAAAACAACAGGTCTGGCCCATGTTCGCCAATAATTTAATATCAGTATCAATGGTAGGTCAATCTTGATGGGCAATACACACCTATCAGGACGGATGATCGAAGCCACCCCTGCGGATCTTTCCCGCCTGAGGACAGACAGAGGCAGCTGTCAGAAGAGAAGGCGCCGGGCCCTGGATTTGTCAAGTCGGTGTGCTGTTCTTACCCTGGGAGGGGGTGGTTACTTTTGTTTCTTCGTCCGTGCAAATTGGTCCAGAGCACTGAGTCTGCGCCTGGCAGAGAAGGGCACCCGAGCCAACCTCATGCCTTGCACACCAGGGACACTGAGACACGTTCAGATGAAAACGGCTCCCCGCCATGGCAGGCCTTTGCCAGGCAGGGGCTGACGTGTCGGGATGGACAGACTTGTGCTGTGACAGCTGTGCTTTGCCTCAGGGAGGTTTGTATTTCGCTGTCGCATTTCTGGCGATGCAGTTCGGACTTGAGATTTGTGAATGCAGAGCGTGTTCCTTGGCCAAACCTCCTTGTTGGCGCCCTGAGCTCAATCCGTGGTTTCAGCTTCGCCAAGCTATTTGTTCCAGTGAGGTAGCGAAGCCTTGGTCATTGGTTCCCTCTTTTTATTCATTCAGCGCTCGTCCGCGGCCCTGCTCTGCCAGGCCGGTGATGTGAGGCTGCCGAGGCCAGGGTCAGTTTCTGGAGCCCTAGGCTCAATGGAGGCCCTGACGATTGCGTCCATGTCTCCCCGGATTGAGTCCACGCTTTTGTAAACAGGTGCGTGAAGGCTTGTACGCTAGGCGACTGTCAATGTCAATTTGAGAAATTTCCTTTCATTTCAGCTCTGGTGGCAGTCAGAGTTTGCCACTTCTGCCTTTTGGCATGTGAGTTTTAGCTTGGATTCAAAGTCTGCCGGAGATGCGCCCAAACAGCATAGGTTTGGATCGAATGGAAGGCACCCCCATTCAATCCCCGGCACTTTGACAGGTGCGCTGGAGCTCGGCGCCTGGCCTGACGAGCCGAGTGGGAATCACCCCGCGGAACTGACCTCGGTGCGAATGTGAGCGAAAAGAACCGCTTTCAGGCGTGGCATGGAAGAAGACATGATATTTGGGGATATTTGTTCTGGACATGTTGCGAGGGCTTGCATGCGCTGCCAGGCAGGAAGGGAGCCAGACATGGCAAACTCGATGCTTGCGCAACATGTCAGGCTCAATAGCGCATTTGCTTCATGTTTCAGGGCATCCATGTGAAAGGCAGGTCTTACACTTGAGAAGCAGGCCAATATGTGAGGTCGAGTCGACGCAGCTGCCGACCTACAGCGAGCAAGCTGACAGGCAGCACAATGTCCTTACTGAGGGACTACGAGAATAACACGCACAGACACCACATTTTGTTTCTCTGAGTCTTGTCATCATGGCGGCTCAGGAGAGATTGCAAGTGTTTCAGAGTGTGGTTTACTACGGCTTCAGGGATCAAGGCTCGCAAGTCAAGATTCCGTCGCCCAATCAGGGCCTTCTTTTATTTGTTCTTGCACAAGTGATACGACGCTGGCCTTCACAGCGTTTTTTCATGGCCCGCTCCCTTTCAGGGGGAGCCTGCGACGCAGGAGTTGCCACCACCAGCCAGACGGCCGATTGAGGAGGATGAAGAGGAGGAAATGCAGGCAGCGCACACAAGTGGGCATAGTCTTGCTTCTGATGAGTTTTTTGGAAGAGTGGAGGTCCAACTTGGGCCAAAAAGCCTACAGGTCCAAAACCAAAGGTGTTGTGGTGGGAAGACATTTTCTGTTTCGCGTAGGTGAAGAAAAAGAAGCGCGTGGAGGAGGTGCCGCAGCGTGGGGAGGCCCAGGAAAGGCATGCATAATATATATATATAGCATTTATGGTACCCCCCCCTCCCCAAAAGAGCCAACAACAACAACGACGACGACACCGACGACGACAACGACGACAACAAGCAACAGCAGCAGCAGCAGCAACAACACCTACCTTTTCCAGAAAACACTTGACATTTACAGGCTTTTCCACTAAAGTCAGTGCCTATCTCCTGCCGCGGAGTTGATCAGTAAAGTTCGGAACAATACCATACACACACATATATATTGTATGTAAAACGCCTGGGTTAACGTGCAAGTTCCATTCTGAAATCACTCTAATGATCAGGTGTTTTTCAAAGGTCCCAAGCAAGCATGCTATTTCTCTCGTCTATATATATAATACAATATAATATAATGTAATTTGATAAACTACACTATGGCATCATACAATACAGTGCAGTCCTGTGCAATACATTACGGTACAGTCCTGTACAATACACTACAGTACAGTCCAAACAATACAAATACAATACAACACAACGTGTAATGCAATGCAATACAATAAAATATGATTCAAATTCATACAGTATCATGCACATATATAAAACATATGTGTGCATACATTGCATTACATCACATGACATTACATGACATTACATGCCATGACATGCAATTGCAGTACATGACATGACATCACATCACATCACGTCAAATTTCATTACATCACATCCAATCACGTCACACCACGTCACATTACATTACATCACACTACGCTACACAACACATCACATCACAGTACAACATATCACGCCACATCACGTCACATTGCATCACATCACAGTACATTACATCAAAACACACACCCATACATACATACATACATACATACATACATACATACATACATACATACATACATACATACATACATACATACATACATACATACATACATACATACATACATACACACACATACATACATACATACATACATACATACATACATACATACATACATACATACATACATACATACATACATACATACATACATACACACACATACATACACACATACGCAAACGCATACACATACACCACGCACACACACGTATACACACACATACGCATACACATACACATACACATACACATAAACATACACATGCACATACACATACACATACACATACACATACGTACGTACATACATATACATATACATCTACATATACATGTACATATACATATACATAAGCATATACATATACACATACATGTACATATACATGTACATATACATTGTGAGAGGCGTTAATCCTAACCAAGGACTAACCCAGAATCCACGTCTCACCCGTGTCCCGACTCTCTGGCACACCCGCGAAGCGGCTCGTTGTTTTCACAGGCAGCGCACTCATTCACCGTGCGCATGTGGCTTGAGCCAAAATAGGCACGCCACTCCAACTTCCTCAAGGTGGACATGTCAACTCGCAAGACATGTCCACTCATGCAACCTCAAGCAAAAATAGCTCACTTACCAAAGCCTAATGCCTATGGCTGCAATGACAAAATCATGCATGAGAATGCCAAGATCTGCAGTCGCCCCCAGTTGCAGCCTCCAGCCGCGGCGGGGAATGCAACTCCAGAGCATTCTCATCCTTAATTGTGGGAACAGCCCCATTCTTCAAATTGCGGGGGCTCCCTATCCTATTCCACTGGGCAGTGGCCAATTCCTTATACCCTTCATCCGGCCCTGGACCTGGGCTCAGTACTGCTTCGGCTCGGCTCATCCGATCTTTCCAGCCTGGAAAGTTGCAGTCGCAGCTTCTCATTCTCAGTCTCCAGCGCCTTGTCTAGCAAGTGAACCAGCTTGCCGCTCCCATCGACGGCTAGCTTAATCCAGCTCACAAACTTCTCATTCTGCTTCTGGCTGAAGAAGACCTGATTCTGCATGGTGCCCAGCAAGGCCAAATAGTTACTGAAGAAGGCAGAATCCGAGTTGTCATACTTCTCCGCGTTGTATGCAGTGTGAATCTTATCCACGGTCTGGAAGACCTTGAGCGCCAAAGCGCTATCCACAGCGCCTCGCCCGGAAAGATTGAACACAGCCGCGTTAAGCCTGGAAAGGTGGTCAGATCGCAACGATCCCGGGGGTTTCGATTCCTTACGAATGTCGTTGAGCACCTGTTGCAAATACAACACGGCTCCCTCCGAAGTTGCCAACGGACTCGAGAAATCGTCCCTGACCAAACCTGAACTCTGCCCGCGAGCGTCATCCCGCTCCGCACTGGCCACTCTCGGTTGCTTATTCCTACTCCCGGTACCCAGCTCCTTAGCCTTACTCACTAGGCCTTGAAGGCAACCGACTTCGACATATTCACTCCTAGATGGAGCCGAACGCGACCTTAGCGAAAATCCCGGACTGGTCACTTCATCAAGAATGGGGACCGCCTGGAGGGTTTCTCCGGCGCCCCCAGCCCGATCCTCGCCTATCGTCGACGCCACACCGCCGGTCAGCGGCTGGTCGGCCCATCGCTGCCTGGCCACGATAATGTGCTGGCATTCCGTACCCAGGTCAATGAACGCTTTGCAGGTACACTTCATAACATTCCGTCCCAAGACCAACTCCTCTGTCACAAAGACATGACCCGTCCTTGTCATGAATTTCTTGGTCCTCTGGCCTTCCCCAAGCATATTGCCGTGAAGTCGGTGCATGGCTTTGTTCCTACACTTGCGGGATACTGTCCAACCACACCACGTCATGAAAACAACAAACATGCTCATCAAGGTAGCCCGCAGGAACAGCCCCATAGTCTCCACAAGAGCAACTCCCTGCGAACCCATTTTGTCGACTAAGAGGACCGTGTTGACCGAAACACTCCCCATGACATCTTCCACAACATTGTCAATCTGGACCACACCTTTGTAACCAAGAGGGATGAGGGCAAGCATGGTTCCCCAATAAACGAGGTTCAATTGGTTGCCATGCTCAGCATGGGCCTTCTTGTTCCGGCCTTTCCGGCTCGAGAAACCAGGCCTCCGCACTTTCTTTCTGCTGCGCTTCTTGCGGTCGCCTTTGCCAGGATGCCGTCGCCCGCCCCTCTTTTTGGGCTTGCGACTGAACCGGCGAAATACATCCTCATCCTCTGTCACGACATCATCCGAGCTGTCCTGCTCGCATGTGCCCTCTCGAGCACGGCTGCACTTATAGCACGTCAGCCGTGCTTTGACGTTCCTTCCGCCACATTGGCGGCAGTCCCAACCGCGGCCTGCAGCAAGCTCTTCCAAAGCTTCGGCCCGCGCGGACTCTCGATGCCGCCTCTCGGTGCTCCGAACATGTTCACCTGCTGGTCCTCGGCCGCTCGCGCCGGCCGACTCAGGATGTGGCCGAATGTCATCATCTTCGTCCTCATCGGAGCGCCGCATGACACTCACTCTCTTCGTATTGCGGGACCAAGGAAATTGACCCGGCACTGGAGCCGGCCTGGACTCTCCCGGACCGAAAACTCCTCCCGGTCTCCTCCATGGCGGAGTGGCCTTCGGTTTCACCACAGCTCTCACCGGTTCCACTGGCCCGGACCGACTCCTTGATCGGCTCCTGCTCTTCAGCCTCAACGGCTGGCCGCCACCACCACCTCGATCGTCGGGATAAAAACTGTCATCATCTCCTCCAGATTCCCCCTCTCCCGACTCCTCGATCTCAACGGACTCCTCGTCGTCGAGAGACACATATCCGGTCGGCGGTTCCGCCGGTGCCGGCAACGGCGGCGGAGCAATTTCATCATCTTCTTCCGGAACCGCGGCAGAGCCTCTGGATGATTCCCGCTCCGCGCGTTCCTTAGCTGCACGTTCCCGTTGCTCCAAATAATAAGGATGATATTGGTGATCCGCCAACAGGAATCTGTACTTGTTCTGGTCGTGCTCTCTCAGAGTTCGCTCTTCGAACCCCGGACCAACGGCAGCAGCCAAAAGCGCCGTCTTGTCGATCAGCCCCTTCCAGTCCGCGGGCGGATCTGTCCCGCGACCAGAGGCAGTTGCCGTGGCCGTACTGGCAGGCGGAGCAATTGGCCTCACCTCAATTGCTCCCGCCTTCTTCGCGGGCGGAGCTTCTGATGCTCCCGCCTTCGCGGATCTCGCAGGCGGAGCTCTAGGGGCTCCCGCCCGCTCACGGACTTGTTCCGTCCGGAACTCAGCCACGGTCGGGGAAATGGCAGGCACATCATAGACTGCTCCAGCAGCAGTCCCCTTTGAGCTAGCTGTGCTAGCCGCCGGAGCCTTCCCCTGATACCGGGCAGAGTAAGCAGCAAGCGCACTGAGGTACTGCTTAACTCCAGGCCCCGTCAACCCACCCTGGCTGCTTTGCGAGAAGCTACGGTTCAGAGGCCCTAACCTCTGGATGGTTTCCTGCCTATCCGGCCGCACAATCAGGCCGCGATCGGCACTCCCAAAAAGAAGATCTCCTTGGCGCCCTCCCGTAAGTACGCTCCACGCACTAAGCTGGCCAGGATCCACTGCTTGATCTGTAAGGTAAACTCCTTCTGCTCCGCAGTGCAAAGTGAAGGATCGCTTCCAAAGATGCAACCAGCACAACGTCCGCACTCCTCCGCATGAGATTCAACGGGTACAAGAAAGCGCCTCGCGTGGTCAGGGCAAAATGCGTCGTCTGACGATCCGTAGTGCCTCCACCAGGCAACAAACCACCGCTCCGGATACTCTCAACGTGTCGCCCGAAAGTCCCGTGCGCGAGCATCAAGTCCGGCACGTTGTTGGGCCCGTACGTTTCAGTGAAATGCTCGTGATCTGCTCGAGGATATAGTTCCTGAACTGAAACTCCGGTGGCACTGCTATGGCCCTGCAGCGCTTTGACGCAGGTGGTCCCCCCGAGGTCCGCGGTTACGAACCTCGTCTTGCCGGACTCCCCTCAGGGCCAGCAGCAGCCAAAATTTCGGCTTCTGAGCACCCGTACGTGGTCGCGAGCCACGACACCGGGAGCCAGCCTCCTTCGCCCACTGGCGCGTGCCGCAGGGCTTTGACCATGCGCCGGGACAAAGCCCGGACATCCACCATAGCTGACACAGTCACACAAATGCTGCACTCGACAAAAGCACTGCCTCCAAAGCCCGAATGGCCTAAATTGCATGCTCCAACTAATGCAACTCCTATCATGTGCAAGCAGGTTGATTCGAGCCATATGGAGTGCATAAGCGGCATGAATCCATGGGACCAAGCTCATCCGGGTAGGATGATTGTGATCTGAAACCACTGGATCATGCTTGCCTTTCTCCCCAGTCTCTGGTTTGGACTGGAGTTCGTCCCCAAGACCTCTTTTCGAGAAACCCAAAGCCTCCAAAGCTTCCCCGGGTTTCTGGGCTACCTGAACCCCTGCTTTCTTTGCAGCTGCACGGATCTCCTCATCATACTCAACATCAGTGAGAATCCTTTGATCAAGGCATTTCCCGGTACGAACCGTAAGGTCATCCACGTAGGCCAACCACTGTTTGCCATACCTCAGGGTCCGGTTCCTTCCAGGGGCAAACGCCCGATCTACTGTGTAGCAGAAGTCATCGGGTCCATTGGTGGGTCCAAAGGTCAAACACAAAGGCAGGAACTTCCCGCTTCTGGATACTATGGCGAGCACTTCCATGGCTCTCCTAGTGTTCGCAACTTGGTTGAACCCTGTCACCGCATCAACGAAGGAAAACCAAGCCGAACCAGCAGCGCAAGCCAACACGTCACTTGCTTGCCTGCAATAGTAGGTTGACCTCTTCACACGGGCATTTACCCTACGGTAGTCAACAACCAGTCTCCTTTTCCGCTGTTTCTTGTGCTCAGGGGCCTCTTTGGTCGGAAATGGCGCGGAGCCCCAAGGGGATGAGCCTCGAACCAACTGCCCTCTAGCAACTTCACTCTCGAGCTGTTCATCAACCCAAGCAGCGGCTTCACCCCTCAACGCGTGAGGTTGACTAGAGACCGGAGCTCCAGTAGGGATGCAATCGTGCGAAACTCCCCGGATGGTCGTTCGCGGGGTCCCTTCTACCCAGAAGGCAGCAGCTTTCCTACTGACTACGTCCTTACTTGACAAGTAGGGTCTCTTAGCTTCAGCAGTCTTGCCGAAGTGAAGCCCTTCTACTACCTGTTCCCTGTATTCAGGGGTCCTCCTGGGGTCCTCAGTCACCTTTGAACCACTGAGTCGGTACACAGAAAGGTCGGACTTCACGGAATCCCATTCCCCTTTCTTAGCAAGACCGTCCCAATGGATCCTCATTTCCTCGGAGAACTTCAAAAGTTCAGCCTCGAGTCGTTCCCTTTCCGCAGCCGTAACCGATTCCCACTCCCCTCCGGTAAGAACATCGGCCTCGGGAGAGGCAGCGGCCGCGTTGGCATGCAACCGCGGCTCCGCGCCCTCTTCCGAGCCGGCACTCCTAGGATGGACGGCGAAGACGGACGATCCGACAGGCATAGAACAACCGAATTGCTGTGGCTCCTTCAGCCACTCCGAAAGGGGTCCATCCCCGTGACACTTCTTGACTTCAAGTTGTTTGGAAGTGGGACCAAGGGACACCCAGTAGGATTCACACAACTCTTCGGGGTAGATCCCTACTCAACTTACCTGCACCTGCCCACTTCGGCCCCAGTCCGGGCTCATTGTCTTCCCTTATCTTCATCGAGCCTCGGATTTGCCGGTGTTGGTGCAAAGTCCTCAAAAGCGCGTCCGGCTTCCTACACCTCAGAGAGAACCCAGACAGGTCGGAGTTGCTGACCCATATCTGCCCTTTCTCAACGGGGTTTCCAAACGATCCGTCACTCACGTCCAACGAGGTCATGTTGTACTGACAGGAGTCGGTCCGAACCATGGCCCAAGGCCTCCTAGGTTCAACGAGGGTCCCGAATCTCTTGACGAAAAGTTCAAGGGAAAACAGCAAACTCCCGACAGGGTTCTCAAGGGTTCCGATGCCGTTCGCTTTCTCCTGGTGGCTAAGCAGGTCACATGAAAACTCTGCTAGAGCCAAATCCTCACTCGAGGGGGTCTGCTCGCCCAATCGGCTCAGCTTTTCACACGGCGCCCCCACATGGAGGACTTTCGGTTTCATCACCTTGCTGATCAACCAAGCAAGGAGCGCCCGGTCCGAGTTCTTTCGCAGATCCCAATCCCGACCGTAGCTTCTATACAGCCGGTCAACGGGTTCTCCAACCAACAGACCACGGCGCCTAGCGGCCTTAGTGAGCCCACCGTGTCCGGCGAAAACCTCCAAGAAGTCAACTCCGTGCTGGGGCACACCTTCATTCCGAAGGTATTCAAGGACAGCTTTCTGTTCTCTCGCGAAGCCATCCGAAGGCCCAGCGGCGAACACTCCCACGCCACTTTCTGTTTTCCCGCCCTTGAGGATCCCGACCAGGTCGTCCAGGGGCTCAGAGTACTCATGCTCCCCTCGCCTTTCCGGGTCCCTCTGGGCCGGAGGCCGCTCTTCGAGGCGGTACCCTCCTTTGTCAAGCTTCCTGGCAGATGAAGCTTGCAGGATTCCATCCCTGCTCAGCTCAACCTTCGTGATGAGCAAGCTCATCTTCACTTCCTCTACGCAAGGACGTCCTCCTTCCGGGGCCAGAGATTCTTGCCCTTGCTGGTCCAAGTACAGAAGGCACCACTTCACATGCAGTCCGCCGATCTCCGGCGCATACTTGTGAACGTGCACTACTCCTTCCGAGACCGCAACTGACGTGACCCGTCCAATTGCGCAAAGCTTCGGACCGTATCCTTTTCTGAACGCAATCATGTCTCCAATCTTCAGGACGTACTGCTTACCTCTTCTTTTCATCGTGAACTCGACCTGCTTAGTTTCCCCTTTGATCATCTGACCTAAGCTGGGTCTCGAATCATCTGGATCCGAATCAAATTGGATCTCATCTCTGGCGTCGGCACACACATCGTCCGGGATCAAGACGCAATCTTCGGCATGAGCTGCGAGAGGTTGGGCGCCGTCGGGTCCGGCCAACTGTAGTCTGTAATCAAATTGGATCTCATCTCTGGCGTCGGCACACACATCGTCCGGGATCAAGACGCAATCTTCGGCATGAGCTGCGAGAGGTTGGGCGCCGTCGGGTCCGGCCAACTGTAATCTGTTCCCTTTGCACGAAATGACTTCCCAAGGGCCGGTTAGACCCTTTTTCCACGGCACTCCCCCTTTCGCCCCCGGGTCTGACAGGCCCGGAGCACGCCATACCACACGATCCCCGACTTTGAGGTCCACCTCGCGACGGTATCGGTTCGCGAGCCTTACACGGGCCTCGCTCGCGCTCGTGAGATGGTCTTTCACGACCTTGCTCACAGCCTTATATTGGCCAAAAATCTTCCGGCTCAAATTCTAAAGTGCTCTTGAGTAGGTCCTTTTCCAGAGGCACACCCAGGGACCACGCTCTGTCCAGGTCTCTGGGCATATAGCCATGAGGACCCGGGGTCGTGTCGATGCAGTACTCCACAACTACGAGAAGGTCGCCCCAATGGTCGGTGTGCCCCCTCGCCACATCTTTGACAACGCTCGCACCGATGAGGGCGCAATATTCAGCGAACATCGCGGACCTACCAAGGTCGGTAGCGTCCTGCTACGCAAGACACACCTGGCGAAGGCGCGCCTAACTTCAGCGTGGTTGAGGGCACGGAGTGGCTCCAAGTAAACCGCGTGCGAGAGACAATCCATGTACGTCAAGGAATACCGATTCCCTGCGTAATCCTCTTTGTTGGGACCCTCGCAATCGACAGACACCTCTTGCCAGCAATAGTCAGCCGCCGGTTTCATCGGCTTCGTGGTGATTTTAATCGCCCTCGACCTCGCCTTAAAGCACGTCAGGCACTTTCTTACCTAGGAGTTGATATCTTCTTTCATCGTGGCCCACCAGACCACACGTTTCATGAGAGCATATGTCTTCTCAGCCGACCGATGCGCGCCGAACACTCCACAATGGAACTGGAGGTAGCACGTCTTCCGCCAAGTAACTCCAGAGCTAGCAGCGACTCCATTCGGCACTATTGGCACCGTGGACATTGCACCGCCTGGCAGACTGACTTCCTTCTCAAGCATCCCGTCTGCAGCCCTCTTGTATCCTTCCGGAGTCTTCCGGAGTGACTCCGCGAGTGAGGGGTCCTTGGATTGAGCCTCAACCCAAGACGCTCGCAGGCAGCCTGTCACTTCAAAGTTCGACATCCCCGCCGCGGCCTTTGCTTCTTCAGCAAGGCGACTCCTATCTTCAAAGCTGTAGATATGCCCGACAGGGTGTGCGTAATCAACCACCACCCACCTTTTGGAGAAGTAGGCAAGCACGCCCCGCGGGCCTTCGCTCGGCTTCACGACGAAGACCATCGTCGGCCTACATCTGCTCTTCCACTCGGATCTTCTTGCCCAGCTCAAACGGATCCCAGTGATTCCCGGGGCTTCTGAGCTGAAACCCGACTAGGACATTGCCGCGTCCTTTGCTAACCAAATCCCGCCTGTGTCCGACCGACGTTTGCCCGTCGCCGTCGTTCCATGCCACGACCTCTACGGGAACTCCGATCAGTCCGATCAGGCAGTTGAATCTGGCACTCATCTCCTTGCTTCCGGTTTTCCATACCGAATCGCACTGAGCGTTCACCACGCTCCTGTGACAGTGCCAATTCAGCCCCTGGAGGGCCCATTCAGGTTCAGAGCTCTCCAGAGAACCGACCTTGCAACAGTTTTGCACCGTCAATACAGTCCCGTCCGGCTCAACGGCCCAGACAGTCCGGTACGGATACTTTTCGACCTGGTCACCGGACAGCTGAGGGATTTCGGGCGAATGCCCCTTGTCCCAGCGTCCTTTCATCAGAATTCCGCCCTTGCCTGGCATCTTGACGGTCCACTTGGCGCCCCCAGATCCAGATTTCGGCAGGCTGCCGCCTCCCCAAGAGTGGATTGTCTTAATCCCGACGACCTCGGTAGTCCCGTCCGGTTCGCACATATTGGATGCCGCTCCGACTTCTTCTATCAGCGCAGCTCCGTCCAGTTCCTCAAGATCTCCTCGTTCTTCGCGTTCTTTCCTTTCCTGCGCTTCGACTACAGCATCTTGCGCCTCTCGTCGGATGCACGTCGGGCACCGGCTGAAAACGTAGGTACGCTTTCCGCAGGCACAGAGCCCGTCGTGCTCCCACATCTCTCTATCCTTCTCCCTGGCCAGACCAGCCAAATTCTGACTATTGATCCGCCCAATCTCCGGCACTCTCAGCACCTCCACGACCTGTTTCACTTCCTGGTCCTTCACGGTGCCCTTTGGCACCGAAGCATAGCCCTTGATCGGCTCCACTGGAAACTCCAGAGCCAACTCCGGGCAGGCCGCTTTCAAGAGGCCGGCTTCAGGTTTAGTTCTCCACCACCGCGGGGCTACTGCCCAAATGGCTTTCACTCGAGCCCACGCCAAGCAAATCTCCTGCGCTTCCTTTCTCTGCAGATTCCTAGCCTGCAGAACCACTTCCAAAACCAGAGGCCACCGCAGAATCCCTGCGACGATTCCTCCTTGCCCGAAACCAACAACGAAGTCCGGCCCATAATCCGCAATGGCCCGGGCCAGCTTGGCGGCAGAAGTCAACAAGTCGACTCTAGCCCTCTTGACCTTCCGGTCTCCTTGCAACCTACCGGTGGCCCCGTCAAACTGCGCCCAAACTCCGTCGTCATCCTCGAAGGCTCCATAGCATGGGTGAACAGTCACCGTCCACTCAGGCATCTTAAACTCTTCACAAACGCGTTGAAGCGCTTTCTCAGCGTCATTCTCATAGTCCACTGCGACCAGGATCTTCAGCTTCGCAGCGACAAGCCCATGAAGGCTACCGACGTACGCAACGTCTTCATGCCCACCTGGGAGGGCGTGGTCGCCCACCGCCCAAGGCACTGGTCCCTCCGGCATCTCATCCGGATAGGCATCCAGATCGAATCCTCTAAGCTGCCCGGAGAGCCCGCGCACGTCCAGCGTCCTCTGTTCCAGGAGCTCATCACGTCCTTTCGGATTCCTGCTGAATCCATCGCCCAACTTGGCTGTACGGCCTGCTAGCGACCGAATCTCCGAACCATCCGCTATGATCTCGGCCACCCATCTGAGAAGTTTCACATCTCCTCCGATGTCCGACCCTTGAGCTCTGGTCAGATTCGCATGGTCCGTCCAACAGATGGCCCGGATCGTCCCTAGGACTTTCCTCGAAGCACGCTTCACTTCAAGCTGCGCAAACGCTTCTTGGATGAGAGGAGGCCACGCCTGTTGAGGAGGTGTTAGGCTCTTACTGTGAGTGAGGAGGACCTTCATCTTAGTCCGATCCCTACTCATCTGGAGTACTGTACCTCCGACCGCGATCCCAGACGCGTCGGCGATCTGTTCCAACGGACATTCACCGGTTATGGCGGTCGCCTCATCAAAGATCGAGAGCTCAATCTGCTCCGTCATCATCCGCTTGATGGCCTTCACAGCCTTGCACCCATCCGTATTCGCTGATCCCAAGCCGCCTTCCGGAAAGATTGCACCCGGCTTCTGATAGGCATTCAGGATCTTCGCAGCATGACCGTACTCCACGGGCAAATACGCTCTCAACCAATTTCCGCATCCCAGAAACTGTTGAATGTGCAGTTTTTCACGTAAAGGCGGGAAATCCCTCACCGCCTGGCTCCTCTCCGGATCGGCCTTGACACCGCCACGGGAGAGGTGATGTCCCAAAAGCTTTCCTTGCATGACCGCAATTTCAGCCTTTGAGAGACCATAGCTGAAGCCAAAGACGATCGACTTGTCCAAGAACGCCTCTAGAGCAATCAAGTGGTCAAGCAAATGAGGGTCGGCCTTCGGATATTTCTTCCTCAAATGCCCATGCAACTGCTCATAGTAGGAGTCCGTAGGGGTCATCTCCCCCATTCTCTCGATTTCTCCTGGCACTTCGACGATGTGGTAGACTGGAGTCCTTCGCGTGTCAATCGCGCCACTTCCTTCCGCTTCTCCTCTGTTCATGAAGAAGTACGTCGTGCCTACCCAAGGCTTCCCCAAGTCTCTGTGCGGATCTTCGACAGTCCTCCAGTCATCCTCCAGGACTCCCTCAGGGCTGCCCTCGCACTCAAACCGGGTAATCCGCTTACCTCGGGCTTCTCCAATGTTAAAGGGGCAATTGAACGCACCAATCGGCGAGTACAAAGCCCGTCTCGGGACCAGGTGCTTCCTAGCCCACGTCCTCTCCTCTCGGTAGCATCGTACTCCCAGAAATCCCGGTTCCCTTTCGTCCGAGACATTGTCTGGTTGACTCCAATCAACGAAGCCACAGAGAAGATCATCGCGGCAAAGGCTCCAAGCCCCCACCTTCTCGGTCGGCCGTTTCCCCGCGAAATCCTCGCAGCGCCGATACCGGACGCGCGCTCCGGGAGTACTTCCTCATCCTCCCGAGCCGCTCCTTCCTTATTCAAGTCCGTCGCGATGCACTCTTCGCATCCCTGCAAACGCACTTGTCGGACTTCTTCACTTCCGCATTGACTGCACGAGTCCGGCCGCAAAATGCCGGTCCCACAGGAACTGCAGCTGTCATCTTCAAAGTGGCAGCTGTCCTGAAACTTCGAATCCCACATGTGGCAGCGCGTGCACTCACTGGCCGCGATGCGCCCTCTGCGCACTTCCGCAACCGTCTCACCGGCCTCAATCACGACCGGTTCATACTTCGCGGCTATCAAGACCATACCTTCTTGGCTTCCGGTAGGCCAAATGCCTGGCACTGCTTCGACCGAGTCACCAATGGGCAAGATCGCCTCGCATGATCTTCCCTGGTCATCCACATCGAGCCCTTCTCGGACCCGATCGACCGGGATGAGCACTCCATCACCAGGGAAGAGCTCAACTGGCTCACCGCAGGCCGCGACCAAGAGGTCCCTTGGCGCACCATCCCTCGGAAGAGCCGAATGATCATCAAGGGAAGAGGCCACCGAGAACGGGTAAGCTCTGTCGTGCCTCCCCTTGCTGTGATCTTCGCAGCGAGGCATCTTCACTCCCACGGTATCAAGGAAGTGAAACCCCGGTCCCGGCCTGAAGCCCAAGCCGCCTCTCGCTTCGCAATCGAGGGCTCGGCCTCCGAGTATGATTCCGTGCCAATCTGAGCAGCCTTTCGCTGCGATTTTACACCGGATGAACAGCTCTGGTCCGTCCTTCGACGCCTCCGGTGTCGGTCCTTCCTGCAGCCTAGCTCGGAGGACCACGCTCCCCTTCAAAGGCACTGGCTTGCCCGATGCAATGCCATGCACAAACTCAGGGAAGACCCACTTCTCGAACCTGAGGATCGGGTAGTCCTTGCTGTCGGGCTGGACTCCTTTCTTCCTCGCGTGCTCAACCATGCTGACCACCAGCTCCTCCGTGATGTGATTGGCACCGGCACCTCCATCCAACATACATTCCACCTGCTTCCCCAGGATCTTCACCACGGTCCGGTACTGGTACCCTCCGGACTCGTTCTGGACGACCTCCCACCAATCCTTCGGCAGATCGTCAAGCTCCGCGATCCCTGGACCTCCGCCACCGTTGCTCGGCGACGTCTTCAACACTCCGCCAGAGATCACTTCTGAGTTACTGTACTCTCCGATCGTCACGCTAAGTGCAGCGAACGGGTTGATCAGGGAGCTCGCATCCGGCTTCGGCCCCATTGCCAAAGACTGCTGAGTCGCGACTCCTTGCGTCCTTCCGGTCTCTTCGCCGATCACGAGCGCGTGCAGCATATCGCACCCGGACCCCTTCTTGCAGGCGCCGTTCTTCCGGAAGAAAGGGCAGAGGACTTCCTTCTTACTCTTTCCATCATACTTGCCCTTGGAACCGCTCTTCCCTTTAGAATCTCCTTTTCCTTTTCCGGTTCCCTTACCTTTCCCTTTCTGGTCCCCCTTGCCCTTTCCTTCGCCCTTAACCGCGAGAACTGATCCGCTCTCCGCGTGCTGCTTCTTCTCCGCCAGCGCCTTTTTCCGAAGCTCCTTGTCGTGGGAGTAGTGGCACTTGTCTCCCCACGGACAGGTTCCATGATCCCTGTAGTGGAAACACAGCTTCTTGCCGTTCGTGCCTTCTGTGGCCGCCAAAACCTGCTGCTTCGGCGCCTTTGGCTCCTTCGGTTTCTTTGGCTCCTTCTTCGGAGGTTGCTGTTGCCTCTCCGTCTCCGTGGAGTAGACAGCATTCGCAGTCGCCCGATGAGTGGCTTCTCGCTGCTCGACCTCCAGAACCACTCGATGAGCCTCCTCCCATGTCTGAGGTCCTCTCAGCTGGGTCTCACCAGCCCACAACCTCTTGTCACTCCGGATCTCTTTCTGCAGGTGCGCAGGCATCTTGCGAAGATACGACAGGTACAGCTCCCTCTTACTCTTACCCAGGCCAACTGTCTCCAGCTCCGTGACGCTCGCCTCAAAAAGCGGTTCGAACTGGTGCCCTGTCATCTTCCCTTTCGCCAAAGCTACGTGCTCTGCGTCAACTCGTATCTCCCTTTCCTCCGGGCTCTCCGAGAACATGAGATGCTTCGCCTTGATCCGCTTGTACACTTTTTCCGGGTCCTTCTCTATCTCGCCGGCTCGGTAGGCCGACTTATAGAGGTTCGTGAACGTCTTGAGGCGGGACCCCCTGCACCGAGATCTCAGCGCAAGCGGCATCTCCCGATAGTTCATGCCCTTGCAGGAGTTCGCGAGACCACAGTTGTCCTCGAAATGGTCGTAGAACTCGGACACGTCCTTAGAGTCGCTCCTTTCGTCCCCAAGCGTGGGCCATTGCAAGTCTGTTTTTACCGACGTAACTTGCGATTGATTACGGCCCTCCACCGCCTTCATCAAGGCCGCTGTTTGATGCTCCAGCGCGTTCGCGAGCTCTTTCTCAGGAGAGGACGCCTCTGAGGCCGCCCTGTCCTTGTCCTTGTCCTTCTTCAGGGACTCCAGCTCGCTACAACGCCTTCGTCTCCATCGGTGGGTTCACGGCTCCGCTTCGAACCTCTATTCCGGTCATCATGGAGCTCGTCGGATGGAGTAGAGAACACTTTGTCAGGAGCCGTACTCACTCGGCCTCCCAAGTCCTGGATCAACTCCGCGATCGCGACCGTCGTGAGTCCTTTCTCTTCTGGCTCCTTCGTGTCATCGTTGGCCAGCATGATGAACTGTTCCCTCAAGTGACCAACCATGGTCCTAGGGTCAAAGTCACCCAGAGCTTCGTATCCTTCTTGTATCAACTCTGCCTTCATGATGACTGACCGCAGGTCAGCCGGTCCCACTTCTTGTCCCAGCACTTCTAACGCATGGGAGATCCGTTCGGCCCGCGCCCGATAGGCCGCGAGGCTCTCATACCTCGGATCATGAAGTGCGAACAGCTTCCTTTGCATCTCCGACATGGAGACACCGGTGTATCCCGAAGAGGGAGCCGGGCTAGCTCTGCCCTTCTCCTCCCCTCTTCCACCTTCATCTCTGATAGCCGGCCGGGCTTGCTCACCCGGGGCCTCGCCCGCAAACCCCACTGGTCGCGGCGACGGCCGAGTCCCAACGTCAGGCTCTGCTGGCCCCATAAGAGCTGGGATCGGCCTCAGCCTTGGTCTGGCTTCCGGCTCTTCTTCTTCATCTTGTTCTTCTTCTTCTTCAAGGTCCTCAATTCGGTCTTCCCCATATAGCTCCGCCGTCACGGCTCTCCAAAGAGCTACTTCTTCGACCGTAGACATTCCGCGGCCATCCTGCCGGCGGGTCGGTCGACGACCTTCACGCTTCCTCCAGCGCTGCCAAGCCGGGAAGCTCATTTCCTCAGGCCTTGGTACCCTTCCATCTCTGATGCAGTCAAGGAGAGCGACACCAAGTTCTTCGCCTGAAACTTCCTGGCTCATCCTTCAGTAGAGGCTGCCCACACAAGCCTTTTACCGCGGTGTGCTTACAAGGGTCAGGGAGTTCAGTATTTCCCAGAACAGCCCCCAACTGTGAGAGGCGTTAATCCTAACCAAGGACTAACCCAGAATCCACGTCTCACCCGTGTCCCGACTCTCTGGCACACCCGCGAAGCGGCTCGTTTTCACAGGCAGCGCACTCATTCACCGTGCGCATGTGGCTTGAGCCAAAATAGGCACGCCACTCCAACTCCCTCAAGGTGGACATGTCAACTTGCAAGACATGTCCACTCATGCAACCTCAAGCAAAAATAGCTCACTTACCAAAGCCTAATGCCTATGGCTGCAATGACAAAATCATGCATGAGAATGCCAAGATCTGCAACATATACATATACATATACATAAGCATATACATATACATATACATATACATACGTACGTACGTACGTACATACATACATACATACGCACATACATACGTACATACGTACATACGCACATACGTACATACGTACATACGTACAAATGTACAAACGTACATACGTACATACGTTCATACGTACATACGTACATACGTACATACGTACATACGTACATACGTACATACGTACATACGTACATACGTACATACGTACATACATACATACATACGTACATACACATATGTTTGTGTGACAGAGTAGCTATGTCTTCTTTGGGTGCTGGGCAGTTTGCTCTTGGCCGGTTGTTCGACTGGCCTGGTGGTTGGCTGGTTCGCTAGTTGGTTGGTTGCTGGGTTGGTCGGGGTTGGTTGTTTGGCTGGTTGGTTGGTTGGTTGGTTGAACCCTTCGCGTGTGTCCGGCTGCCCCATGTGTACAAAGTTCGGCTCTTTCTTTCTTCCCCCGTCGAGCCTTTTTTGTTCAACGCGCTGGTCTTTGGAACACCGGGCTTCACGGGGATTTTGAAAGTGCTGGGGATTGGTGGCTTTAGCCTCTTCACGGGTGCAGTATGCTGAGGCATGGACTGCCCATACCTGGGCACCATCAACAGGCGCGCCCCGATGGCCCAAAAGTGTGCGCTCAGCAGTGCCCTGCTCCCTTACATGTCATGAGAGCCACCCTTGCTACCAATCCAAGCTGCTTGGTTGCCTACTCTGAATCTTCGAATCCTTTATTTTCTGGGCCTGCGGCCTCCAGCCGGCTACGCCTCTTTGAAGTCATACCATGTCATGTCATGTCTTTTGTATGAGAAACGTAACCTGTGCTATGATATGGCTGGTTAGGTTATGCACGTTGCCCACCCCAACCCCAGATGATGCCGGGGATGCCAGCTTCTGGGCCCTGACATGGGGTCGCGCGCGCGCGCGCGCCAGAGGTCCTAGAAAGAGCAGCCCAAAAAGAACAGCCCGCAAGCCAGCCCGGAAACGCAAATGCAACAAAACACCGTAAATAGCAGCGTTTTGTGGCTGGGGTCGCGCGCGCGCGCCAGAAGGCCCGAAAACCAACGGGAAAAAAGGAAGGACCGCGCAGCACGCGAGCCAGCCACAGCAAAAGCAAAACGGACAGAAAGCAGTTTTCGACGGTATTTACAGCGTTTTGTAGGGCCCAGCATCGCCGGCATGCCTGGCGAGCTTAAATCCCTGCGATACCTTCTAAAAAACAGTGCTTCATGGTTTGAGAGGCTTTTTGGAAGGAAGTCTTGATGATGCAGACCAAGCCATCAGCCACATGTCCTAAACCCTGCGTATACGCGATGTTTTGCCAGGGCACAGGCAAGCAAAACCGCAAGCCCGAGCTGGTGATGCAGAGGTGCCGGATTTAGGCGACGCATCACGACCAAGTGACGAGGGTCGGCGGCGCGCAGCCCCTATAGCTGAAGCTAGCAGGCAAATTGCCTAGCGGCGACATGCTACCCCAGGAGGCGTAGCCGGACCCTGTGCCGCCGACCCTTTGGAGAAGACTGCGCTTTGAAACGGATCACCCATCTAATTATGGCAAGGGCCCTCTGGTTTAGTTCGCCAGCAGCAGCCTCGCAGCAATAGTGCCGGGGATCGTGGGGACGCTAAACTGCGTATTATTCTTTTGCCGCGAAAATGCGGGCGGCAGGATTGCCATAATGCAGGTAAACATGTGCCTCGCTCGCCATTCTGGCATGACAATCATCACGAAGATGATAAGGGTGATGACCATGATGACAACTATCATCGTAGCACCCTTTGCATTACCAATGCTGCCAAACGCCACATCGATGATGATGACAAAGATGATGATAAGTGATGATTACCATGATGCTGATGATAAGGATGATGACTGTGATGATGATAAAGATGATGGCTGTCATGATAACTATCATCGTAGCACCCTCTGCATTACCAATGCTGCCGATGTTGACTGCGATGATACTATCATCGTAGCATCCTCTGCATCGCCAATGCAGCCTAATAGGAAATGATGATGACCATGATGGTCGTGACGATATCGTTGTAGCATCCTCTGCAACACCAATCCTGCCTAACGCCGCACTTGAAACGTGCTCTTAGAAAGGGATGATGATGACCATCATGATACAGGATGATGACTGCGATGATAACTATCATCGTAGCATCATCTGCGTCCAATGCTGCCTAAGAAGAGATGATGACGACCATGATGACAATGATGAGAAGGATGAGGACTGTGATGATAACTATGATGATGATGACAAGGGTGATGATAACGATGATGACTATCATCATGATGATGATAAGGATGATGATGATGATGCCTGTGATGATACCTATCATTGTAGCATCCTCTGCGTCATAAGAGATGATGATGACTAAGATGATAATGGATGAGGACTGGGCTGTGATGATATATAAGAATAAGAAAGAGATGATGATGACCATCATGATGATGATGATACGAGTGAATAAGAGATGATGATGACAATGATGGTAATGATGATAACGATGAGGGCTGTGATGATAAGTATGATGGTAGCATCCTCTGCGTCACCAATGCTCTCTAACGCCACACTTGAAATGTATATAAGAAGGAGAAAGAGATGATGATGACCGTGATGATGATGCGAAGGATGATGATGATGGTTATCAGCATGGTGATGATGGTGATGACTGTGATAATAACAATCATCGTAGCATCCTCTGCGTCCAATGCTGCGTAATAAGAGGTGGTGATGATTAAGACGATAATGGTGATAAGGGTGAGGGCTGTGATGATAGCCATCATCGTAGCATCCTCTGCATCACCAATGCTCTCTAACGCCACACTTGAAATGAGTATAAGACTAAGAAAGAGATGATGATGAGAATCATGATGATGATGACCGTTGTGATGATGATGATGATGATAAGGGTGATGATGATGATGACGATGATGATGATGATGAGACATGATTATCTTGCTGACGGCTGGTGATGCTGAGGATGCGTCATGATGAGTATCGCGCAAAAGATACGTTAAACTGCCGCGAAGTTTCGCGGCAAAAAATAGTTGTTTTTTGCCACGAAAAATGCCGGCGGCAGGATTGGCATAATGGGCCCAGGTGTTGGAGATGCTAAACTGCCGCAAAATATCATGTCCACGCATCTTTTGCGTTTCAACTCGGCTAGAAATCATCATGACGCATCCTCGGCAGTACCATCAATCATCATGGTAATCATGTCCACGCATCTTTTGCATCTCAAGTCGCATGATAATCATCATGACGCATCCTCAGCATCACCAAGGCCTTCTAACGCCACACTTGAAATGTGTAGTATAGAGAGAGATGGTGATGACTACGATGATGATGATGATGATGATATTGATGACGAGGGTGACAAAGAATGATAACTGTGATGATAATTGTCCATCAGTCATCATGATAGTCATGTAACTGTCCAGCAATCCTCATGAACTCATCTTTTGAATCTGAAGTCGCACGCTAATCATCATGACGCACCCTCAGCATCACCAGTAGTCATGATGATAGTCATGACGACGCATCCTCTGCATCACCAGTGCTCTCTAACGCCACACTAGAAATGTATAGTTTAGAAAGAGTTGGTGATGACTACAATGATGAGGATGATGCTATTGATGGCTAGGGTGACAAGGATGATGACTGTGATGATAACTGCCCAGCAGTCATCATGATAATCATGCAGCTGTCCAGCATGATAATCATGTCCACGCATCTTTTGCGTTTCAATTCGGCTGATAATCATCATGACGCATCCTCAGCATCACCAGCAATCATCATGATAATCATGTCCACGCATCTTTTGCATTTCAAATCGGATGATAATCATCAGGGCGCATCCTCAGCATCACCAGCAGTCATGATGATAATCATGTCCACGCATCTTTTACATCTAGTTTTTTGCTACAATTGAAGTCGAAAAAAGAGATGGTGATGACCATGATGATGACGATCTTGTTGCCACCCTTCCCGTGCGCCTCCCCTTTGGAGAAGGGATCGGCGGATGCCCATGATATTGTTGTCGCATTCTGTGAGTGATGGAGTTTCCCTGGGATGAAGACGGCAATCCCAGAACGAATAACATCCCGAAGGGTTGCGGCTTTTGGGTCCTGCGTTTTTGTGTTCGTGACGTGGGAATCACTTGGAGCCCTGTGGCTTTTCTGGCTTGTCCCATTGGGCCATCGTCTGAAGGGGTGCGCTTACACCATAGCACCAGTTTTATGGTGCTAGGCACGTCCTGGACTTTGACTTCGAGAAGCTGTGCTCCATGACGCTGTCCGGGGACAACGTCTACTGCGACCTGGTGGACGGGAAGTTCTTCCAGGGCCGTGGCAAGGAGACCCCGGCCTACCGCCGGTGGCCCCAGTCCGGTCCGGCGGTCAAGTCCCAGGGTCAGCCACGGTGGGGTTTGGTTTCGCCAAGGGGAGAAGAGGTGAGACGAAGTGGGAATGGTGATGTTTTTGCCAGGCTGCCAAGTGTCAGAAAGATTCAGTTTGGTCCATTTGTTCGGGGTGCAACCCTGCAACGGCCCGAACCGGGCACTTCCACGATGTGATTCATGCCGTCCCACCCTGAAATGTTCCCGGTGTGCGTCTTGCTTTGCGTAAGCAACGGTCTGTATCATGGGGCGACTTGGGCTCGCTCACCGAATTTCGAAGATCAGGGTTGCTCAGCAAGCTTCTGGAGCTGGGCAAACACTGCATACTGACAGTCGCTCACATCATTGCAGAGCCCCTAGATGTTTGACGAAAGAGAATCCTTCCTCTCGCTGCCCGGTGCAGGTTTGCAATTTGTGGGACATGGATCTTCAGGGTTTGTGTTTTTGGAACCGGTATGTTCATTTCTGCAACTGCACTTTGTCAAACACAAATGCAAACTGCAGCTGGATGCAAGGGCCACCAAACATGGCAAAGTGAAGTCAAAGTTCTGGATAGCCCCCCAAGAAGGAAGGGCCTGCTGATTGAAGCCACCTCATAGCCCATTAGTCAGTTGCTTGGATTGATGGGAACTCGTGGGCGAAGCCAAATTTGCCCTTGTTCACCCTCAAAGACCAGACTCCAAACGAGGCATAATTGGATGCAGGATGGTTGTTTTCAGAGGGATACCGTTGAAGATGAATGCTGCAAGCCTGGTTGACAACCTCCAGCCCTTTCCTCCTGAGGGCACGCGCTCGAGAAGGGCCACTACGTTTGGATGAACTCTGCAGATGGGAAGGTGTACTGCATACCTGACGGCTACGAGGTGGTCGATAAGTCTTTGGAGGAGCCCCGGCAACACCGGGCTTCCAGGCAGAGCCAAACCTGACATTTAAAGATGGCTTTTTAAGAGGACTCGAAAGAAACCTCCAAGTTCTTCAGGGCATCAGCTGCCAGGACATCAAGTACAACTTGAGCCCAAGCTTCGACGAGGAGGACACATCAACTTATTTCTGCGTCACACTACGCAAGCTATCGGTTTGAAGCATGCTCAAACTTTCAGTCACAAGGTTGGCGGTTGTCACATCCATTCCTGCGCGCGATTTGCCCTGGTCCTGCCAGGAGATTGAGTACATGTCCACCCGGGTGAGGTATTCCAAGGCGCTGGACGGTACGGACTACATCCCCGGCTGCATTGGCGGGGCCCTTAGAGCGGGCTCCACCCAGCGTCAGTTTTGCTCGTTTGCCTGCAATAGGGACAAACCCTGTTGAGCTTTGTCCTAGCAGTTTCTTCTCTTCCGCTTGGGGCAGTGCCCTTCTCTCGGCTTGGATTTGTGGCTCGCAACCCTGTTTGATGGCAGGTCTGAACAACATCCAGGATTCCGACTATCAGAACGTCATCATTCAAATGCTGTGCACCGCCCCGGCCTGAGCCATCGGGATGCCTCAACAGAGGAAACAACAGCAGCTTTCAAAAGCCAGTGAGAGTTGTCCGTGGAACATCCAATTGTTTGAAGTACTGAACACGCGGGAGCAAGTCGCGTATGTCCGGATCGGGTCGCCAACCAATTACAAATGCCGATGGAAAGATTGCTTTGGTGGTTTGGTTGTTTGTTTTGTGTAGTCTTGTCTTGCTTTGTTTGTTTTGTTTGGTCGTGTTAGTGCTATGTGTTGTTTTTCCTGTTTTTTTTGTTTGTGTGTGTGTGTGTGCGTGTTGTGTTGTCTTTGTTGTATTCTCTTGGGCCTTTCTCTTCTGCTTTTGCACAGGTTTTAAAAGAGTTTAACCCTCGGACCTTTGCCGCTTGCTTGGGGATTACGGAGGTGGTCACGCACTGTGGTCGTTGCAACCAGAGTTTTGCCAACGGCAAATATCACCATACAAAGGAGCCCAGACTGAACCTTTTGCTACCCGCTCCAAAGGGTCATTTCCCGCACATCTCATTCCAAGGCAAAAGTAACAAGGATAGTGCCACTTGTGAGATGGGGCGCGTAAATTTTCCTGCGAGGGAAATGCCAGCAGAGATCAGTGTTGCAGGGGCGCGACGACAGCCGAGGTGATCCCTCTGCGGAACTACTTGCTGGGCTATCAGCCGCCTACGGAGAAAAAGCCTGGGCCCCAGCGCGAAGAACCAACTGAGCTGAATTGGGCATTGATTGCAGATGGATCTCTTGCATGGAGTATTTGGTTGAATTTCACGATAAGTTTGAACAAGCGACCTGAAGCTGAACCATGCCATTTAGTTCTTGCAGATCCGACCTGAGTCTTTGTTGCCGGCTGTTCAAACTTTTGCGTTGGCACAAGCAACTGCTGTTCAACGAGTCGCAGGCTTCGCCTTGAACACTATTTGGATGCAGAGCAAGAATCTTGCAACCGACCCAACAACAAGTGGGAAGAGCAGGAAGCTGTTTGGTGCCAGTCCGGCTGATCTGTTTGCATCGGAGTCACCGAGGCCGGACCCTGTCTTGGCGACGGTTTCGCAGCTCTTCCGGAAGATGTACAACCCCAGGAACTTCAAGGGGCACGGGGACCTAGGGCCAAGGACTGATTGTTGGGCTGGTTGGTCTGGTGTTGCTTGGCCCTTTCCTCCAGTTGAAGCAATTCAGGGCCCCAGGCACTATAGCACGAACACAAGATAGACATTTTTTTTGTGGTTGCTTGCGGATGCACTCGCCGCTTGATGATAACAAACACCTGTTTTGAGAAGCTGACCATGAGCAAAGTTTAGCTCATACATTCCCGCGGGCCCGTCATTGCGCTTCGATATCCAGTAGTCTATGGTCCATTTGGGAGGAACATGCGGGGTCTCTCTCTCTCTCTCTCTCTGTCGGTTTCTTGTCTCTCTCTCTCTCTCTCCCTCTCTCTTCTCTCTCTCTCTCTTTGTCTCAAATATGGAATCACTAGTTTCCCACGTCCACTCAAGGCTCATACCTCGTTTTTTAATTTCCTTGGTTGCTGCTCGATGTCGCTCCAATGCCGCCAAGGGTGGTCTCACCGCACGAGTTCTACCAGGCGGTGGGTCGCGTCACGCAGAAAAAGTTCCGGGCTCGGTCAAGCAGCATTAAAAGATGGGCTTTGCTTCTCAAAATTACTTAGGAGGAGCGCTCCTTTCATGCTGAAGGGAAGCCGAAAGGCTTTCCATATAGTCCTTTAGAGGACCCCCCGAAGTTTGGACCCATAGCTCCCAAGGTTCTACGCAAAGCAGATGGACCCGGTGGCCTTCTTCAGCTGGCCAGAGTCCAAGGGGCGACGTTGGGACCGCGCCAAAGGGCGGCTGGGTCGGACCGCTGTCTTTTCAACCAGGGAAACCAAAAGGAAACAACCCGTTGCGAGGCCCCTGTTTGGATGTCTAAGGCGAGACAAGGAAACGACCCGGAGCCCCATGAACGGGCAAGTTTTACCAGGATGCTCAATTACACCCATTTGTTTGGCATACCGTCATCCTCCAGGGTCTGGCCATGCCTTGTTTCAGTGTGCTCCAATTGGGACTACACCGGGGGAGGCACATTATTCTCGCCTATTTCCAGATATAACCTCTCCCAGGGTGTAACAGGACAATCCTTAGACCCAAAATGCAAACATCGCACAACAACCCAATAATTTGATTGTGGTCTTTGGCAGGAGTGCGGGGAGCTTGAAGCCGTGCCAGATACTTTGCCGACGGGGTATTTGGCACTTTGATTTCCGAGCTTGGATTGGGGTAACTTATATGTAACGGAGGGCAGGACTTAGGGCAAGCTAGGGCATGAAGGGAAGGAATAGGGCCTCCAACAAGGAAGGCTGAACATCATGAAGTTGAGGCTTGACCCTCCTGTCCTGCTTCTCAGCGCCACTCCATGCATCCATGTTTGCGTTGTAAAGGAGCACAAGCAAGTACAAGCAAGTACAAGCAAGCACAAGCAAGCACAAGAGAGCACAAGAAAGCGCAGAATAAGCATAAGCAAGTAGACAAAGGAGAGGTAAGAGCAGCAAACCACCCATTCAAGCGCCCTGGACCTCACATGATGAAGCAGCACATGTATCGGCAAAAGATGGGTCAGAGAGCAGGACTGTTGGCCGAGGCTCATGGGGTACCTCCACAAGAAGACCAAGGACAAGAAGGGGGATTCCCTGATTCACGACGTTTTCCAGGGCGAAGTGCAGGCAGACACCGGGGGTCAAGTGCGGGCGGTGGGCGGGGGACCGCCAGGGGTTCGGGGAAGCTGCGAAGGGTTTGTCAATATCTTTTGCGGGGGTCAGCAGATTCCTGGAGTTTTGCCTGCATCATCCTTCTCTGCAGTCTTCACATTTAATGTGCGTCTTCTCGCCACGGTTTTCTGACTTGAGAAAGTACTTCCACCTGGTCACGCAAAGCGAGGAATTGCGCGGCTCAGGAGGCAGATTTGGTGGCTTGATTCGCGAACGCCACCGTTCGCCCAATCCTGCATCCCTTTGAAGAGAGAAGCAGCGAGGTACAGTTGCTTGGTAATTGTGCAAGTCCGTCCCGTCCAGGATATGGCTTTTGATGCCCCACCAAGAAGGGTTGTGCCCAAACAACTGGGTGGGCCAGGATGCAAGCCACAAGGGCATAGTGAGGTCCAGACATCCGTCCAAGTTGTCAGGTGAAGCTGTGCCCGGCTCATGAAGAGTCCCGGATCACAGAGTCCAAGGAGAAGACCATCTTCATGACGCTGGACAGCGGGCATGTCGGGTGTTTGTCGGCTTGACAGGTTGTGGCTGGTGTGGTGATTGCTCGTTGACGATCATGACGCGTCGAGGATCTTCCCAACAAAGGCAGTACCAATGCATTACATAGCTTGACCACGTGATCAGGAAGTAGGGTCGAAATAGTTTGGTTCCATTCATCCACAGCGACGTGCCCAAAGAGTCTTTTTGGTTCGGGGGTTTGTGTAGTGACCCGAGTCTGTCTCATTCGTCGGTTGACGCATCACACCAACATGCGTAAACTCGTGGATGGTGGATGCCGGGCGAGGCTGAGCATGCGATGCTTGATGTTGGCCCGGCTTTGTTGCGCGGCAGGAGCTGCCAGATGAGCCACTCTTCAAAGATAACTTGGATTTCATCCCCCAGGCCACACACTGGCAAGCAGCTGGGGCGAGCGCCACTTTTTTTGGAAGATCCGCACTGTTGGCTTGGCCATATCAAACTTCAATGAATGGACTTCCACACCCTCCTTGGTCAAGGAACTTGCCCCCACGTGCAACGCTATGTTACGAATTGATGATGTTGGATATTTATGCAGCGTCCTTGGCTACATCAGACTCCACGCAGTCCCTCAAGGAATTCCTCAGGTGCATGAGATTTGAGGTTGGCATGGGTCAGGTGCCTTTGTTCAACCTGCTCGAGAAGTTCAACGGGGAGAAGCCCTTCGAGAAGATTGCCAAAGGCGGTGAGTCTCGCGAGATCCGAAGGCCTGGAAGCGTTGGTTGCGCTGTCTCAAATGGAGTGTACGCCCGAGTGGAACCGGTTCCTTATCTAGCCTCCGTTTCCATGCTGCAAGGACTGCATTTGACACAGGGGATCACTTCAAAGGATGGGGCTAAATGCTGAAGAAAGAGCTGTTGCCGTTTGTGTCAAAACTGGAGACCTCGTTTTGGTCCACGGACGCCGACCTGAAACCAACCATTTGACACATTCTTATGTCAAGCCGGTACTGGTACCGTTGTATGGCTTTGTTTTTCGATGAGGGCGGCAATGCAAAGGCACGGCACGTGCACTTTCCAGCACGGTTGCTGAGTGGTGGACCTTACAAAGTCAAATGCGTCAAGCGTCAACCTGACACACGAAGCCGTGCAGATGCTCGGTTTGGCCTTTCGAAGCCAACGACAAAGCTCCGTACTTCTGGGCGGTTTTGCATATGGGAGGTCGAGAGGCCTCTCCTTTTAACTTATGAGACTTAGAGATGTGGTTGAGTCAAGCTCGGGATTAGGCCACAGAAGACGACACTTGTCATTTTGAAGGAACCACAAGCTGTTGAATCCTTCGCGGAGCTTGTTTCGCTGGTTGGTGGCTGCCTGTTTGTATTTGTTTCTCTTGGCAGGTATAGCTTGCGGCGGCTGCCGCCCTATGTGTGCTGCGTGGTGAAGCGCTTCAGAAACAACAACTTCTTTGTGGAGAAGAACCCCACCATCGTCACCTTCCCATTGAAAGGCCAGGGAGGGGAACTTTTGCCGGGGAATTATACTTTTTTGGCAGGGCAAGGTGATTACGACTGCCAAAGGAAACCTCGGCAAAACCTGCTGCGACATTGGAGCAACCTGCCACAAGCCAGGCCTGGACCTCCGGGATTACATCCATCCGGATTGCCAGCCGGCGAATCCGGAGACCAAGTATGTGGGGCGCCCAGAGGGGCCCCAGAATGACCTTCAATGGGGTTTATGAAAGATGGACCGGAGTCTAAGCTTGCCAGTTTTCGTTGCCCGGCAAAAGATGAGGTGTAAGAGGCCAGAGGCAGCTAATCTCTGACACCCATGGGGTGGAAGTGGTTTGGATGGCTTCAACATTCTTGCGCGCTGGTGTTTGACCATTCAGAAAGACTTGCAAACGGAAGAGCACCCTCTGCGCTTATCGCCTCGTCATGAATGCCACAATCGCCGATTTGGGGCAAGCAAACGACGTGACTATTGAGGACTCTTGATTCTTTGATTTGTTCACTGGATTTAGGACTTGGTGGCCAACGTTTGCCACGACGGAAAGCCTGAGAGAGGAACCTACAAGGTGCAGGCGCGAGACGAGTTTTGGTCCGTTGACGTCTCAACACGGATCCCGCAGCCGGACAGGCGTTGGCTGTTGAGGCCTTTGGCTTTCGGTGCACTCAACCGGACCCAGCACAAAAGGAGGGTATCCATGGTCAAAAGTGAGGGCAATTCACGGGGCACCGAAGGGGTCCAAGAGGCATGGCAAGGTGCAGGTCTCAAAATCATCGTTTGCCTCGCGGGACCTTGCACAGGTCTTTCATCAACCGACCTCCCAGTGGTTCGAGATCCACGACCTGCGAGCCAAGGGCCCAAATTTTTAGAGCTTTCAATCCTTCAAAGTCAGCCAAGATGGCTTGTGCTTGGAGTCTGCAAGATGCCTTGGTTGGCTCAGAAAACATCATATCATCGGTTTGTAGCCACTTGCAGGAGTTGTGGGTTCTAAGGTCACGCCGGTACTGCCGCAGATGGTGGCTCTCACTGAGAGCTACATCCAGATCTATCAGCGACAGGAGCGGTGCGACTCTGCAGATGTTTGCGGATGCATGCCTGTTGGGAATGTCTCAAACCTAGGATCCCCTTTGGGCGGTTGTTCAAGAGAAAAAGTACAGCAAAACACACCATTTGGTGTAGCTTTCGATTTTGAGGCCAACCCCGGTGAGAGTTCTCCACTCAAGATGTTGGCATCCAATTATAAGATTGCACTATGTCAGCTCCACTGCTGGGAACGAGGCATGTCCAGTTGAGTGCGAAGGATGTCAAGCCGGACGGCTCTTTCGGCAAGTTCGATGCTGAGATCCCGGATTTGTTGGCGGAGGCCAGCAGAGCCGCCAATTGTGGAGTGAACTCGCTTAGCTTGCAACGCTCGCAACATGGATGGGCCTCCTTAGGGTGTCTTGTTATGGGTTTGAAGGGAAACCAAAGTGAAGCCATCCATTTCATGGGGTACCCGCATTTGGAGACACATTATCCTTGCGAGGCCTGTCTGCTCCCATAGAACATACGGGTGCGTAGACGTATCTACAGTGGAAGAGAGAGGAGAGCTGGTTTACCACAAACAGTCGGCTGGTCTTGGACTCTTTGGTCGCCTGGGCGTCCATCCATCCCCTGAACAAGACGTTTGTCCGCGAAGTTCACTTCCCTCTCAACTCCGTCCTGGACCTCTCCGACACCCATCAAGCTTTTGCACAGCCAGAACGCAAGCAGCATGTGCTAGCTTCGCGATTCCCGCAAAGCGTCTCAGATCCTCCTGGCTGGGGAACTTGAGAGTCTGAAAACATGGCCAGGCGGAGCCCGGCGTCGCGGCAGAGATCGAGATGGCCCCCGAGGATGGGGGGGAGGTGTGGAGATCTCGGCAACGGAGATCCTTCCGGGAAACCGAGTGGAAAGCAGCCGTTCTGGGGTCACCTTGTTTTGGACTCATGTTGACTTGAGTCCTTGAGATGGCTTGCCACCCTGGTTATCAACCTGGATCAGTACTGTCCTCCTGTGGCCAATTGCGACAATCCGCTTCTTTCGCTGAGCATGCTTCTGCGGGTCTCTTACTGTACTTCAAGCATAAAACGCAGCTGCTGCAGTACGTGACTCTGCGGACCCGTCCCCAACCATACTCTGTTCTAGCTGTGGACCCCTATCTCTCTATATATATATATATGTATATATTTATATGGTCCTGTGTTCCGACGGCCTCGATCCCACACCCCCTGATATCCCATTGCAGCCACCTGCAGCCCCCGCCCGCACCCCAACATCCCCGCACCCAGGACAAAGCAACCCGAAGCGCAGCCTGAACTCACCTAAACCAACTCAGAACTATACCAACCCGAAAAAGACCAACCCCCCTCAACAAACCTCAAAACCAACCCCAAACCAACTAAACCAACCCTAAGCTCTACTGGACCAGCCCTAAGCCAACCCTGCATCAGCCCAAGGCCAGCACTGAACCAACCCGAAAGCACCCCCGAACCCAACCTGTCCCAGCCCGAAATACCCAGTTGAAGATGGAATAATCTCTGAACAGACTTCTGCGGAATTAATCTTGCATCTTCGATCCAGAGGAAAAGCTTAGCGAATTTCAATCAGCGTAACGTTTTTGAAGGCTTTGGGGGCTGGCCAGGATGGAAGAATCTCTGCTGGAACATTTTTCTTTGAAGCCAGTCTTCAGTTTCCGATCCAGAGGACAGCCACTTGAATACTTTGTTGCGCTTTGGCTGGACAAAGTATATGCACATCTTGCCTCGTTGTGTCAGCCAACTGCGAAATCTGCCACCTGGAACATCAAACAAATCAGCAAAACACAAGTCCATAAGGGGTGTATATCATATTCATCCATTGACAGTATTTGTTTCATCTTAGCATATCTTACCTTGTCTTGTCTTCCCTTACCTACTCTAGTTGAGATCTTATCATTATCGTATTCTATATTTTCTTCTCTAGCCATACATCCTCCTCTCCTATCCTTTCCTACCATTTCCTGTTCTTTCCTAACCTTTCCTAACCTTTCCTATCCTTTCCTATCCTTTCCTACCCTTTCTATCCTTTCCTATCCTTTTCTATCCTTTCCTATCCTTTTCTTTTCTTTCCTTTCCTTTCCTATCCCATCCCATCTATCCATCTATGTATCTATCTAATGCAATCTCTTCTAATCTAATCTAACCTAATCTAATCTAATCTAATCTATCTTATCTAATCTAATCTAATCTATCTATCTTATCAATCCCATCTATCCCATCTATCCCATCTATCCCATCTATCCCATCTATCCCATCTATCCCATCTATCCCATCTATCCCATCTATCCCATCTATCCCATCTATCCCATCTATCCCATCTATCCCATCTATCCCATCTATATCTATCCTATCTATCCCATCTATCCCATCTATTCCATCTAACCGACCTATCGATTTATTCAACTCGCTTATCTAGTCTGTCTAATCTACCAAATCTATCTAATATATTTAATCTATCTAGTTTGCTTATTTGTGTATGTATGTAATGTAATGTACTGTATTGTAATGTAATGTGATGTAATGTAATGTAATGTAATGTCATTTAATGTGATGTATTGTAAATGGAATGTAAATGTACTGCACATGTAATGTACATGTACAATAATGTAATGTAGTGTAGTGTAGTGTAGTATAATGTAATGTAATGATGCATGTATGTATGTTTGTATGTATGTAATGTAATGTAATGTAACGCAAAGTAATGTAACGTAACGGAACGTAACGGAATGTAATGTAATCTAATCTAATCTAATGTAATATATTTAATGTATTATCATGTAATGTAATGTAATTAATGTAATGTGATGCAATGCAATGTAATGTAAGTAATGCAGTGTAATGTAATGTATGTAATGTATGCATGGTATGATATGATATGATATGGTACGGTACGGTACGGTATGGTACGGTATGGTATAATATGGTATGGTCTGGTATTTATGTATGTATGTATGTATGCAGGTATGTATTTATGTATGTATGTATGTATGTATGCATGTATGTAATGTATGTATGTATGTATGTATGTATGTATGTATGTATGTATGTATGTATGTATGTAATGTATGTAATGTATGTATGTATGTATTTATGTATGTAATGTATGTATGTATGTATGTATGTATGTATGTATGTATGTATGTATGTATGTATGTATGTATGTATGTAATGTATGTCTGTATGTAATGTATGTATGTATGTATGTATGTATGTATGTATGTATGTATGTATGTATGTATGTATGTATGTATGTATGTATGTATGTATGTATGTATGTAAGAATGTATGTATGTATGTATGTATGTATGTATGTATGTATGTATGTATGTATGTATGTATGTATGTATGTA
>CAUJNA010001004.1:105000-117500 GCA_963377175.1 Effrenium voratum | reverse complement strand
CCCCACCCATGGGATCCTAAAACGGTGTTGACCACCACCGCCGTATCTGAAACAAGGAGGTTCCTTCGAACCCCTCGTGCCATCCCAGCATCCATCCCAGCCAGCAGCGCCCACCAGCGGCTCGGCCGCGCCATGGCACGAAGGAGTTAAGGGTTCCCTCAAAAAGCGTGGGGATCCCCCGAAAATCGTGGGTTTCCTTTTGGCTTTTCCCCATTTGTCAGACCCAAGCTAGCCTGCGTATGCAGGGTCCCAACCTTCCTGCCATTGGCTCGGAAGTTGATGAGCCAGTCTCAAAAGTGAAACCAGGGTTGCCCTTTTAAAGACCCACCAGGGGCGCCAGAATTGAGCTAAAGAACTCCGGTTCAATTTGACTTTGGCGGTTGACCTTTGTGGATAAAAGACCCCTGCGCAAAAAGTTCAACGGGTTGGCTGGTGAGTGGGAGATCACATAGGTTCCTAAAAGTCAAAGGCTTATCCAAGTTGCATTCAAGAATGGGTGTGTCCAGGCCCCAACTGTGTTTTGCGGGTGGCCCACAAAATTGGCGGTGTCCCTTTGTTCCCCTCCACATGCGAAAAAGAGCCCTCAAAATCACGCACCATGGATGTTCCAGAGAAAAAAGAGCATCAACAGCTTTCGGTGACGCGGGGGGCACCCTTTTTGGAATGATTAAAGGGAAGCCAAGAGGAAACCAAGTCTGGGGAGGTCCGCAAACCCATAGGTAGGACGTGTAGCGGATTGGGAAAAGGAGTCTCCCCTAAAAAGGAGATGTCGCAATGGCAAACAGCCCACTTGCAACTGCCTATGGCCCTCACGGCCCCCACCCCTCTGAATCCATCTATAGGTGCGTCGTAAACTTGAGGACCGCAACAAATGGTGTCTTCTTGGTTTCCTTGCAAAACCACTCCAGGGGCATCCTCCAAAGGAACGCCCATCTGGCCTAGGTTGAGCGCGGACAGCTGCGAAAGGGTTGGGTAGGTTGCACCAAAATCTGCGAGCTGCAGCCCCTGTGATTTCGGTGGGGGGCCGGGGTTGTGACAAATTCCCACCCCCGCCCCAAGAAAGTCGACAAGTCTACATTTATTCTGGCGCACGGAAACCTCCCAGGTGCGATCCGTGCGCGATCGATCCGTGCACGATCCGTTGGTGTGGGGTAAAAACAGCTAACATACAGTTAAAATCCGTTGGTGTGGGGTAAAAACAGATCCGTTGGTGTAGTTAAAATGCACAATACAAGTACTACAATACATCCTGATCCGTCCAAACCACTCGCTTGCTCAAAAGACCTGAAAGTGAAGGTTTTCACCTCGTCTTGGGGCAACCGCGGGTTTCTTCGGGGCCGCGTTCAAACTCGACATACTTGGGCTGCCACTGGATGCAGAGGTGGCCATCGTCCTCGCGACGAGATGTCTTCACCGCATCGAGAGATCTATCCGATCTATCCATAGGTGTCCTTTTAGGTGAAATAGATGGCCCTGGCAGATGATTAAACCACCAGGTCCAAAACAACCAAAAAGGACACCTATGGATCTATCCCTTTGATCACTTCCCTCAAAAAGCGAAACCATTTGGGCGTCCCTCTCAGGCTAAAGGCCTCTGCTTATTGGCTTCCTTTTGCCACAAAGCCTTGGAGACCCTTTCCGGGGACGTGTCAGCTTGCCTCAAAAAGGGTGGCTTGGAGCCCGGCTTCTTGGTTCGGGGTGGTTTCCCATTTACCTGCAAGAACCCAGGGGTTCAATCCACCAACCACCAATCCAAGCCACCAGCTAAGGGTGACCTGATATGACCACTTGCTTTCACCTTTCCTCGTGTCTGGCGCATCCATCCGAGACTTCAGAAACTGAGACCGAGTCGAATTTTGGTTCAAAGGAACCGTTCACAGCAAGAAAACAGTCTCCAACCACTTCAACTTGCTGGAACTCAGGGAATGAGGGAATGAACCCCATGAACCATCCTCGAGTTGGTTTCCTTTCAGGGCAACCCCTGGGTTCATTCCCTCATTCCCTGCCTATCGCACCAGCAAGTCCACCTCTGTCTTTCGACCTTCCCCCTGTCTTCAACACCGACAGAGAACTCTCGCGCCTCCCCGGCACAGCTCAGCACTGCGGAGACGCCCTCGTCGTCTCGCATCTGAACCTTGATCACGCGACGGGGTGCGTGTCAACATGGGGGAACCAAAGAGGTGGTGTGTCCGCCGTTCCTTTTGTACGTGTTCCCTTCAAAACGACGACCTAAAAAACGGCAGCCTTACAAAAGCACATCCACCCCGCAGCGAAATGGGGAGCATAGTGATGGGTGAACATCCTGCAGACATGTCTGGCGCTGGCTTCTTGGGTCCGAAGGAGTTTTTTTTTTTTCTCGACAGCTCTCAAACAAACCTAGTAGAAGCAGCTTCCTCCAAAAGTTGGAGTTACATGGGTGTGGGTCAATATTAAATCACCAGGAATCGGACGGCAGATTCTTGTCCATGTTTCGATTTGCCAGGGAAAGCCATTTTAGGGGTTGCCCTGTTTTGACCCGCAGCCACATACCTCCGACCAGTGGCTCCAAAGGAAACGACTCCTCGCAGCCACCTCTCTGACCGACCGGCGTCGCATCTGCGGGCCGCGCCAAGGCGCAGGACCCGGCCTCGCTGTGCTCCAGGCGAACCTTGAGCCGGTCCGGTGCTGGCCAAGCCACATGGAGAACCCCACCACCTAGTGTCTGAAAATAAGGGGCACCCGAAGAAGGGAAGCTTGTTCCAAAGGTTTCCCCCTCTTTTTTTTACACCGAAAAAAGGACCGCCACGGAAAAAAAACGCTGACACACCCGCTTGGGGGGAAACGTCCTTCCCGGAATGGCCTAAAACCCGGGCGCCGCGCGAACCTTGCGATGCCGTAGGGTCTGAGCCCATCCTGCCGTGGGCCGTCTGGTTGGGTGTCATCTGCTTCCCCCCATCGGCGCCAGCGAAAGAGACCAAACTTGCTGCTTTGTTTGGCCACTGGTTCATGTCCAACCACTTTTGAGGTCCAGTAATTCGTGTCCAACCACTTGTGGGGTTCCACCCAAAACAAAAACGCCAGCACTTGCACAGCGCATGAAAACAGCCGGCCGGTCCTTCATGTCCCTCCAGCTCACCGTCGAAGGCACTTTGTCCTCGACACTGTCTGGGAGGCTCGATTTGTCTTAGCCCTGGTAGTTGCAAGGCTTTACGGTGGCTTGTCCAAGAACCTGCACCATGGGTCCTCCAGTAGAGAGGGTAGAATAAAATAGAATAAGGGTAGGGGAACCCTCCCCCAAAAAAACATAAAAGGGCACTACTGGGGGACCCAGGCACCATGGCTCTTATTTTTTGATAAGAAGTCCGGCGAGTCTTCACGGGTCCGGGGTCGCTGCGCCCGAGAGCTAAGGGCTCGGCAAAGCGAAGTACCAAGCCCCGCTCCTCGGTGCGAGTTGCAACAGGATGGAAGAATGACTGGGGTGAGGTGATAGCTCAAGTAGTTCCATCTCCAAATCAGGGGCATTTGCCCCAGACTTGCAGAAGGCAGGGCTTTCAGAAGCAACGGGCAATCGGATTTGTGGTTGGAACGCTGATGCCATGGGGGAGACGGAGCACGGGTGTGGCTGCAGAGAATGCGGCGTACGCTGCACGGGTGGTCCGTCTGAAGTGCTGCCAGGGGTCCATGGACCTTGCAGCCTCCTCTGCTTCCTCATCCATGCCTCGGCAAGCTACCCTTGGCGCGAATGCCCACGTACACAACGTATCTATACACAATATCATCCGGTATGCGCGAGTAACCACATCTATCCACAAAACCACTACATCAGCACGGCGCCAATGGCCGGATGGTTCCCCAACTTGCAACTTTTAGGCCGTCCGTCCCCAAAAACCTCGGATGCGGAAGCCAGGCTATCGGCAATCCGACCAGAGGAAAGTCTGATTCATCTGGCTGTGGGTCAAAAATCGGGTGACCCAAATGGAACCCCTTAGTAATTGGAACCAAGGACTAAAACCTGCGGTCCAATTCCTGGTAGGCTTATTTTTGACCCACACCCATCCGAAGCCAACCAAACGCGGAGCGCCGACCGCCGCGCGTTTCCAGTTGCTGTGGGCGTTACGCCGCCGCTTCTCTTTGTGCTTCTGCTCCCGCTGCTCCTCCCAGTCCGAGCCTCAGCCAAGAAGGGCTCCAAATGTCCAAACGGGTATGGGTCAAAACTAAACCACCAAGGGACCGCAGGTTTTGGTCCATGTTTCCACTTACTAGGGTTCCATTTGGGGTGACCCTATTTTTGACCACACCAATCCGGACCTCGAATGAGCCTCGTCGTAGTGAAAGCGATCGCCGTGAACGGCACCAAAAAGAAACACCGCCCGTAAGGCGCGCGCTTTCCAGCTTCCTTTTGGCCTGGCGAATGCGCCAAGCGGCGCATGCCGCAAGACCAACCAATCTCTCCGCTGCCTTTGAAAAAGTGCAAGGCTCCTGCAGAAGAGACCACTCAAAAAACAAAAAGTAGTACTTGAAGCCGAGCTTCCCCTTCAAGTTCAAACAGCCAAAAGAAAAGAAAAAAAGACAGAAGAAAAAAAAGAGAAAGAAAAAATAGGAAAAAAAGGAAGAAAAAACAGTGCTTCTTTCCCCTGAAGCTTGGAGAGAAAAACCCCTGCCTCGCGCTCGCGACGGAGGTCGCTGAGAAGCCGCCTCAAGCAGCTCTTGCAGCCAAGACTCCCGAGACGCGCGGCTCTCAAGAGAAAGCAACTTAGAACCACCAAAAAGAAGTCATCCCCACATGCTTGCCCCGGGTCTCAACCACCAAGAGGCAACTCACCTTTATTAAAAACCCAGTTGGGGGGCAAAACGTAGCGAAGTGGATTTTGTCCACAGCATTATCCTACCTTTAATGTGGCCTTCCGAACCACACACACTCCCATTCCAAGTGGTTTTGGCCGCCATTTTGGCCTTGAATTTATGTAACCACCAGGCATTTAGGGTATTCAACCCCCAATGGCCCCATGGCTGTGCTCGATGTTCGGAGCACCTCCGGAACCGGTCCGGAACCCTAGCGACCGCTTTTCGGACCAGAAGAGGCCAACTGCAGCGAAGGGACTGATCCTTGACGCCGGAAAGCCCGAACCTGCCTAGGAACACTCCTGGGTCCAGCCCTTTTTCCGCCAGAACCTCAAGCCAACTTTGCTCCGGAACCTGGAAACCCGCCACCTGTCGCACGTGGCACACACTGTCCGCCGTGGCTCTTATTTTCTTTCTCTCGCAGCGCCGCGGAAAGGCCAAGTCGCGAAAAAGCGCCCGGCGCCTTCTTGGCGCGGTGTCGTAAATACGCCGCTGGAAGAAAGCGCCGGGCCACTTGGGTGTACATCAGTTTTTGGGGAACCGCCTTGCCAAACAGTCACGTTTTGGGGGGGAAGGGGGTCATACAGTTGATTGGATGTTTACAGGATGACCAAACGGAGCCGTTGCCATTTTGGGGAGCCGCTTTCTCATGCTGGGTTGACCCTACTTTCCACGGCCCATGACCACTCCCACCACTCTCCAATCAGAATTACTAGGTCGGCCCGTGTTAAAACATCCTCAAGGATGGAAAAAAGCAAGCCTCACTTTTTGAGTGGATTTGCCAAAACAGTCCAAGCTTGTTGTTTGCCACCAAAACACATCCGCCGGCCCAAACATCTGAACAAAGTCAACCTCAGGCCTCAGGGAGTTGAGAGAGCGGAATCTGGCCGGTTTTTTGCACTTGCGCACCCTTATCATTTATAAGTCACAACACTTTTCACAAGTCTTCCCATACATGGTACATAGTCCAGCAACCGAGGGTGGTTTTGGATAGGACAGGGTCATGCGCCATGCCCGGCTCAGCTGCTTAGCAGCTCCTGCGGTCGAAGGCCTTTCCCAGACAAGAATTTATCAGCACACGACCAATCAAAGGAACGCCTAAGATATGTGATGCGCATGCTGCTTCCGCAACGGCAGCCCCAAGAGCCGGAAGTCCTCCTTTCCAGTTTTGAAACTGCTGGGTTGTTCAAAACTGGAAACATGGGACACCACTGCAACAAGGGAAGAAAAAGGATCCAGGATTACTCAAAAGTGGCACAGGCCAACTGAAATGTTCAGAGGGATTGCACGAGTTGCACCCCAAAAAGAAAACTCAACCCCTCAACCCCTCGCCTCAACGCCTCAACCCCTCAGCCCCTCAACCCCTCAACCCCTCAACCCCTCCACCCCTCAACCCCTCAAACCCCTCAACCCCTCAACCCCTCAACCCCTCAACCCCTCAACCCCTCAACCCTCAACCCCTCAACCCCTCAACCCCTCAACCCCTCAACCCCTCAACCCACTCCACAACCCCTCCACCCCTAAACCAAAAAAAAGAAAAGAAAGAACTACACCCCCCAACCCCTCCACCCCCCCCCCCCCCAAACAAAACCAACAAAACCCGTCCTGCGCCCAGCCGCCCTCCACCCCCTCGAAGGCTGCCAGCAGCTCGGCGCTGACCAACAAAGTGTCCACGGGCGAGGGCCCGAAGGCGGACAGGAACTCCTGCCACCGGAGCCAAGAATCAGCCGCACGCCACGCGCTTTTTTTGCCGCGAAAATCCTTTCGGCTGCAGCTTCCGCCCGCGCAAGGTTTTAAGAATTCCACCGGATCCGGAACGGAATTCTAATGGTTTACATTGAATTCCACAAGCATTGGTTCACAATGGGCATGGTTCCGAGCCGGACCTGAGGTTCAACACTTGGTCGCTCCAAGTTCGCTGGCGAGCTCAAGTGGCTGTATGATGAGGCCGGTCTGAGGTAGACATGCTACACCTATGATCCAACTGCTTGGCGTCCATCAAAAGGACGAGACCAAGAGCACGTGGCCACTTGTGGAGGTGCAGGGAATACAAACCAAAAACTGGCCAAAGCTAGGGCGTGCTTTTCGGAGAGGCCAAGGAACACTTGTAGAAAAGGGGCAAGGGCAATGAGGCTCTTCCCCAGTGCAATTCTGGTGCAATGTGAGCCGTCTTGCCTGAAGCCTGTCATGAAAAATGAGGCAATGCTCTTCCAACCCCGTCTTCGGCTCATTTCGTTCCGAATCTAGAAAACGGTTTGGATGCGCCTGTTGCGGATTTCACCTGTTCTTCCTTCTGTTGGCCCATTTGTTGTCCCTCTTTTTGTTGGTGCTATATTCCACGGGGACGGATCCACAAAAGGCGCCTCCAAACCGTTGTCTCGACCCCAGGCCGGGCCAAACAAACCGTTCCAACCGCCTGCGAGGCCAGCGACTGCACGCTGGGGTCCGCCCGGGCATCCAGCAAAGGCCCCACCACCCCGCGGTTGCGGCTGCGGTAGCCCCCGTAGTCCTCCAAAAACCCGACCGCTCCAAGCAAATTCGGACGTGTGGGCTCGATTCTTTTTTGGCCCCTTCCTTCACAAATCAATTAAGAGTCCATATTTTGTTTGACGATCCACCTATGCCGCTTTAGTTTGCCTAGCTTGCTTGCCATGAGGCTTGGATTGGCAAACCGTGTTTGAAGTTGTTTTTCTTGCCCTTGGCAAACTTCGAGTGGTGCGTTGCATTGCTGGGTTTGTGGCTCCTGAGCCGTCTCTTGAACCTCAATCCATCATCTAACCCCCCCGAGTTCCTCCAAATAAAGACTCATTGCGGTCATGTTGCCGGAGAATAGAGGCCAGGAGGCCTGGGGGCCAATGAATATACCCATTCAGGGTTCCACTTTTGGACTACCCCAAGATAGGCTTCAACCCATACCCTGGGGTGGTCCAGAAGTGGGAACCCTGTACCCACGGCATAGTCGCCAGCCCTGGCACTCACCGTCGGATTCATGGAGCACGCGCCTCCGTGGAATCCGACACGCCATCCAGCGACATGTTCCGAGACTCAAAGGCGGCACCTGGCAGCTCCCAAAAACTGCGGCACCGTGTAAAATGAACCTCCAACTGGGTATGGGTCAAAAGGAAAACATGGTCACATTCGGGTACGTAATGTTACAAACAGGATTCTTATCCGAGGGCGGTGGGTTGGGGAGGTGGAAATTGCCAACCCCACCCCACCCTACCGCCTGCCTTCCACAAAAACAATGCCCAGTCCGCTCCTTCACTAAAGGTCAACCTCCTGGGGCCTTGGACTAAATAGTGCGGCCAAAGGGCAAAACTAAGAGTTTTGGCAACTTGTGCTGGGATTGTGCCCCTGATTAGTTTAATATCCTTGCGCTGCAGCAAGTTTTTGGGCAAGTAGCCCACCCCCCCCCCCCCACCCCCCTCGCGCCATAGATCAGCGCTGACCAACCGCAAGGCGTCAGCTGATTTGGGTCAGCACCCAGCCGCAGCATGGACTGCACCCAGCGCACCCCTGGCGAAATCCCGAGCTTGCAAACATGCCATCGCATCCAACACAACCACACACTTGGACTCCGAGTACAACTGATGAGTCTCGAGTACAACTGATGAGTCTCGAGTACAACTGATAAGTCTCAACTACAATAAGTTTCGGCTCGCACGTCACTCAGCTTCACTCTAGTTACTTGAACAGGGAAACAAGGAAGCAACAGCGATTCAGGGAGGAGACCAAACGGGGTCTTCGTTGGCCCGCGCCATCCAGTTGCTCGCAGGCCTAACCAAACTCCCCTGCTGCAGCGGAAAAGGGTTTTGGTGGCAGGGTATTCTGCCACTCCGCACACACACACACGCCCCTCTGTGAGGGGCGAAAAGTCTCTTTTTCTGCCGGAAGATCACATGCTCAGCTCCTCAACTCTTAACGTCTACCAAAATATCCACAGCGGCGGGGAGAACGCGAAACTGCACGCTCCGTACGAGGCCGCTCAGAAGACGGGGACGAAGGATCTCCAAGGTGAGCAAGACGTGTGCCGCCATAGAAGACGGGCGGAAGCTGCAAAGATGTCGAGTGATCACCGTCCGATTTGGGTGGGGCGTAGGTGAACATCTCCTCGGCCCGGATGATGTCCGGATTTTGCACTTCAACAAGTGGTTGATCCGGAGCATGATGGGTGGAGAAAGACTCATAGCGGGACAAAATCCGTTGATAGCCTTGATGTTGCCAGTCACGCATTGTCCATGCTTGACCTGGTTCACAAGTCCCATCATCAGGATCGGTTACCCGTTTCCACTCCCGAAACGAGTTGTCTGGTAGGTCAGGTACTGCCTCTTCTGGGTGCCACAGTTGAAGTTGTCCCGGAGTATAGATCCGCACCCACTCCTGACCTTGCCAGACGGAATATTCGAGCCATGGGTGCTGCTCATCAGTTCGGCCCAACGTCTGAGTTGCATCATCTGTGTCCATGTCGAAGTGAGACAGGGCGTACCGCAGGTTCCGATCCAGCTAGCAAGGAAACAGTCACCATGCACAACCATGCACAACCAGCAAATACACAAGAAAGCAAGAGCATGAGAAAGCACCCTTTTGTGCCACGATCAAAACGCATCAGTCTATTCATCGCTTAGCTCGAAGATAGGCTTCTCCTTGTTGGTAGAGCTGCATGGTTGGGTCGCAGGTAGATATGGATCAGCGACCCCAATAGACTCAGGTGGTTCAACTCCACGAGATACACGTACTGGTTGGTGCTGATGGGACGCTTGACGCGCGCGATCCGACAGTTGCTGACAGATCCCAGCTTGAAGACGAGTGAGATCCTCAGTAGAGAAAGCCGAAGCAGTCCCCGCAGAAGCTGTAGAAATTTACGGCTGCGTGAGTGTTCTCGGCGAAGAACATCCTGTTCTGTAGCACCAATGTAGTCTGGACTATGCCATGGTGAGAGTCTGATGTAGACGCATGGTTGTTGATGATGGCCCGGATCCTGAATGACGACAGTCCGTGAAGAGATTGTATGATCCGAGGTTGTTGGTGAGCTGGACCATCAAACGACCTGCCGTCAAGGGCCGCCGCACTTACCGTAGGCAGCGAGCTGGTTGGCGTCGAAGACTGTGAATGGTTGGCCGGAGGCGGTGTAACCAGCCCTGCATCATCTTTCTGAGAGGGCAACGTAGAAGAAGGCGAAGCTCGCTGTGACGCCGAGTACTGTGCCTGGAGCAACTCATGAGCTCGATGGAGATCATTGTACTTCTTCAGCATGTCACCTTCTTGGGTAGAGGGCGTAAGAACGCCGATGAAGAAACTGAATTACCAGATTGGCCAAGTGATCGTGAACCTTGATGCGCTGATTGAAGTCGTCAAGGTTGAGCCCAAGTGAATTGGCGAGGTCGTTTTGCAAGGTAAGCAGGTTGAGCGGCTGCGATCGGCGCAGTAGCTTTGAACAGGTACTCCAGAGCAGGGCCTTGGTGCGGGTACGAAATCCTTCCCACGTCACGAATCTCCCGTGAGCAAATGGTCTCAGTAGCCCCGTGTATGACCTGAACCAAGCGAACATCCCGAATGTCCATGCCAGACATATCTCGTAGATTATTGTGTGGGGTGTTGGCAACCGTCATGGGCAGGCTAAAAGAGTAGAGCTGGTTGATGTCGAACATGCCGTCACCAGGTTTCCAATCGTCTGGTGGAGTAAGCCACGCTTTCTGAGGCCGCACTGGCAGCGTAGCTGGGTATCCAGGCGATGTTGTAGTTTGAGAGGAAGGAACCGGTGCGTGGGCAGGTGGTGGTATGGGCTCCGGAGGAAACGGCATCATGTAGTTGACCGGAGAATGCTGAAAGTGTTGCGAAGAGGGGGGATTCTGTTGGTAGTTGCCCTGCGGCATTGGAAATGCACTGGAGGCGTTGTAGCCCGAATTGTGTTGCCAGGAAACCAAGTTGTTCCAATCCATGCCGTCCGAGACCAGGGTGTCATCATGATCACGTCTGCGTGCTTTACGATGCTGGGAAGATGGACTCCGATCCCGTCTGCGCCGAGTTCTGGATCTGCCACGATCATCTCGTCGAGACTGACGAACCCAGGTAATAGCGCAAATCAACCTTGAGAAAGACTAAGACAACCAAGCAACAATTCCATGACAACGCAAGAGCATGCCAAGACAACGAATGAAAACATCAGCAATCAGCACCCGCGGGCCCGTGAGACGTCGCTATGATCTGATGGCTGTCTTCCTTTTAGTGAAACCTCGTTCCTGCTTAAACGTGAAATTCCGCTGGTCTATGATAAGAACGTTGAGGTCAAATTTTCCGGCGAACCGGCCCGGGGTCACACGATGGGTACACCCGAGGGTCCCAAGGATGGGGTGTTCACACTTGGACTCTAGATGGAGGGTTCTAATCTTTCGAGTACAACTGATGAGTCTCGAGTACAACTGATGAGTCTCGAGTACAACTGATAAGTCTCAACTACAATAAGTTTCGGCTCGCACGTCACTCAGCTTCACTCTAGTTGCTTGAACAGGGAAACAAGGAAGCAACAGCGATTCAGGGAGGAGACCAAACTGCACAGCAAACTGGATGGGTCTTCGTTGGCCCGCGCCATCCAGTTGCTCGCGGGCCTAACCAAACTCCCCTGCTGCAGCGGAAAAGGGTTTTGGTGGCAGGGTATTCTGCCACTCCGCACACACACACACACCAAAAAGCATACACAAAACAAGAGCACACACACACAAACAAACAAAAACAAAAACAAAAACACAAACAAACAAGCAAGCAAGCAAGCAAGCAAACAAACAAACAAACAAACAAACAAACAAACAAACAAACAAACAAACAAACAAACAAACACCCTGTGGTATGTTTCTGTTTTGGGGCGGTGGCAAGTAGTTTTACGACACACATGCCATCAAATTCCAAAATCCTGCAACTGACCTTACGAGTTCACCCTTTTGACATGACCCGGCTCCAAGTGAACGCCAACAAACTCATGGTGCGGAACCACGTGAGCCTGGATAGGTGCCCTTGCAAAATGCCACTGAAAAACAAACACACATATACAGGGCACATCAAGATAGCCACCTACCGCGACATGGGTTTGTCTCCAAAACACAGTTCGTTGGTGGTTCCCTTACACAATCCTCTCCACCCCAACCCCTACCCAAACGAAGGTAAAGCACACACCCGGAGAAAATGACGACAAAGCTCGGTTCCTTTTGGTTTGCCTTTAAAGCAAACAAACACAAGTACTCCTGGATGCCCCCCGGGTTTTGCAAAAAGAAAACACCCGAACCACCGCGGAGAAAAAAAAAAAGGCGCGCTCGGCCCCCGACGCCGTCCGCCCCCGCCCCCCGCCTTGCCGCGTGGCCCACATCAGCGCCGTGGCTTGCGTGGCGCCTCGGGGAGCGGGTGGCGCCACCAGCGCGCGACGGTCCAGCTTGCCTCAGCCGGCTCCCCTCCGAATATTTTGGGTTCGGAGAAAGGGTAGTCGTGGGTTGGAGCCTGGCTGGATCTGGAAGTAAAAAACCCCAATCCAGCCTATCAGAACCAAGAAAAACAACTTGGCCCTGGTTCAAATCCGGGGGGTGGCGCCAACAGCGGGTTGCCCTACGTTTCCGACTTGGGTGCAGTTCGCTTCTTGCGAAACGCAAATTCAAGCTCTTTTCAGGATGTGTCCTTCAAACAAAGCAAACTCC
>CAUJNA010001004.1:0-100000 GCA_963377175.1 Effrenium voratum | reverse complement strand
GTTTGTTTTGTGGTTGTTTGCTTGTTTATTGTTTGTTTGTTTGTTTGGTTGTTTGGTTGTTTGGTTGTTTGGTTGTTTGGTTGGTTGGTTAGTTGGTTGTGCCTGCGTGCTTGCGTGCTTGTGTGCTTGCGTGCTTGCGTGCTTGCGTGCTTGCGCGCTTGCGAGCTTGCGTGCTTGCTTGCTTGCTTGCTTGTTTGCTTGCTTGCTTGCTTGCTTGCTTTCTTGCTTGCTTGCTTGTTTGTTTGTTTGTTTGTTTGTCTGTGTGTGTTTGTACTTTGTGCTTGCGGTTGTGTGTGTGCGAGAACACCACCTTGGTTTCACGAAAAAACGAAGGGCAACCACGAATTCTGTGTCTCGCAGATTTTGGGTTAAAGGGGAACACCGGTACCCGCTCACAAAAACAGGAAACCAGGGAAACTCCACCGGTGGCTGGCAAAATTCAAAATTGGACCAAGGTTGAAAGATGGAAACGCGACTCATCGCAAGAAGGCAGGAAAATGCCGCCCTGCCTCGGAAACCAAGGCAAAGAAACACAAATCAAGAGCAGCCGCAACCGACAAGAGAAGTCAGAACACATATTCCCGTCACAGGTGACATGACGGGGAAGTAGCCATACAGACTCAGAAATCCGCGGCTGCACGACGAGTTGCGGCGCAATGCCGTTGGCAAATTCATGGGCGAGCAGCGCCACGTGCTCTGATCTCCTTTTGGGCTTTCGCCCGTTTCGCAGGCCCAGGTGAGCCCACGAGTAGACCGCGCTGACCTGCCGAGCACGAGCTCTTGGTTGGCAGTGAACCAACACACAGATACCTGACCCACACTCGTGCGATTGACGTTCGTTCGTGTCCATAAAGCCTCCGCAAAGCGTGCGCAAAGGCGTCTTCAGACAAAGCGTCCGCGATGGGGAAGCGGCAAAGTAGCGCTTGGAATCTGTGGGTGAGCCGTAGCTTTTACACCCCAACAAAATCTTGCGGGCTGCAAATCGATGTGAAGAAACAAGTGGCCGGCGTTTGCCACACCCATTTATGGCAAGGGGACTGCGCCCTCGAATTCTCAAGGTTCAGCTAGGTGTCACATTAGGTTTCCGTCATTTCAGGCCACGATCGAAACTGGCAAATGCATCTGACAAAAACCTCGAAAGTCGCATGGGAACATTGCCCCATCCGCAGGCAATCCACACAAAACCACGCCAGGTTCATGGACTCCACCCCAGGTTCGTGGGCTCCACCCCAGGTTCATGGACTCCACCCCAGGTTCATGGACTCGCCCCACCCCTCTCCCCCACCAGCCCACCAGCACGGGCATGGGCATGGCTCGCGCGTCCACTGCTGCCAGGTGCAGCAACCGCAGCGCCGCCGAGGCGGCGAGGCCCTTGGCGACCAGACGAGGCAAAGCCGCCCCGGGGGCGAATGCCTCCTGGCCAGTGAGTGGCGCGCCCGGATCCCACCCCGGATCCCCCCCCCTTTCTGTGGAGGACACATAGAGCCTATGTTGCACCCTTCTTGCTTGGGGCATGTGGGTTGGATCCGCAAAATGGCCTCTGGAGAATTAATTCGGGGCACCGAAAAAGAAAAGAAAAAACGCGAGGCTTCGCCCAGCCCAGCCCTCCGGCGCGCACCTTCGCCAAGGCCTGCACCTCCTTCAGGGCCGCGAGGTCTGCGGAGCAGGTGCAGGCCAGACGTGTCCAGCAGCACATGGACAGCGAGGGCCTCGGAGCGGCGTGCCCAGCCGCCTTGCGGCGGTTAAGTTTCTCGCAGCGCCCTTGCCCCAATTCGCCTCCAAGTGTTTCTGCATGTGTGCGTGCATGCATTCGCGCCGAAGGAGCAGTGGCTCCTGAAAGGACGACAAAACTTTTAGTGGGTTAAATGGAAACTACCACGAAACACTAAAAAAGCTAAAAGGCTAAGGGGATGGCTGGGAGCCACCAAGATTCTGGGGTTGTCCCGGTGTTCCACGTCAAACTTTTTACATGGGTTTTGGGGTTCCATGTCAAACTGTATATCATGATCCCGCATAGGTCAACCCCAGCTTATTATTACTGGGGTGGTTTTGCCCCCTCCAAAAGTGACGATTTCCCACGAAACCCCAAAAACGCCCACGTATTGATAAACTGGGGTTGGTTATTATGGGGGTCAACATTAAGACTCAGGCTTACCCTTCGGAAAGGGAAACAAAAAGCCAACCAACTGGGCATTGTAGAACAAACTCTCCCACACCTGGGTAGGCAGCAAAAAACATTCTCTTTCAACAGCCCCCTAAGAATGCACAGAACGAAAGAACAAGACAAACAATGAAAAGCATGCGAAAAGGGTAAATAGTAAGTCCCTCCTGGCGCTCCATTCTCCGTGGCACATACCTCTTTTTTTAGTCAGCGGTGGGCACCCTGGAAGCAACGAGCATAATACTCGCCTGTGGGAAAACATGTGACTCTCCCCAGGTCCGTCCCAATGAACCAAGGACGGTCTGGAAACTTTGTTGTTCAAGATGGGGCTCTCATTCACCCTTGTTGCGCTCCTGTTTTGCTCTTTATCTAGTGGCTTACCTTCAGGGGTATGGTCCAGGGGTCTGGTGGTGACACCTTTCAAAGGGTGCAAAAGCGCCACTGGGACACCACCAAAACACCACCATACAAATAATTTGAACCCAGCCTTTGCCGGGGTCCTCATCCCCAAATCTAGAGGTCCGCAGTAGGCCTGCAAAAGGGAAATTGAATCGCGGCTTCCCCCCATGCCCCTTTTTGAGGGCAGGGATTGCGGCACGCTCCCGCGCTTGAGAGGTTTGTCGCCAGGCTGTCTCTTGCGTGACTTCATGTCGAACCCCCCGGCTTCGGCCATTTACCCGCCCGAAAGGAAGATGAAGCTGTGGCGAACGGTGGCCATGGGTCAAAAATAGGTACCCAAAAATGGAACCTGGCAAATGTCACCAAGGAGTAAAACCTGCGGTCCCCTTGTGGTGTAAGTTTGACCCATACCCATGTAAAACAAGCCCTTTTTGCTCGGTTGCTTTCTGCTCCCCTGCTAAAAGTGAATAACTTTTAGTGGTTTAACACGGAAAACCCACTAGTTGGCAAAAAGTTATTCAGTCCTAACATCCCTTGGCACAAGTTAAAGTCCTAACATGCCTTGGCAAAAGTTATTCAGTCCTAACACCCCTTGGCAAAAGTTAAAGTCCTAACATCCCTTGGCAAAAGTTAAAGTCCTAACATCCCTTGGCAAAAGTTAAAGTCCTAACATCCCTTGGCAAAAGTTAAAGTCCTAACATCCCTTGGCAAAAGTTAAGTCCTAACATCCCTTGGCAAAAGTTATTCAGTCCTAACATCCCTTGGCAAAAGTTATTCAGTCCTAACATCCCTTGGCAAAAGTTATTCAGTCCTAACATCCCTTGGCAAAAGTTAAAGTCCTAACATCCCTTGGCAAGTTAAAGTCCTAACATCCCTTGGCAAAAGTTAAAGTCCTAATCCCTTGGCATCCCTTAAAGTCCTAACACAAAAGTTAAAGTCTAACATCCCTTAAAGTGACCTAACATCCCTTGGCAAAAGTTAAAGTCCTAACATCCCTTGGCAAAAGTTAAAGTCCTAACATCCCTTGGCAAAAGTTAAAGTCCTAACATCCCTTGGCAAAAGTTAAAGTCCTAACATCCCTTGGCAAAAAACAGTCCTACATTGGCAGTTCCTAACATCCCTTGGCAAAAGTTAAGCCCTAACATCCCTTGGCAAAAGTTATTCAGTCCTAACATCCCTTGGCAAAAGTTAAAGTCCTAACATCCCTTGGCAAAAGTTAAAGTCCTAACATCCCTTGGCAAAAGTTAAAGCCCTAACATCCCTTGGCAAAAGTTAAAGCCCTAACATCCCTTGGCAAAAGTTAAAGTCCTAACATCCCTTGGCAAAAGTTAAAGTCCTAACATCCCTTGGCAAAAGTTAAAGTCCTAACATCCCTTGGCAAAAGTTAAAGTCCTAACATCCCTTGGCAAAAGTTAATCAGTCCTAACACCCCTTGGCAAAAGTTAAAGTCCTAACATCCCTTGGCAAAAGTTAAAGTCCTAACATCCCTTGGCAAAAGTTAAAGTCCTAACATCCCTTGGCGAAAGTTAAAGTCCTAACATCCCTTGGCGAAAGTTAAAGTCCTAACATCCCTTGGCAAAAGTTAAAGTCCTAACATCCCTTGGCAAAAGTTAAAGTCCTAACATCCCTTGGCAAAAGTTAAGGTCCTAACATCCCTTGGCAAAAGTTAAAGTCCTAACATCCCTTGGCAAAAGTTAAAGTGGCCTAACATGCCTTGGCAAAAGTTAAAGTCCTAACATGCCTTGGCAAAAGTTAAAGTCCTAACATCCCTTGGCAAAAGTTAAAGTCCTAACATCCCTTGGCAAAAGTTAAAGTCCTAACATCCCTTGGCAAAAGTTGAAGTCCTAACATCCCTTGGCCAAAGTTAAAGTCCTAACATCCCTTGGCAAAAGTTAAAGTCCTAACATCCCTTGGCAAAAGTTAAAGTCCTAACATCCCTTGGCAAAAGTTAAAGCCCTAACATCCCTTGGCAAAAGTTAAAGTCCTAACATCCCTTGGCAAAAGTTAAAGTCCTAACATCCCTTGGCAAAAGTTAAAGTCCTAACATCCCTTGGCAAAAGTTAAAGCCCTAACATCCCTTGGCAAAAGTTAAAGCCCTAACATCCATTAGCAAAATGCACCAAGGAAAAGTAACCCCAAAGTTGTCCTCGGCCCTCGCCTCCCACCTCCCACGCCCCGCCCGCCAGCAGCAGCTCTGGGGCCCCGGCAGCAGAAACAGCGACGCATCGAGGCCGAGAAGCTTGGAGGTGACGCCCATGGTGCGCGAGGGAAAAGGAGCCCCGAAAAAGGAACAACCCAAGGATGCATCCAATAACACTCAAAATAAAAATAACAATAATAATCATAATAATAATAATAATAATAATAGTGTTTTTTGTTGAGATTTGTTTGCCTTTTTTCTTTGGGGGGGGAGGGGGGAAGGGAAGGGCTAGCCTCTCCTCCTTACCAAGGAGCAATCCTCAACAGCCTGATCCCCGCTCAGATGACAACGGCTCGCACCCAACTCGACTTTGGCGCTTGCGAGCAGCATCGTAGCTAGCTGCCTCTTGAGTAGGGCCGGATTCAATCCCAATCCAGGGTGGAGATTTAACTCAAGCAGGTGTGGTTGTTGATTCAGGGTTGTTTGTTGCTTTCTTTCAGTGGATGTCTAGAAGGAAAAGAACACCCCTCACGTAATGAAGTGAGCAGATTCTTGGCTGGAAAACTGGAGGTCTCGAGATCTCCCTCCAAAGAGAACCCTAGAAGGAAGTCAATCAACACGACCCCGGAGTGGTGTCTCCCTACCGAGCCCGGCACGCAGCGTCCAGTGGCTTGTCCTTCCAGCAAAGAGCCTGCCTGAGCGCGCGACAGCTCGCGACATGGCTTTTTCTGGCTCAAAAAACCCCCAAGTACCAAGCCCAACCAACAAGTCCACGATTCCCAAGAAAAAGTGCTTGTGAATCCGCTCCCTATGGCTCACAACACTTTTCTTCTCTGCGCTTTCGTGCCGACAGGGCGCTCCAGACCCACCACGGCCTTGGCGGCCTGGCACGTGCCGCGAGCCAGCCGCACCACGTGCCGCGCCAAGGAAGGAACCCCACTGTGTGGGGGTGGGTGGGGGGGGGTGATGGTTGGGGTGATGGTGGGGGGGGGGGGGGGGTGGTGGGGGTTGGGGGGGGGGGCAACCTCTGCTGTGCATGGTTGCAAACTCCATTTCGCACCACCTAACTAATAAACCCTGGAACTGATTCGATGCAACGAAAATGAAAAAGCTGAGAAAAAAATATTCGGAAAGGGGACCAATAGAACGGCCGCACGCACTTGGCCTTCAATCGGTGAACCCTCGGACTTTGAGGGGTCGACCTTCGCTTGGCTTCGCTGGGTCCGGACTTTCGATGGATCGAGCCAAAAGCTTGTGGCTTGCTTTCCGTCTTTCAGGGCTCGGAACGGGCTTGGAACGCGTTCGGAAACGCGTCGCTCGCGCAACCCTCTGGTCAACCCAATCTTGAAAACTTGTGGTTTTCTGAGAGACAGAGACAGAGACAGAGACAGAGACAAAGACAGAGACAGAGACAGAGACAGAGACAGAGACAGAGACAGAGACAGAGACAGAGACAGAGACAGAGACAGAGACGAGACAGAGACGGAGACGGAGACGGAGACGGAGAGGGAGAGAGAGAGAGAGGGAGGGAGGGAGGGAGGGAGGGAGGGAGGGAGGGCGAGAGAGAGAGAGAGAAAGAGAAACAGAAGGAGAACGAAAAAAGAAAGAGAAGAGACATATACAAAACTGAGAAAGAGAAAGAACAAAATTATGATATTGTGTTTAAAAACAATGAAAAGGAATGAGAAAGAGAAACAGAAAGAGAAAGAGAAAGAGAAAGAGGAAGAGGAAGAAAAAGAGAAAGAGGAAGAAAAAAGAACTGAAAACAAATGAAAAGAGAACAGAAACAGAAAGAGTAAGAGGAAGAGAAAGAGGACGAGGAAGGGGAGAAAGACCAAGAGACAGAGAAAGGCAAAGAGGAGGAGTAAGGAGACAAAGAGAAAAAGAAAACAAAACAGAAGGAGAAAGAGAGAATAAGAAAGAGAATAAAAGAGAAAGGGAAAATGGAAAGGGAACGAGAGAAGGAAGAGTGAAAAGACGCGTTCTCCAACTATACGTCTTATATTTTTGATTTCCGGTGCCGGACTTTACTGGCAGGGAGGCCCCCAAACAACACTACAGTATTGTTGGTGGACGAAATCCTGCACCACTTTGAAATCATGGTTGAAACCATGGTTTGTTGGTATTTATAGGGGAATCATCATTTCCAGAGTTTCTTAGGCTGGATTTCGTTCATTCACAGTATGCCTGGTGACTAATCCCTTCCCCCTAAGAACAAAACGCGCCCGTTTTTCCAAAAAAAAACACTAAAAACTGCCAGCAACACAATGGTGTTTATTGGGGAGACCTTCATTAGGGGGAACAGATTCGGGAGCATGGACAATGCCTTCGCCATCGGCCTCTTCGCTCTGAAACTCCACTTCGGCACTGCCCATGAAGATCTTCCCATCTGGCACGAGCCGTGCACCTTTCTCTGGGCTGTCCATTTTCAGAGCCCCTGCTAAGGGTTTGACTCTTCGGCCAAATGGAAATCCAACCACTCAACCCATGGGTGTCCTTTTTGGAAAATAGAGAGCCCTGGTAGATGATTGAACGAACCACCAGGTAAACCAGTTTTAATAGAAAACAACCAAAAAGCACACCTATGACTCGACCACTTTGCGGTCCCATCGAAATCGCGCAATGCAGCCGGTTGGTCAAGCCAGTCGGCCACAACCGAAAAAACTGAGGCGCAGGCCATCTGAAGGGCCCTCTCGCAGCCTGAGCACAAAGGACCCCAGATTGATCAACGTGGCTGTGGGTCAAAAATGCGGTAACACCAAAATGGCTTGCCCTGATAAATCGAACCAAAGACTAAAACCTGCGGTCCAATTCCTGGGTGGGTGCATTTTGACCCGTACCCACGTGGATTCAGACAGAGGGGATCATCCAAACAAATCCAGATTCCAGCTTGGAATTCTATGACTCAACCGGCTTGCTACAGCCGCGCGTCGGGTGCCTTTCTGGACGCCATGCCCGGCGTTGGCTGCTCTGGGCGCGCGGCAGACGCACAAAGTCCACCTTCCCGAAAGGTTCGCAGAGTTTGGAGACTTCCTCGATGGTCACCAACTCATCACCTGACATCTTGGTCATGGCTCCCCTTTTGTGACCATGTAGGAAGGCCAGACGAGCAACATGGACTTCGAGCATGCCACAAATGCCTTCAATAAAAAGCCGTCAGAAGCCGGGCGACGCGGACCAGTTGCGGGAGGAAATGAATTTGGCAATGAGCGTCCTATCAGCTCGCGAGAATGGTTTCCAAGGTCATTATTTTACCATGATCAAAGTCACCACCAAGTGGTGGGTTAAAGGGAAACAACCGATTCCATTTTCTGACTTTGATTACCCCCAGTAACTGTCAAAATAATGACCCCAGAAAATATGTGTGCTGAGTCCATTTGGCAAAACAAAGTTTCCGTAAATGTGATGCTTGAACCGGGACATGTATTGATTATTATTAAACCACAACCCTGTCCAGTTTAGACCTCTGGGGTCACCCAACCTTCAACATCGCAATCGGGGAAAAACCCCCCGATGCGCCTTTTGGAAAGCCGCTCAGCTGCACGCTGCGCTTCTCCTCAGTTCGGCCCAGCTGGGTTGTTCAGACCGCGCTCCCCTGTCGTTTAGGGTAGGCCCGTTGGGCCCAAAGAGGCTGCTGATCAATCAGGTGTCCCTGCTTCCCATCCTTCAGGGTGAATTGCGGGGAACAGTCCACGTCAAGCCAGGCTTGACGAATCCGCGGGCAAAGTTCGGTCAAGCTCAGCCTCTGGGCGGCGGGCCAAGTCACTGCCAGCTCCGCCAAACGACCTGGATACAAAAGCGTTCGTGCTTTTGCTCATCCAAGAGAACAAAGGGCGCACTATGCACGGCGCACTCACGCCCACGAGAAGCGCCACAATTCCATTGAAGTTTGGTGAAGTTCCCTAACAAACGTTGTGTTTATGGTTTGTTCTTTCCGTTGGGCTTATGGTGGGTTTAGGATGAGGATTCGCAGAATAAGCCCCTGCTCTACCCAGCCTTCGCTGCCCTGCCCTCCCCGCCGGCCTTTCCCTTCCCTTCCCTTCCCGTCCCTTCCCTTCCTTCTTCGCAGTTGCTTTGGGAATTGAAACAAGTTGGCAATAAGTGTTTTATTGATGCCTAGTAGGTTGAGCTATCAGAAAATCACTTGTTCCTGGGCTGATTGGTGCGAGTCTTCTCGAACTTGTGAGCCCCTGGCTTCTTTCGCTGGCTCAAGCTCGGGATTTCCCATAAATTCGCAGGGCAATGGAAGTTAATGTTGACCCAGGATTGACAGACCCGTCCCATTAGGGGGGTGTTCCCTCCAAGAGTGATGAATCCCCACTAAAACGGGACACCCCCCAATCAAAATCAACCAGGGGCGTGGTCAACATTACCACAGTTCCGGAGTGAAGTGGACTCGGCTCCAGCGGCCAGAAGTTTCAAACCTGTGGATGGACGAAATCCATTTCGCACCAATTTGAAGCCATGGTTGAAACCATGTTTCTTTGTACCGCATTCTCTGAGGGCCATGCTTGTCCTGCGAACGAGACCCCCACCCCTGTTCAACCATTTGTTTGTTGGTATTTTTTAGAGGAATCCTCATTTCCGGAGTTTCTTAGGTAGGATTTCGTTCATCCACAGTATGTCTGGTAACAAGGGAGTAATGTTGACCCAGGATTAAGAAACCCCCATTATTAAGGGGGTGTTCGCTCCACAGGTGATGAATCCCCACCGAAAGGGGTGCAGGATTTCGTTCACCCAAACCTATCCAGCCAAGGCGCAGCGATGGCGGCTCCGCCCCGCCGGCCCGGCGGATGGCGTCCTTCTCCTCCTAGGGCTGTCGAGGAAGGTGGGGCAACGGATCGGGCGCCATGCTGGCTGTGGTTGTCAAAAATAGGGTAACCCCAAAATGGGGTGCACTGCTAAGTGGCAACATGGACCAAAACCTGTGGTCCAATTCCTGGTGGTACTTGTCCCAACCCAAAGACATGGGTCACACCCAAAGTCAAATGGCACGTGGAATGGTGTAGGTGCTGGTCTGTGTGTGCGTGTGTGTGTTTGCTTTTGAGGCTTCCCTTTTCCGCTTGCTTTAAACAGCCTGACCTTTTTGCAAAACCCCGCGACCGTGGCCCTTTCGCGAACCTTGACTGAGCCCCTCGGATGTTCGGGGTCCAAATCCCTTGATTCACATACCCACATCGCCCCACTCAAAGGCAAGGAAGATGAGCCCAAGCGCTTGAATCCAATAGAAGCGAGGGAATCATGACAGAATCTGGAATCATGACAGAATCTGAGTTCGTGTTTTTTCTTGGCCCCGCAGAAAGCAAACAAAGAGCTTGGGCATGCGCCCCTTGCTCTTGTTGTTCGAAACCTCGGATTCAAAAAGGGAACCCTCTCTAGACAGACTCTTTTATGGAGTTGCTAAGGAGGGGGTGGGTGCAAGAGGGGCGGGCTGTTTTGACCTCCAAAAGGATGGGGACATTTTATGGTTTTCAGCCAGTTTGTCAGCATTCCTGCGAAGATACATCCAAAACCCACCAGCTTGTTACATCGACCGGCAAAGGTGAGTCGCTAACTGCCCAACATGTGCAAATGTGTGAAAACAGTGGTTCTCCATTCACTTGTGTTGGTTTCCCTCACCAAGCTGGTTTTTTCGGGTAGCCCAACCCACACCCAGGCTGGGGATATGTATATATATATATATACATATATGGATCGCCCCCCGACCAAAACAAAGCGGTCTACCGGGAATTCTTCCCTTGCCGCCGAAAGATCTCGGCCGAGGCTTTCGAGGCAGCTGCCGAAAGCTCCATGTTGAACTTGGGGTCTGCGGCCTGGCTATGAGCTTCGACCCTGCGGGGTCTAAGTGTCTTGACTTCGAGAGTACCTGACTGAGGTAGCTTCCAGTGGGTTCATGAGTTCCGGTGGTCTGCTTCTAAGACTATGTCCTATGGTTTCGGTGGCTTGGCGAATTCTCATGCTTGCAGGATCCCATAAACTAGCCGCCGAAACCGTAGGAAGCCATAGACATGTTGGTGGCTATATACCAGTAGTGTCCATCTCGCGCCTGAACTGCTGCAGCGAGCTCCCCTTCCGTGACACCTACCGCCCCGGTCCAGTTGCAGAGCCGCGTCGCGCCGGACGCCCGGTGTTTTTCGTTGGTTGGGGGGGTGGGGGGGGGGGGGTCCTGGATAAGCCACGGACAAGCCCATGCATAAGCCATGATAAGCCATCCATAAGCCCAGAAGCCGGAGGAAAAATTGAGACGGCTCGGCCAACGCCAAAAGAGCGCAAGGCCACGCACCCAACAGCCCCCTAGGTCCCCCGCAGCCCATGAGCTTCAAGCGGTTGAACGGCAGAATGACCTTAGCCCCACGGCCATTGGGCCATGGTTGGTGCCGGATGTAGGCTTGGCAGTGCTCCATATTTGTAAACAGGGGTTTATTAATCCGGGGTCAACAGTAGCCCCTTCATCTTGGCAGCTGCCTTTGATACGTTAAGTTCCAGGCTGAGAGTGGCACAAAGCCTTGCTCCGATGCAACCTGATTCTCCGACAAGTCGAATGCTGACACGTGCCCCCCCCAGCACAACATTACGTAGGGACAAACTGACAAGCCACGCTGATTTTTTCTTTAGCATGGAAGGATTGGCCCAGGATCGCTTGAATTTACAAGGGGCCCTTCACTTTTGGATTCAACATGCCCCCAGTCCAGCATCTAAACCTTGGGCGCCAGCGATCTTCTCTCGCAGGAAGCGGTCTCTGCGAAGGTTCGCATCCTAGCTCATGGGATCTTCTCTCGGCACAAACTGAAGCAGAGACGACGTCGGTCAAATGACTACCGCATGCCGCAAAACGGGTCTTGGTGCTGCATCGACTTTTTTTTGAGCTGCGGACTGAGAAGTAGAACGCGAGCTGTCGGATAAGCGATGCCTGCCGCCTGGACGACAAGTAACAAAAACCCGTGTCCAGTACTGCACACGCAGACTTTGAGCACCCGACGCTTCTCTGTCTGACACCAACTTCTCAACAGCCCGGACAGCCTCCAGGGCTCAAATCCCACGCCTCACCTTCCAACTAATCCAAGGGGTTTCTATCACATCCAGGGAGTGCAGCTGGGGAATTCCCATCCCTGACGGCGATCGGGGGGTACACACTGACCCTTAGCTTCAACATGAGGCACGCCTCCTCCAATTGCTCCTCATCATCCAGCGTGTTCCTTGCAAGCAACTTTTTGGTGACCATGGCACAGTTGCAAATGGACGTCTCTTCAAACAGGGAAACCCAAAAAAAAGGTTCGCTGCCCTTTGGAATGGACAAGGCCACACCAAAATCGACCAACTATTGCGCCAAACAGCTTGCACACGCTCTCTGAGCTTGCAGCAGTGTCCTCTGCAGCCTGAGTCGAACGGAAGGTCTGGGCTCCCAGTTCCCCCTCAAGTGACGGAAGAATCGAGGGTTCCATGCCAGCGCCACCGATCCAGCAGCTTCTGGCGGGATGACTTGCCATCCTGGAGGAAGCAGAAACTCCGAGTTCGGCAGGCACTCTGAAAGCAACCCTCCTCCTCGGCGGCCATAGCAAGCTTGGTTGACGTTGGAAGGGGAGCAAAACTTTAAATTTTAGCAGTTGAGTGGGGACTTCCCACTAAACCACAATAAGCAAAAATGTAAATGTTTCCAAACAACAACCATGCAAGGATGCCAACGCCCTTCTTAATCAAGTCTGCTTGAAGGCGATTTTACCATGCCAGGTTGTCACATGTTGTCACAGAAGCCACATGTGCCTTGAGCAATCGGCAACCTACAGCTGAGCCACATCAGTCATTCGCAGAGCCACTGCACTAAACCATCAAAACGTCCCGGCCTTTCCAAGACTTGCCGCACTCATTTTTCCGGCACGGTCTTGCGCTGAAAGTTGTGCACAAAGATACATGGATACGTTGTTGTCTTCTGCAGCGCTGCGGGCCTAGGGTGAAACGCGCGCAGCCGCCGGGGCCCTGAGGCGGCGACACGCCAAGGCGCGCTGCGGCGCTCAGCTACGAAGAGGGAGAAGGCTAGGCCCGGAAGGGCCGGCCATGGCGAGGACGTCGGCCAGGTCGGGCTCGCCCGCAGCAGCTGGCCGCGCCGGGCAGAGCCACCTACCACCAAGCAAGGTGAAACCAAGAGCGCGCTGAAGCGCAACGCTGAGCAGCGTCCACCAGCGCCGACGCCAGCCCGCAGCAGCCGGTCAGCGCACAGCCGGGGGCGCGCGGCCGGTACACAATGCGTGCTTGGGGGCGACCGTTGCGCCGCAGCGCGGGAGGTGTTCGCAACCCATTGCTGCGGGACACCCCGGCCCTCAAGCCCCAGGCGCGCGCGACCCGCACCCAAGCCTGCTCGGCGCGCGAGGAGGCCGCTGCGTGAGCAGGCTGCGGCGCGGTCGCCGAGCGCGTCCAGCGCAGCGCCACAACCCGGAAAACCATCCCCCCCGCATCTCCGGTGAGCAAGGGGGAACAGACTGGATTTTGTTCCTTGCCTTTTTCCGTCTCCCCGTCCACTGCTCACCCCGCGGAAACGCCTCTTTAATGGGTGCCACCGGGCACTGGAGGACTTAGGCTGTTGTTGTGGAGGCCAGCCTCCCCACATGCAGCGCTGTTGCTGACCCGGTCAGCGTCTGGGCACAGGCAGCCGACTGCACTCGAGCGCTTCGGAGTGCCGGAAGTCAGCAAGGATGTCGCTGAAATCTGGCACGGGCCCGTCAAAGATTGTGTGTGTGCGCCGGCTCCGGGCAGGGCAAGAAGGCTGGTGGCATACGCCCGCGCGGCGGCAAAAGAAATGAGGGCCGACCAACGGGCGCGGTATGCTGCGGCACAAGAGGCTTGCATGTCATCTGGCACAGAGCGGGCGCGGGCCCGGGCCTGACAAACTGTGCGGCCTCAGCGCTCCAGCGGCCACCAACTTCAAGTCCGACAACGACAAGGCGGCAGCGATGAGACGAAAGGATCTCACGGTAAGTCCTCTCCTTGGCTCGCCGAGCAAGACGGAGCGCGGAGCGCGGCTCCCTACTGGATTCGAAGCACGGCCGGCAGCAGCTCAGTCTGCGGGAGCGCGCGCGAACAGTTGCTAGCCACGAGGCCAGTCACCGGGGTCGCCGTCTGCATCGGTCGGGGGCGCGGCATGGGCCAACAACAGGTCAGGCCATGACGGGCGCTCCGACAAAGAAATGAGGGCCGACCACCGCGCGCGGAACGCCATGCGGGGCAAGAGGCTTGCAAGTCGGCCTCAGCGCTCCAGCACTTCAAGTCCCGTTAAGTCCTCTCATTGGCTCGCCGAGCAACACGAAGCTGAACGCCCCAAAGAGGAAGGCCATTGGCGATAACCTCGATGCTGTCATTTTAAAGCTGTTAATATGCACGTTCAAGTCTCGAAGGAGCGTGTGGTTCACGGCAGACCCTGGCGGTGGCGCGCTCAAGGCAGACCCATCCCCCCGCTGAATGCGGTAGAATGCGCGCACGAACGGCAAGAGCGCTGGCGCTACGTCGCCGAGCTTTGCAACAAAGGCAGCGCGTGACACCAAGTCGTAAGCGCTGCGCCCGTCCAGCGACACTATCGCGGCGGCAGGATCCAGCTCAACGGCCAGGGGGGCAAGGAGGCCAGGCAGCACACGAAGCGGTGAGCCGGCGTGCGAGCTCAAGGACGAAGCTGTCGTCAACAGCACGTGAGGCGGCACGTTGCCATCCCCTAATCCAGTCTTCCGAGTCAAGGACATCAGGCGGGCCCTCCCTGGCACGGCGGCGGGTCGAACCCAACATCATGGAGGCGTCGGCGAGCATCGCAGAGAGCACGCGCCGAAGCGGAGTCGGGCTGAGGCGACTCAAACTGAGGCAGGAGAGTGGCGAACACGGCGGGTGCCCGGATTGCGAGGGAAGGCAAACTATCCGCCCAAGATGCCCCAAAACGCGGCAGGGGCGTGCTGCACAGCGGCGAAAAGCAAGCTCGGCAGCGCTGGCAGCCGAGTTGGGCAGAAGGTCCACTGTTCAAACTGCAGGACTCAGCTGCAAAGGCCCGCGTCTGCTCAGGGGCAGGACGCGTGGGCACGGGCAGAAGCGCAGTAAAGGAGCAACAACCAAGCGGCCTGGAGGTCCGGCAGGCCGGGGGGGGCTGGGCGAGAAAGGCTGCATGGTCCGCGCTGAGGGCGGCGATTGCGCCAGCCGCGTTCCAAACACGGGCCTAGCCGGATGCGGGTGTGAGCATACAGGTGGTGCTCCAGGCGAGGAAGGAGATGAATGACCCGATCCGGCGAAGGCCGACACACGTTCGCGATCGCGATCAAAGGGGCAGCTCACGGTCGAAGGCACAAAGGGCAAGGTGAAGCCCCAAAGCGAAGAGCGCGGGCATCAAGGGTTTTCTTGTTTCCCTCGTCGATGCGGTGCACCCGGCACCGGGCATAGAGAAAACGGGAGGTCCGACCATCGAACAAGCGGACGAAAGGCAGCAAGGTGTTGGCCGCAGGCGCCGCGAAGAGCCCTCTGCATGGCATTGCGGCTGATGAGATCAAACGCCCCGACGCCATCAACCGACAGGGTCAGGTTGGGGTCCGAGTCAGTGGATGCCTGCAAATTGTGTGCGAGGGCCTCGGTGCCCACCCGAGTCGACAGAGCAAACGCCGCCACATGCTGCGAGCGTGCGAGCAAAAAGCAAGCACAGGATCTTGGCGGTGCCCGCTGGGGCCGGGCCACGGCGGGCCTGGCGGAGGTTGGAGCGGAGCAAAAACGGTGCCCTGTCCTTGGCCCCCCTACCCTGGTCGCCAGACCTAGGTAGGGCCACTACCTCGGTTTCCGATGGATGTCCACGGAATCGTCCGTCTCTGCAATGTGGGCCTCCAAAGGTCAAGCGAAAAACCGTGCCTTTTCAAGCAGCGCTCACACGTGCCGTAGGCCCACGGCTCCGCCACATAGTCCACTGGCATGAAGGACGATTTGGCAAAGTTGCAGAAGCCACTAGCAGCCATCGTGGTGGGCAAGGAAATTCCTTGGCATGTCCAGGCAGCTCTGGGCACATCGGGTTACGTCACGGTGGAAAACCTGGCAGGTCGCCGGAACAACCCTGCGGTGTTTCCAGGATGGGGAACATGGATTCGACGCCCGAACATCGGAGTTCACAACCATGCGCCTTCTACAGGCAGTCTGGGCAGCGGCGGCAACCAAGGAGACCAACTGGCCACCGGTAAAAGCGCCCCTGTGCGACAGACGCCAGCTGGAGGACGCCTGCGTGGCCACATGGCTCCGAAACCAAGGCTGGAGCTTCAGGGCAGCGACAGCTACCTCAAGAAGCCATGGCGGCTGATTGCAAAAGGAGAATTGGGCTACATTCCGGCCAAACACATTGTAAGCCCACTTCCCGAGGATCCACACACAAGGGGATCACGGTGCACGGCTGGGATCGGTAGGATGGGGACCCCGTGCCGCAGTTCGGCAACCTGAAGGACACCAAAGAAGAGTTGGATGACTGGCATGCTTGGTTCTACGGGGAAGACCTTGCAAGTAGAAAGCCTCCCCCGAAACGCATGGCGCAAGATATATGAGATAGTGCATCAGGGCACCAATCTCTCCGAGGCCTCAAAACCATCAGAGGGACTTTCTCTTCTGGCAGAGGGAGGTTTATGAACATCAACCGAGCAAGAGCAAGACCCCAAGGTGTGGAGAAGGGTCATGGTCATCGGTCCGCGCATTCCAAGCTGAAAGGGAAGGCTCCCAACCGCTCCCTGCTCCAATGGCCTGACCACTGGGCTTGGAAGAATCTGAAAGGGCTGGCCTACTGCAAGGACCACCACCTCCACGGCAGGCGCCCAGACTCGCGCTGACGATCCCACAACTGCGCCCCCCGTCCTCACCAAACAGCATTGCACTGAAACATCTTTGCAACGCAGCATCGTGCCCGCTAATACCAGCAGTGTTCGCACTCGCCATGCATCAAGCGCTTGTCGCCCTACAGCGGGAGCTCCGCCCGGAGGAGCGTCCCCTTACCTTTGTGGATGACTTGCACTTGACGGCGCAGCCTGATAGCATACAGCCGATGTTTTTTGGTGTTCTTTTTTCAACGCGCCTTTTTAAGTCTGTCCCAAAACCCCCCCATTAAGGATGCCTCCGGGCACAGGAGGGCTTGAGGGGCGCGCCCCTCAGCAGGGTGCTGTAGGGGCCCCGTCCACATTGCAGAGGCCGGGCCCGGCCGTCTGGCACAAGAGCAAGGCTGAGTGCGCCAAGAGAGCGGACCACCGGGCAACCAAGGAGCAAGTCACACTGGCCCGGAGCCGCGCCGGCGCTTCCTCGCTCCACCGCCCTCCAACCTCCACAGCGAGGACAACCAAGCGGCAGCGATCTGACCGCAAAAACTCTGGGTATGCTCTTTCCTTGCGGCGGCGCGCCAAAGCGAGCGTTGAGCCTGCGTACCGTCCGCCGAGCCGGTTGGGCACTCCCTGGCTGGCCAGACAAGGGCGACTTGTGCAGCACTAGACGAGCCCCAAAAGAGCACTTTAGGAGCTCCAGAGAATCACTGCAGGAGTGCTATAGGGGCATTAGAAGAGCACTTAAAAAACACTAGATGAGCACTAGAGGAGCACGAGAGGAGCAAAAGGCACAAGAGGAACGCTGGTTAAGGCATGTCGCACTGCTCCTAGCTTGAACCCAAACATGAAACCTCAAAAGAACAAAGCTCGTCCGAAGAGGCCGCAGTTCTTTTTACCGGGATTGCTGAAAGTTGCACTGCTTCCAGGGCACTAGTGCGCCTGGAGCAGGAGGCACATTGACCCCCCGAAATGTGAAAAGGCAAGACAATGCGTGTCCTTGCGTGTAAATGCAGTGCTTGGGGGGCGCGGCATGCGTGCCCACGCCCCAAGGTCCGGAGACCGAAAGTCCGGAGACTCCAGGTCCAGAGACCGAAATTGGTCCGGAGACCAGGTCCGGAGACCAAAGTGCCCAGAGGCCACCCATGAAAGTGCAGAGAAACTGCTATCTATCCTGGCAAAGCCTGGCATAGGGCAGTGCAGGGCGGGTGGGTGGGTTTCAGAATGAAACCGCAGGTTTGGGTCAAGGCTAGGAGCAAAACGGCCAACGCATAGTTCGATTCACCACATGCCCTAAACACAAGGGAAAAGAAACCCTAAGCGTTAAGGCATGTCGCACTGCTCCTAGCTTGAACCCAAACATGAAACCTCAAAAGAACAAAGCTCGTCCGAAGAGGCCGCAGTTCTTTTTACCGGGAAAGTTGCACTGCTTCCAGGGCACTAGTGCGCCTGGAGCAGGAGGCACATTGACCCCCCCCTTCAAATGTTCTGGACGCCAGGGCGCATGCATCGGACACAGTTGAATGCCTCGGCCTGACATCGCTAGGCTTGCAGGGCTGAAGCGTATGCGACTTTCAGGGCGATGGCTGAACCGGGCCAACCGACCTCTGCTGAGATCGTCAGCCCAATCATTGCACCTTCCTGGAACGTGCGTCGGCTGCAGCAGCACATTGTGAGCGTGAGCCCAGAAGGCTGTTAATTGCACAAAAAGTTGCAACGGCCAGGAGGTCGTGAACAGTTTGTTAAGGCTTGCTTCCGTGGCGGAATTGTCTGTGCCGGAAGGCATGCTAAACGAGTAGTGCCCACCACCAATGTGGCTATGGGTTGCTTGCAGCAGTGCTAACTGAGCAAGAGTTTCAAAGCATGCGATGTACCGCTGTCCTGGCTTGACAAGGCAAGGCCACACGGCTCTTATGTCTTGCATGTTCCAGGTCTCGGCGAACCACACCACTTGGGAGGATGTGATTGCCCAGCCCCCAATCCCCACCATATCATCTTCGGCACACGCATCGGCGGCAGCCAGAGCTTGCAGCTGGTGTGGCCGCGCCAAAGGCTGAATAGGCGAGTGTCGAAAGCACGACGCCAGCCAAGTAAGGCACTGTTGGCTTGACTTGGAAAGGCTGGTGTATGGGTTGTTGGGGTCCGCGATGCGCACCCATGTGGGCTTGCTAGTGCCAGGCACTTGCGGGATGTCTTGGGGGCAATGCATGGTACGGCCTGAAACTTCCAAGATTTTGGAGCCCACTGTGATCCACAAGCCCGGGAGGCTATGGCTAGTTTTGAGGTCCTTAGTCAAGGATGCTTTAAAGGCCCCACATTTGCGGCGGTATTGAGTGCATGGAGCCTGGTGGGCTGTTGAGGTCCGCGTACAGCGGTGCTAGCCAGGACCTGAGGTGTAGGGCAATGCTGGTGGCCCAAATAAGCAGGCCTATGCACTGCTCGAGTGTTTTGCGGGGCACACGTCGATTTCCCAACAGGGATTTGATCAAGGCGTCCAGCTTGTCTAGTTTAGCGGACACGAGCTGAATGGTGTCGTGAGAGAAGTTGATCTCCCAACCGCACCAAACCAGGCTATCCTGGAATTGCGCCTTTTTCCACGAAATGGGTGCTGCAATGGCACAAAAGAAGAGCACCACCAAGGCAAACATGTCTGGCGCGCTATCCCGGAAGAGTGCACAGAGCAGGTCATCCACAAAGAGGAAGGCTTTGTGTGGCTTCCAGGCTAGCAACCCATGCACCTGACGAAGCAAGAATGCGCCGGTGCGCTGCCACCAGAAAGCCGAGAAACGGCCCCCAAAATGGCACACCCTGTAGTGGTAGAGCTTCCCTTGAAAGGCGAAGAGTAGAAGGCCATGCTCTTCAGGGCGGACCTGCACCTGTTTGTGTGCGGCTTTAAAGTCAATGCTGGCGCCTTGGGGCGCCTTCTGGCTGCGTGGACAGCGCCAAATCAGATGCCATTGGCAAGCTAAGGCGCTCTGGCAAATGGCATCTGGTATTGACTTGGCACACGGTGCTGTCCAAGACAAGGCGCGGCTCTTTGCCTTCAGCGAAAACGACATTTAGCTTGCCCACGGCAATGCCTAAGGGCCATTTTTCCCGAGCGTCGGCTATGCTAAGGCTGGTTTCAACAATCCAGTTGTTGGCAATTTCATTGCGCAGCAAGCCTTGCACGGTTTCTGGCTCGTCTTCGGCCATTTTCCAGTTGCCTTCACAAATTTCCAGATCCGGCGGCAGCGCGGAGTCTGGCTTCTTTGCTGGCCATTGAAGGCTTGGTGGCAAGGCTGATACGGCTCCTGTCGGCACTCCGTGTTGCAAAAAAGGCAAGAGGGCCATGTCTGGGTCACCCCAAGATTTGGCCAGGGCATGCAGCAGGTGGAGTCGGTATGGCTGTCCTGCCTCGGGGCTCATATCTGAAGGGCAGGGCAGTTTTAGAGCGGTATACGCTAGAGTTGCGACTTCCAGGCTTTCGGAGGGCGAGAGCGGGCAGTCCGAAGAACCGCTTTTGATGTGTGCCAGGATACGTGGCACCAGTTTGCGCTCGTGCATCCAGTGCAGCCAGGGCCTGGCGACTGCCTGCAGCGGGTGTTCGGACACCAATCTGCGGATGAGTGCATTCCTGCTCCGTCGCAGGTGGGGAGCCTGCAAGGCGCCAAAGTGACGGTTCTAGGGGAGTTGGAGTGCAGTGGCAGTGCTTGTCGGAAGGAGCCTGTTTTACTTACCCTTCCTACGCCTATTTGGGCCAATTGCAGGGCCAGGGAAGGGGGGTATTCTGCGGTTAGCGTGCTGAGGTATACCCCTTGTTCCTTCACGCCTGCGATGCTTTGATGCTTGTGTGAGTGATTGCAGCGGGCCTGCAGGGCCTGTATTTTCGAACTGTTGCTGCCGAACGCCCATGACTTAGCGAAGGCTTTGTCGTGCATGCATGCGTCTACCCACACCAGGGCACACTGGTGATCGCGCAGCATTTGGAAGTTAGCCTCTTCCAACCAGGACATGGCTGATGGTGGCTGCTCCCAAATGCCCACGCCCCCTTTGGAGACCACTGCTCTGAACAGGGCTCTACCACGGTCATGGATGGTTTTGCTATCCAGCAATTTTTTACGCTGTGCAGGCGAAAGGCCGGGGACCCCGTCCATGTGCTGCGGCGTTCTCAAGGCTTTGGGCCCGCCCGGGCGAAGTTTGAGTCTGGAGTATTCTTTGCAAGGCGGGGCAAGCATGATCAGGGCCACGATTCCTGACCAGCAGAGTCTGAGGAGTGCCTCGAAGACTCTGTCATCCAGGATGTCGTGCGCAGTATCACCATCGCTCAAAGCAGTCAAGGCCAAGGCTAATGGCGGCCGACGTCACTGGGTGCAGCCTGCCTGCAAACACGTCCAAAAAGAGCTGCTTTGAGGCTGGATGCAACTGTGAGTCTGATGAGCTTGCCCGGGCAGGCGCATGTGGCTTTGGTTTAGCGTTGGGTTCGCTACGGTGTGCGGAAGGCAAGGCTGGCGTCAGGGCTGTTTGCCCTGGCCCCTGCGAGGGTGAAGACGGTTCATGAGTCCCGTCGTGGGGCAAGGCCGGCGGAGGCATGGCTGCCCGATCCTGTGCCGGTCCAAGATCCGGGCTGTTTCACGTGTGTTTATTGTGATCCATGGCAGGATGCTTTTGCTGGCAGCCTACTATGGCACACACGTGGGCGAAAGGGCAGTGGTCATTAGTGCAGCTGCCCGTCTGGTAGCGCCGGCAAACCTCTCTACCTTTATATGAAGTGCACCAATCTGCCTTGGGCTTTGGCGAAGGCGAGGCTCCTTTGGATTTGCCCTTGCCTTTCTTGGGGGTAACCCTTTTTTCCAACCTTGGAACCTTTTTTTTCAACCTTAAGCTCTTTTTCTGACCTTGGTTCCTCCTTTTTTCACCTTGGAAGCTTCTTTTTTAACCCCGGGCGCAAAAGAAAAGCCCAAAGAAAAAGAGGTGGAGGACTCATCATCACCATCATCATCATCATCATCATCATCCTCATATCTGATTAATATAAAAGATAAAACTTGAAATTATTCGTTTTAATCATAATAAGTTCAATATATATATATATAAATGTATATGTATATGTATATCGATATTTGTGTATATTCATGATTTCTAAGTTGATTTAAATATAATACTCTCAATTTCAAATCATTATCCAACTATTGTGTAAGAATATATGACACTATCATACAGTTATATATGTTTCACTATTAAAAAATAGAATTAATATGGATATATATCTATACACATATTTTAACAAAACAATTCCATTCTAATCATGCAATTACAAAAAACAACATAAATATGTATATAATTCTAAAACTTAGTATTATTAGTAGTATTGTTCAATTGCTATTCTTTAATCACACAATACTTCTTCGTCCACAAATATTTTCCAAATAATATGTATACATATCTGTCTTCGGGCACAAATATACAACCACTATTTATCAAAATAAATTCTTATACAAAACAATATACAAACATTATTCATTCCCCAAACCGCGAAGCGTTGGGGTTCTAACTTGAGGTATAGAGAATAAGAAAGTGTGACGCCGATTCCGGGGTCAGGTGCCAGATGCTGCGACGCCGGCTCCGGGGTCGTGTCTCCCGCTTCTCTTTCTGTGTCTCCCTATCTCTGCGGTCAGATGCTGTGGCGCCGGCTCCGGGGTCGTGTCTCCCGCTTGTCTCCCTGTCTCTGCGGTCAGATGCCAGATGCTGTGACGCCGGCTCCGGGGTCGTGTGTCTCAGTTACCAGATGCTGTGGCGCTGGCTGCGGGGTTGTGTCTCCCGCTTGTCTCCCTGTGTCTCTGCGGTCGGATGCCAGCTGGCTGCGTGGTCGTGTCTCCCGCTTGTCTCCCTGTGCCTGTGTCTCCCAGTCTCTGCGGTCAGATGCCAGACGCTGGCTCCAGGGCGGTGTCTCCCGCTTGTCTCCCTCTGTCTCCCAGTCTCTGCAGTCAGATGCCAGATGCTCGTCCCGCCTCCCGCTTGCTCCCTGTCTCCCAGTCTGTGCAGTCAGATGCCAGATGCTGTGACGCTGGCTGCGGGGTCGTGTCGTGTCTCCCGCTTGTCTCCCTGTGTCCTGCAAGGTCTCTCCGGTCAGATCCCAGACGCTGTGACGCTGGCTGCGGGGTCGTGTCTTGCACTTGTCTCCCTGTGTCTCCCAGTCTCCGCGGTCAGATGCCAGATGCTGTGACGCTGGCTCCAGGTCGTGTCCCCCGCTTGTCTCCCTCTTTCTCCCAGACGCTGGTTCCGGGTCTGCGGTCGGATGCCAGATGCTGGGACGCCGGCTCAGGGGTCGTGTCTCCCGCTTGTCTCCCTGTGTCTCCCAGTCTCTGCGGTTGGCTGTTTGTTTAATGCTTACAGCCCTCAACAAAGTCCTGGGCAAAACCAACTGAAGTCTTCTTTGCGAGTTTTGGGGCTGACCTTGCTTGCAGCTGTCTTTTTTTCCTGCTTACAGCCCTCAACAGGGAAAATAAAGGTCCCGGGCAAAACGTCCCGGGCAAAACCAACTGAACCTGTTTTTTCTTACCCAGTTTTGAGGCTGACCTGGCTTGCTTGGCATCCAGCAACCGGCGTTCGGCTCCCTTCGGCTCCCTTCGGCTCACGTGGCAGCAGCTCGCAAGCGCAATTGAGAAGCATCAAGCTAGAAACATAGATTCGACAAGTCAGCAGGAACCACTTGCAACAATGCTTCGCAACGGGGAAAGGGCATGTCGCAGATTTTGCTGTTAGCCTGTTTTCAAAGGATGTGCCTCTCTCTTGGCCAAGCGGGCGGTTGCTTGACCCAAGGTGGTGTGAGCTTTTGATCGTGCTGCACTGGTTGTGCTGGTGTTGGCACTGGAGCTGGCATTGGATCTGCTGCATCTGGAGCTGGCACTGGGTCTGCCATTTCAGCTGGCGGCTCGTCTGACACTTCTGTCTTGACAGTTGGTGATGCTCTTGGCTGACTTTGCACTGGTCTTCACACTGATTGGTGATGTTGTGAGTGGTGGTGTGGGTGAGGCATCATCGATCTCTTCCTTTGGATTGATCAGGGATGCTGGGGCTGCACATGTCTTCTTCTCGTCGCCTGGCTTGGCCTGTGCCACGTGGCTTGGAGCGTCAGTTGGCGGAGCGTCTGCTGGGCTTGTTGGCGACTTCACCGGTGGAACCACGCTGGATGAGCCAGTGGTGGCTGGTCCTGACCAATCATCTACCATGGCATCCAGTTGGGTCTTCCATTGGCTTGCCATAGCCAGGTACAGTTCGAATTGTTGTCTGGCGTGTGCCATTGGCTGATCTTCTTGGCAGGTGGATCTGTTGGTTCCATGGCGCGCTTCATGGCTGGCGATTCCTGATGGATAATATATCATGTACAATATGGCACGCTAATATTGCATGTATACACTACAATACGTGTGTACTTGTGTGTGGTTGTGTGGTGTATCACTAGTTGCATGAAATAAATGTAATTGGACTACACATTCAAGATATGGACACATGTGGAAACAATGGTATATTCACATTATGAACCTAATCCATTATATAAATAAATCGGGGTGCAGAATCTGAACATACTGTAAAATACACTTTTAGGTTCAGAATCTGAATCTATTCTATGGTAGATACTATGTTAGGTTCAGAATCTGAATCTAGACTGTGTTTAGACATGAGTTAGGTTCAGAATCTGAACCTAGACTTTGTTTAGACATGAACTAGGCTCAGATTCTGAATATACTATGTTATGAAATATTGATGTTGATCACATGGTATTGAATTGTATTTACAGCAACCCACATTGAATTGTATGAACCTACTTGAATATCACACCAGAATTGAAATGTGTAACACATGACCAGCGTGATTTACTGCAAGTGAAATGTGTTGGTTCCATTGGTGACACCCATTGCAATTTGAGCCACTCCAAAACTCATTATGCATCAGACAATTACTCGTATGATCCAACCCAACTGCAGCTGATCAACATGATTGATTACACGATGTAGCCATATGGCCTGATGTATGTCAGGATTGTGTGCATGACATGCTGGAACGTTGTAGCCACACAGGCTTGACAATTCACAGCGCACTGCCCATGCCGAAAATGATTCATCACTGATGGTGTTTCCTGATGTAGGCTAAAGGCTTGGCAAGTTAGCTCATGATCATTCAAACAACAAATTGGGGGGAATATATTTGGGCCCGGGTAACATTATATTTGTTGCAAGCTGCACAGAGCTACTTTTTGGACTCGGCGGTGTCTGTATTGCCAGAAACAAGCTCACTCACATTGGTGGGCAATGTGGCACCAGACAATGTGTACTGCATCACGATAGCCTTGCAGATGGTTCGGGTGGCAATCAACTGGCATTGGTTCACCTCGATGATGTGGCGCCACAACGGCTTCCTCGGTAAGGCCAATGCTTTCTAGGATGCACACACACACGCACACACACACCACACTTAAATGTGTAAGGTGCAAACTACTTTTGGGATTGATAAGTACAATCATACAAGGATCCATGTTTCCCAGCCATTGGACTCGGTCTGGACATACCACAGTGTTGTGGTTTCCTTGAAATACCATGACTCAGTTCTGGCCCTTTGGCCTGGCATGAGACTGACCTATACAGTTGCTGTGTGTAGCTGCAATGGCTGCTGGTCAATCCAAATAAACACACAACCATGTCACATTTCATGCAAGCAAGCTGCATCGCATTTTTGTAATGTTTCCATAAACTGACTGTCGTACCTTTGTGTTTGCATGTGTGGCCACACATGCTGTGACAATGCCATGTGTAGCCAATAGGCCTGGTATGTGTAGCCAATAGGCCTGACATCAATGAATCAGGTAGCCAGCATGCTTATATTTATTGCAATCAGCTTTTTGTCTCACACCCAGCATATCATAATTGGTCAGCTTTCCTTTTGTATGTTCTTTTGGGTGCATCTGTACACCCTTGAACACCTGGCCTCAAAACTTGTATGACAGCTGCCAGCTGAGTTGGCTCCATGAGCACTGTGAGGTCAGCCTTACTGGGCCTTTGGCCCTGGACCAAGGTTTTGACTTGGGTGCCATTGACATTAATCTGGACACAATAAGTGCCTTGTGGCACATGCTTTGTACTGGTTGAGGCATTTGCCTCCTGTGAGTCTTCACTCCTGAACATTGCCTGGCCTGGGTCAGGTGCCTGTGTGGATTGTTTGGCAGCATCATTTCTTTTGCACATTAGCTCTGTGAGCTCAGCGCACGAACTCATGGATGCATTCTTGGAAATCCTGGAGCCTGGAGCCTGCCACCAGTTTAATAATGGGCTGGCTGGTTGCCCTCATCTTGATGTAGGATTCTCCTTGGTGCTCTTGGACCAAGAACTCTGGAATTGCAATCCAGTTGTAGTCAGCATATATTTCCACTGACTTTCGAATTTGGATCTCCATGATCAGAGATGGCTGCTGGAGGGTTGGTGCAAAGCCTGTCATGTATGGATGCATGTGTGGGCATGCCAAGGCAACCATTGTAGCCTGTGGGCTTGACTTGCAATGCACAGGTTCATATGCATGTGCTACATGGAACAAACAATGCATGAACATATGTGTTGCGGACAGAGTAGTAGCCACCTGGCTCAAACTACATGGCACAGGCACAGGCTCATGCATGAGCCGCTGCACAACCAGTGGTGCCATTGCCTGTAGAAATGCAATCACTTGTAGCACACTTATTTTTCTTCAGCTTCCACCACATCTAGCCTGGCCATCTAGACTATACATTGGATAACTTGGCATCTCCATTTAATGCATACTCTGGGTGGTCCAATAGCCATGCTTTTTGTTCTTTGGTCAAAAAGTCCCATTCCAAAAACCACCCTTGTTTTGTAAATGGCTTTCTTTGGCATGCTCTATACCAACTTTGGAAACTCAAACTAGTGGTAGCTGAGCCAAGTGATGAATGCATCCTATTCAATGTTTGCTCATCATGCATGTGGTAGCCACCAGGGCCTGGAGTACTCAAGTTCACAACACCAGCTCTCATGAGACAAGTCTTTGATTGTGCGTATGCAAGCATACATGCAACCATGCAATGCTGACTAAGTGCAAAGCAGCTTTAGGCACTGTCGTTTTCCTCATCATACGTGTATTTGGCCTTATCCATGGACTTGCCGCTGGTCCACCTGGGCACATAATGCTAAATTGTGTAGCCGTGCAGGCTTGGCTGGTCAGGAAATAAGCATTATGGACTAGCCAGGTTTGTAATACCAGCTTAGGGTTCACACTGCAATCAGAAAATGTTGCAACCTTTGCATGCAGGTTGCATTACTGTGTCCTTGCTTTCTTCTTCTTGGGCACATTTGTGTCTTCTGACTTTGGAAGTGGCTTCACAGCAATCAAATCATGCTTCGTGATGGCGTCCTGGTTGATGAGCACTTTCACATGCAGTTCACCATGGGTAACCCATTTCTCTGTGAGCTGGCCATTGTCATCATTGTGGCAACATGTCCAGTATGGGCTCAACATGCCTGTGTGGTGGTCACCATTGCCCCTGAAGGATTTGGCTGGGAGCACAAGCCATACTGGCCATTGAATTTTACCTCCCCATACTTTGTGCCTGATGGCTTGGTGTGGGTAATGCAGCTTATTCTGTCTGGACATGGGATCAATTGGTCCTTGGATGCATACAATGCCTGCTGGGGCTGTTCCTGCACTAAAAAGTCATTGGCATCAAGGTCCTGGTTGTTGTAGCACTCCACCCACTGGATGAAGATCTTGCATTTGGCAAGTTCTTTTTTTTGTTCTCGCGCCTTTTTCCGTCTGCCCCTCCAACCCACTTATATACCGGCGGCCCCCGGATGTGCTTAGGGGGCGTTAAGGGGGCAGCCATTTATTTTTTTTGCGCGCCTTTGTCCGCAGCATCACAGCAGCTACGAGGTGAAACACAACGAGCAGCGGGCGCAAGCTCAACCGGGCAGGCGGCTCGGCGCAGGCCCACTCTCCCACCTGGCGTCGGCGAGCAGATCGCTCACCGGCGGCTCGGCGCCATCAACGCACGTCTCCCCGAACAGCGGGAGCTACAGCGGGGCTGGCGGCGAGCGCGCGCTGCGCGGCGACTGCGAGGAGGGCAGTCCACCGCCGCACGTACGCCTGCACAGCAGCTCCGAGCAGCAGTTCGGGGACACGGCGCGACTTGGCGCGCGCGAGCAGGCGCACGAAGGCCACCCCGTCCGGGAGCCACCGGCCACCGACCTCGAGGCCGAGGACAAGCAGGCGGCAGCGCCGGCTCCGGAGGAGCTCAGGGTAAGTGTGGTGGCGCTTGCGGCGTCGAATCTGGCGCAGGGCGAGGTAGTTGGCACGGGGCGCGCCACACGTCAGCAGTATCAGCCACGCCGACTGCAGGTGCGGCACGGCAGGGATACGCTGCAGGAGTGTGTCCTGGGACGCGCGCTTCTCAGCCAGGAACACCTGTGTGAACGCGTGGCTGCCGAGAGGGGGCCCGAGGACAACCAAGCCTTGCTGGTGGGATGGCAGGGACACTAGGTCGCCCACCCAGCTGGGGTCTTCGGCGGTCCCGAAGGCGTCGACGCCCGGTGGCAGCACGCCGCCGGCGTTCCAAGCGCGAGTCTTCCCCAAGTTAACCTGGATGCCAGCATGCGCTTGCAGACGCGCCTGCAAGATGTCGAAAATGGCACGCGCACGGCCGGGCCGCGAGAGGATATAGATGTCATCCAAAAAGACGAAGAGGACCTCCCCTGGCAGCAGCATCGCCTGTGTGGCCTGCAGAGCTGGGTGCTGCGCGAGCGCAAACAAGCCAGGCAGGGGGTCGCCCTGTTCGCCCCCTTCGCCTTGCTGGACGACATGCGCCGCGCCGTTGTCGTCGTACCACAAGTATTGTGAGGCCTGGCCATAGAATTGCCGCACGTACGGCAGAAGCGGAGCGAGGCGCTCGTGCGACGCAAGCTGGGAGAACACGCTCGCCCGCGAGACGTGGTCGAAGGCGCCCACCCCATCGACGGACAGCACAGTGGCCTCGTTGTCGGCCTCAGTGGCCGCGCGCAAAAGGCGCGCTAGGCACTCCGTGCCGGCGCGGGTGGACAGGGCGTACTGAAAAGGAGAGCAAGCGTCCTGAAAGTGCTGCGCCATCTGCTGGGCAAGAGTGCGGCTAACGAGCCTGCGCAGCACATCGCCCATGACAAGACCACGCACGCGCCCGTTCGGTTTCTGCAAAGTCTTGGCTCACCATGGGTGATTCAGTGGGAAGCAACTTCTCCACAAGCTCTTGGTCAAGAGCTTTGGGCACTTGGCCTTGAAAGCACTTTCATTGATGCTTGAATTTCATGGGCTTTGACAACAATGGTTTGCTGGGGCTGGAATAAAGGCTTGTGCGCAAGCTTGACACCTTCATGGTTGGATTCCACAAGTTCCGATACCTTGGCAGGAAGGCCTTTGTGGGTGTAGGTGCTGCCAACCTGTATGGCCAATGATGGGCTGGCCACAAACATTGCATCCTTGGACTGGTCCAGCTTCACCAATGTGCCACATTACTGGTGGTTTGGTTCTCTCCCAAGCTTCTCTTTTGCTGGCAGTGCAAAAATGGTCCTGATGGCTGCTTTCCCAAATGACTTGTACCTGATGGTTCTGGCGGATTCACTTTGTTGGCTCATCCCCCATAGCTCTGCAAGAAACTGTTCCACTTGGAGTAGCTTTTCCTTGAACTTTTTGGCCTTGAGGCTGGCGACATCTGTCTTGGTGATGAGCCTGGATACACCATCAACCACTCTGTTCGTGGAAAGGTTGGCAGCTACCATGGAAACCCTCAGCATGGTGCACAGGTTCGACTTAGAGAGGTCCATACTCTTTGGGAAATGTGGGACAAGAATTGCACCAGTGGCCCGCCTGGTCCACCTGCACAAATGTTCCCTTGGTCACAGGCACAAACTTATTCAATGTTACATCAATCATGCTTATCTCTGACTCAACATCTAAATGTTTACATGCATGCTTATTTCATCACCTGGCCTGAGTAGAGGTGGACAAACTTTCCCACGATGGCTGCATAGGTTGCAACTAAGGCACATGTCAATGGCCAACCTTTCAAAGTCATGGGATGCGTCAGCACTTGTGGATACATGGTCCACCAAGCTGGCCATGAGCTCAACCTTGTTCTGGTGGGCAAATGTGCAGGAATTGTTGGCCTTTTCAATGAGTGATGGTAGCCTGGGGAATGCTTCCTCCACATGGGCTGCTATAATGGTCCAGCTCCAGCCTACTGTGACCATAGTGTGGAGAGTCTTGTCCTGTCTGAGCAGCACTGGGTTCAAATGGCCATCTGGTCCTTTGAGGGATGGTTGGTCAGTGACAGCTCCAGCAACAATTCTTTGATGAACTGGCTGGTGTGGGATGAGCTCACAGATAGGAACCGCTCTGCACCTGTTGGCTTGGCTGTGCTTGCATGCTGGCTCACATCCCAAACAGTTACTGTGTTTCAACGCGTAGTGGCGTGCGATATGTTTTGCAACGCAGCAGCAGTTACTAGGCAATGAGCCAACAGCTTGCTTAGCCAATTCCACACTGAAGTCATGCATGGGTAGCCAAAGCTTCAACAACTCATTGGGGGCCAAATGGGGCAGTCCAGACATGATAATGGTTGTGGAATGCAAATGCACGGGTGGGCAGCCACACATGTTAGGCAAAACATGGGCAGGCTACCCGCACAAGGTTTCACATTGGCAACTGCCATGCCATTAGCCTGACAGTATAGGTCCCATGTGAGTACTGAACCTCTGGCTTTCATTGCAAACAGTTAACTGCAATGGTGAAGCCTTGTTGGATGAGCAGGTCCTTGGTAGCCAGCCGGGCTTAAACTTACAACCAAGATGGTGCTGACACACGCAATGAAATTCATGTCATGGTAGCCATCTGGCTCATGTTCCATGAAGATTGCATGTCGTGGTAGCCACCTGGCTTATGATCCATCAATAGTGCTTATGAGCAGTATGAGCTTGCCTTGACTGGTCACGCATGAGCTTTTGTATCATGAGCTCATATGGCTTATCCATTTTAATAAATGCACATGCTCAGCTTTGATTTGCATAATGATGAGCAGCACTGCCAAAGCCTTTATCTATTTTCTCAAAATGCTCTGGCGAGTCTAAACAAATTGCTGCCAACAAGCCAGAATAAATAAACAATAAATCATATGTTTGACCATCACTCCAAATGTGATAAACCTAGTATGTTTTTTTGCTAACCACTTAGCTAACCACTTAGCTAACCCCTGGCTAACCTCTTAGCTTTCCCCCTAACTTAAGCCCTTAGCTAACTAGTGAGCATTTGTTAGTAAAAAATAATCTTTGCCCCAATGTCCTACTAACTCTAACAAACCCCCGGTGCATCCCAGGAATGCAGCCCCGCGAAGTGGAAAAGAGACCCGCGAAGGGGAAAGAGCTCCGCGAAGGGGAAGAGCCCCGCAAAAGGAAAGAGCCCCGCAAAGAAGGGGAAGAATGCAGCCCCGCGAAGGGGAAGAGCCCCGCAAAGGGGAAGAGCCCCGCAAAGGGAATGCAGCCCCGCGAAGGGGAAAGAGCCCCGGAAGAGCCCTGCAAACGGGAATGCAGCCCGAAGGGAATGCACGCCCGCGAAGGGAATGCAGCCCCGCGAAGTGGAAAGAGCCCCGCGAAGGGGAAAGAGCCCCGCGAAGGGGAAGAGCCCCGCGAAGGGAAAGCAGCCCCACGAAGGGGAAAGAGCCCCGCGAAGGGGAAGAGCCCCGCGAAGGGAATGCAGCCCCGCGAAGGGGAAGAGCCCCGCAAAGGGAATGCAGCCCCGCAAAGGGAATGCAGCCCCGCGAAGGGAATGCAGCCCCGCGAAGGGGAAAGAGCCCCGCGAAGGGGAAGAGCCTCGCGAAGGGAATGCAGCCCCGCGAAGGGGAAAGAGCCCTGCGAAGAAAAAAACATCCGCGCAGGGGAAGCGCCCCGCGAAGGGAATGCAGCCCCGCGAAGGGGAAAGAGCCCCGCGAAGGGGGAAGCCACGCGAAGGGAATGCCGCCCCGCGAAGGGGAAAGAGCCCTGCGAAGGGAAAGGGCCCTGCGAAGGGGAAGAGCCGCGAAGGGAATGCAGCCCGAGCCCTGCGAAGAAAAAAAATCCGCGAAGGGGAAGCGCCCCGCGAAGGGAATGCAGCCCCGCGAAGGGGAAAGAGCCCCGCCCCGCGAAGGGAATGCCGCCCCGCGAAGACAAAAGAGCCCTGCGAAGGGGGAAGAGCCCTGCGAAGGGGGAAGAGCCCTGCGAAGGGGAAGAGCCCCGCGAAGGGAATGCAGCCCCGCGAAGGGGAAAGAGCCCTGCGAAGGGGAAGAGCCCCGCGAAGGGAATGCAGCCCCGCGATGGGGAAAGAGCCCCGCAAAGGGCATAGAGCCCCGCGAAGGGGATAGAGCCCTGCGAAGGGGGTAGCTTCCAGGCTGAAAAGGAACCCGGCGCAGGGGAAGACTTGCGAAGAGAAAAAAGGTGCAGGGGAAGGGGGGTGACGGGCCATGCCCCGTTGAGGGGATGGGAAGGCTCGAAAAGAAGGAATCAAGGCGGAAAACAAAGGTGGGGAGGTTGGAAAAAATGCAATCAAGGTTGATTCAGAGAAAAAACAAGGTGAACAAAAAGTGTGGCAAGGTTGAAAAAACATGAAGTGCCGACCCTGAAATTGAAAAAGAAGGGGACAAGGTAGAAAAAAAAGCTTAAGGTTGAAAAAAAAGGGTCCAAGGTTGAAAAAAAGGCATGCCCCTTTCTTGGTGGGGCGTGAAGGCATGCGGGTTGGCTTAAGGTCGCGCTTGGGTGCCCTTTGCCTTGGCGTTGCGGGGCGTGGTGGTGCTGGCACGGATGGCTTGGACATTTTTGGGCGCAATTGTAGAAGGCTGTGCACATCGTTTCTCATGTGCGTCAGTTCGTACAAGGCATCATCTAGGGACCATTGCTGCCCCAGAAGGCTGGAAATGGCTGCCCAGAGCTTGCGATCGGCTGACAGAAGCTCTTGGGTATTCACCGTGCGAAGGCCTAGGTTTGGATCTGGCTGTGTGAGACACAGATCGGCTATCTTCTTGTCGAAGGCCTTGAGGTTCGACAGGTGCGCTGCTTGGCACAGGGCTAGGGCATTGCGAAACACGGTCTGGATACGGGTGAGCCATCCCGCTGCCAGCGAGTGGTGCTCCACGGACACTTCTGGTGTGTCGTCAAAGAAGGCCTGACTCAGGAGCTGCAACTCCGAGCGAACTGCTCGGGCCGACTTTGCTTCCACGCGTTCCTGGTATTGCCGTGATGAGAGGCGATACTGCCAGGGCACCCACTTCAGGGACTGCCCGGGCTTCAGGCCCTCGTGCACGAGGCTCAGAAAACGGATGGAGGGCGTGGTGTCCGCGTCCAGCAACTCACCTGGGTAGTTGGATTTGAAGGCTTCTATCAGGCTGGACACGCGTTCGGATGTGAGCTTGGGTGGCAAGTGCTCTGCCCAAGATGCGATTTGATTGGGCTGCATGCATGGCGATCCGGAACTGGCGGCCGGTTCGGGAGGCTCTGAGCGCAGGCTGAGCCGATGGCACTCGGCTAGGGCTTTCCTAAGGCGCGCTGCTGCCACACTAGATTCTGGATCCTCTATGTTGTTGGCTGTCCAGAAGTCCCTGGCAGAAACTATGAAAGGCTGCAAGTCTGCAATATTGGGGAAGGCGAAGGCGAAGTCAGAAGGGCAGTCGAAACCTCTGGCCAAAACGAGGTCCTGCAGGCCTTCAGGGACCCTGGCTTCTGTCAGGACGTCCTGTAGCCGATCGCGGTCCATGTGCATCAGCAATGAATGCTCTGAGGGCGGTTTGAGCGGAAAAAGGATAGCTGCGAATGTGTACAGTCAGTGCAGATGGCAGGCACTAGAGAATTGGTGAGCACGCCGGCTCCTCTGGTGGCTCTTCTTCGGATTCGGCCTCCGAAGATTCCAAGGCGGCTCTTGCCACGGCAAGAGCTTCCTCATCTGCATCCAGGGCTGTGGACAGCAAATTGTCCACTTCCCTGTGATACAGGAATCTTGTCAGGCTGGGCGGGAGGCTCTGAAGCTGCAGATGGCTTGGAGGGCTGCCCTGTGGGACCTGAAAGGCTGGTTCCACGGTTGGGTGCTGCCCCCCCCGAGCCATCGGTCGAGGGGGTCTCCAGCCCCTTCGGATGGCGGAGGTGAGCTCTGACTGCACCCACAAGGCTTCTATAGTATAGCAAGTGAAGCCTTCTGCTGTCTTCCGGAAGGCGTAGCTGCGCAGCTGCACTGAGTAATGCGCATTTAAGGCTGTGAAGGGTAAACGAAGATGCCTCGTGCTGGGTAACCAGCTGACCGCCTTCCGATTTCCATGGCAACTGTATGGCCCAACGAAGGCAAACCAGTGCCTGCAAATAGGACATCGGGCGCGAAAGGCTGGGGCATACGTGAGACTCCAGGTTTGGAATGCAGGGCAAAATGAAGTCGGGCACAAATGAATCTCCCCATTCGGTGTAGGTGCTGCCAACCTGTATGGCCAATGATGGGCTGGCCACAAACATTGCATCCTTGGACTGGTCCAGCTTCACCAATGTGCCACATTACTGGTGGTTTGGTTCTCTCCCAAGCTTCTCTTTTGCTGGCAGTGCAAAAATGGTCCTGATGGCTGCTTTCCCAAATGACTTGTACCTGATGGTTCTGGCGGATTCACTTTGTTGGCTCATCCCCCATAGTTCTGCAAGAAACTGTTCCACTTGGAGTAGCTTTTCCTGGAACTTTTTGGCCTTGAGGCTGGCGACATCTGTCTTGGTGATGAGCTTGGATACACCATCAACCACTCTGTTTGTGGAAATGTTGGCAGCTACCATGGAAACCCTCAGCATGGTGCACAGGTTCGACTTAGAGAGGTCTTGGCCCAATGTTGGGCTGTTTCCATTCTTTGGGAAATGTGGGACAAGAATTGCACCAGTGGCCCGTCTGGTCCACCTGCACAAATGTTCTCTTGGTCACAGGCACAAACTTATTCACTGTTACATCAATCATGCTTATCTCTGATTCAACATCTAAATGTTTACATGCATGCTTATTTCATCACCTGGCCTGAGTAGAGGTGGACAAACTTTCTCACGATGGCTGCATAGGTTGCAACTTGGCCCCCAAGGCACATGTCAATGGCCAACCTTTCAAAGTCATGGGATGCTTCAGCACTTGTGGATACATGGTCCACCAAGCTGGCCATGAGCTCAACCTTGTTCTGGTGGGCAAATGTGCAGGAATTGTTGGCCTTTTCAATGAGTGATGGTAGCCTGGGGAATGCTTCCTCCACATGGGCTGCTATAATGGTCCAGCTCCAGCCTACTGTGACCATAGTGTGGAGAGTCTTGTCCTGTCTGAGCAGCACTGGGTTCAAATGGCCATCTGGTCCTTTGAGGGATGGTTGGTCAGTGACAGCTCCAGCAACAATTGCTTTGATGAACTGGCTGGTGTGGGATGAGCTCACAGATAGGAACCGCTCTGCACCTGTTGGCTTGGCTGTGCTTGCATGCTGGCTCACATCCCAAACAGTTACTGTGTTTCAATGCGTAGGTCCCTGATTGAAAACGCTGTCAAAAGTGTGGCGTGTGATATGTTTTGCAACGCAGCAGCAGTTACTAGGCAATGAGCCAACAGCTTGCTTAGCCAATTCCACACTGAAGTCATGCATGGTGCTCCAAGCTTTTCAACAATCAATAATTTGTGTATGTATACAGTCCACATTGGATAACTGGTTTGTGGAATGCAATGCAACGGGGGTGGCAGCCACACCTGTTAGCAAAAAATGGAATGGCTACCCGCACAAGGTTTCACATTGGCAACTGCCATGCCATTAGCCTGACAGTATAGGTCCCATGTGAGTACTGAACCTCTGGCTTTCATTGCAAACAGTTAACTGCAATGGTGAAGCCTTGTTGGATGAGCAGGTCCTTGGTAGCCAGCCGGGCTTAAACTTACAACCAAGATGGTGCTGACACACGCAATGAAATTCATGTCATGGTAGCCATCTGGCTCATGTTCCATGAAGATTGCATGTCGTGGTAGCCACCTGGCTTATGATCCATCAATAGTGCTTATGAGCAGTATGAGCTTGCCTTGACTGGTCACGCATGAGCTTTTGTATCATGAGCTCATATGGCTTATCCATTTTAATAAATGCACATGCTCAGCTTTGATTTGCATAATGATGAGCAGCACTGCCAAAGCCTTTATCTATTTTCTCAAAATGCTCTGGCGAGTCTAAACAAATTGATGCCAACAAGCCAGAATAAATAAACAATAAATCATATGTTTGACCATCACTCCAAATGTAATAAACCTAGTATGTTTTTTTGCTAACCACTTAGCTAACCACTTAGCTAACCCCTGGCTAACCTCTTAGCTTTCCCCCTAACTTAAGCCCTTAGCTAACTAGTGAGCATTTGTTAGTAAATAGTAAAAATTAAATCTTTGCCCCAATGTCCTAATGCAGCCCCGCGAAGTGGAAAAGAGACCCGCGAAGGGGAAAGAGCTCCGCGAAGGGGAAGAGCCCCGCAAAAGGAAAGAGCCCCGCAAAGAAGGGGAAGAATGCAGCCCCGCGAAGGGGAAGAGCCCCGCAAAGGGGAAGAGCCCCGCAAAGGGAATGCAGCCCCGCGAAGGGGAAAGAGCCCCGGAAGAGCCCTGTAAACGGGAATGCAGCCCGAAGGGAATGCACGCCCGCGAAGGGAATGCAGCCCCGCGAAGGGGAAAGAGCCCCGCGAAGGGGAAGAGCCCCGCGAAGGAAATGCAGCCCCGCGAAGGGAATGCAGCCCCGCGAAGGGGAAGAGCCCCGCGAAGGGAATGCAGCCCCGCGAAGGGAATGCAGCCCCGCGAAGGGGAAAGAGCCCCGCAAAGGGAATGCAGCCCGCATGGGAGATTGCACCCCGCGAAGGGAATGCAGGCCCGCGAGGGGGAAAGGGCCCCGCGAAGGGGAAGAGCCTCGCGAAGGGATTGAGCCCCCTGCGAAGGGGGGAAGAGCCTGCGAAGAAAAAAAACATCCGCGCAGTGGAAGCGCCCCCGCAAAAGGACTGCAGCCCGCGAAGGGGAAAGAGCCCCACGAAGGGGGAAAGCCACGCGAAGGGAATGCCGCCCCGCGAAGGGGAAAGAGCCCTGCGAAGGGAAAGGGCCCTGCGAAGGGGAAGAGCCCGCGAAGGGAATGCAGCCCGAGCCCTGCGAAGAAAAAAAAATCCGCGAAGGGGAAGCGCCCCGCGAAGGGGAACGAGCCCGCGGAAGGGGAAGAGCCCCTCGCGAAGAGAAGAGCCCGCGGAAGGGGAATTGCCGCCTTCCGCAAGAGAAAAGAGCCTGCGAAGGGGGGAAAGACCCTGCGAAGGGGGAAGAGCCCCGCGTGAAGGGAATGCAGCCCCGCGAAGGGAATGCAGCCCCGCGAAGGGGAAAGAGCCCTGCGAAGGGGAAGAGCCCCGCGAAGGGAATACAGCCCCGCGATGGGGAAAGAGCCCCGCAAAGGGCATAGAGCCCCGCGAAGGGGATAGAGCCCTGCGAAGGGGGAAGCTTCCAGGCTGAAAAGGAACCCGGCGCAGGGGAAGACTTGCGAAGAGAAAAAAGGTGCAGGGGAAGGGGGGGTGACGGGCCATGCCCCGTTGAGGGGATGGGAAGGCTCGAAAAGAAGGAATCAAGGTGGAAAACAAAGGTGGGGAGGTTGGAAAAAATGCAATCAAGGTTGATTCAGAGAAAAAACAAGGTGAACAAAAAGTGTGGCAAGGTTGAAAAAACATGAAGTGCCGACCCTGAAATTGAAAAAGAAGGGGACAAGGTAGAAAAAAAAGCTTAAGGTTGAAAAAAAAGGGTCCAAGGTTGAAAAAAAGGCATGCCCCTTTCTTGGTGGGGCGTGAAGGCATGCGGGTTGGCTTAAGGTCGCGCTTGGGTGCCCTTTGCCTTGGCGTTGCGGGGCGTGGTGGTGCTGGCACGGATGGCTTGGACATTTTTGGGCGCAATTGTAGAAGGCTGTGCACATCGTTTCTCATGTGCGTCAGTTCGTACAAGGCATCATCTAGGGACCATTGCTGCCCCAGAAGGCTGGAAATGGCTGCCCAGAGCTTGCGATCGGCTGACAGAAGCTCTTGGGTATTCACCGTGCGAAGGCCTAGGTTTGGATCTGGCTGTGTGAGACACAGATCGGCTATCTTCTTGTCGAAGGCCTTGAGGTTCGACAGGTGCGCTGCTTGGCACAGGGCTAGGGCATTGCGAAACACGGTCTGGATACGGGTGAGCCATCCCGCTGCCAGCGAGTGGTGCTCCACGGACACTTCTGGTGTGTCGTCAAAGAAGGCCTGACTCAGGAGCTGCAACTCCGAGCGAACTGCTCGGGCCGACTTTGCTTCCACGCGTTCCTGGTATTGCCGTGATGAGAGGCGATACTGCCAGGGCACCCACTTCAGGGACTGCCCGGGCTTCAGGCCCTCGTGCACGAGGCTCAGAAAACGGATGGAGGGCGTGGTGTCCGCGTCCAGCAACTCACCTGGGTAGTTGGATTTGAAGGCTTCTATCAGGCTGGACACGCGTTCGGATGTGAGCTTGGGTGGCAAGTGCTCTGCCCAAGATGCGATTTGATTGGGCTGCATGCATGGCGATCCGGAACTGGCGGCCGGTTCGGGAGGCTCTGAGCGCAGGCTGAGCCGATGGCACTCGGCTAGGGCTTTCCTAAGGCGCGCTGCTGCCACACTAGATTCTGGATCCTCTATGTTGTTGGCTGTCCAGAAGTCCCTGGCAGAAACTATGAAAGGCTGCAAGTCTGCAATATTGGGGAAGGCGAAGGCGAAGTCAGAAGGGCAGTCGAAACCTCTGGCCAAAACGAGGTCCTGCAGGCCTTCAGGGACCCTGGCTTCTGTCAGGACGTCCTGTAGCCGATCGCGGTCCATGTGCATCAGCAATGAATGCTCTGAGGGCGGTTTGAGCGGAAAAAGGATAGCTGCGAATGTGTACAGTCAGTGCAGATGGCAGGCACTAGAGAATTGGTGAGCACGCCGGCTCCTCTGGTGGCTCTTCTTCGGATTCGGCCTCCGAAGATTCCAAGGCGGCTCTTGCCACGGCAAGAGCTTCCTCATCTGCATCCAGGGCTGTGGACAGCAAATTGTCCACTTCCCTGTGATACAGGAATCTTGTCAGGCTGGGCGGGAGGCTCTGAAGCTGCAGATGGCTTGGAGGGCTGCCCTGTGGGACCTGAAAGGCTGGTTCCACGGTTGGGTGCTGCCCCCCCCGAGCCATCGGTCGAGGGGGTCTCCAGCCCCTTCGGATGGCGGAGGTGAGCTCTGACTGCACCCACAAGGCTTCTATAGTATAGCAAGTGAAGCCTTCTGCTGTCTTCCGGAAGGCGTAGCTGCGCAGCTGCACTGAGTAATGCGCATTTAAGGCTGTGAAGGGTAAACGAAGATGCCTCGTGCTGGGTAACCAGCTGACCGCCTTCCGATTTCCATGGCAACTGTATGGCCCAACGAAGGCAAACCAGTGCCTGCAAATAGGACATCGGGCGCGAAAGGCTGGGGCATACGTGAGACTCCAGGTTTGGAATGCAGGGCAAAATGAAGTCGGGCACAAATGAATCTCCCCATTCGGCGTGGGTTGCGTCAAGGGCTTGACTGAGCAGGGCCAGCCACTTCACTAGCCAGGATGTGCTGATATCTTCACCTCGGAAACCGAAAGGCAAGCATGCAAAGGGCTGTCCCTGGCAGGTAGTCTTGGTGGCCCAACACAGGCCCCTAAGTGCGCAGCTGCAATGGGCGCACAAAAGCAGGGCGCCCAGTAACAGGCCCACAGCGGGCGTGCAAGTGGGGGAGACTATGTGTTCCTCCCATGCTGCAAGAATGGCCAGTGGCAAGGGCAAGGCTTCCCGTCGGTCGTGTGGTTTAGGGTTGTAGGCGAAGGACTTGATTAAGGGGCTGCCCATCAAGTCTAACAGGCTAGATATCTGCCCAATGCGTGCAAACCAAGACAGTGCCTTGCTCATCATGATGGCACTGCACTTAAGTGCTGTGCGGTCCTCTGCTTGGGACACATGGCAGCCTGCGATGAAATCTGAAAGGTGGGCCAGGGAAAGGCTCAGCAAATCTCCCACGCACTGATGTACAAAGGTGAGAAAAAGGCGGATGGCACGGAGGTACTGCGACAGCGTGCCCCCCGAAAATTTTCTCAGTGATGCTTCAACAAGAATCTGCGGGCGCTGCGAGGCTTCCAGGGCTTGCGCCAGCTTGCTGCTAGCGACGCAGGATTTGAGTATCAAAACCCATTCGGCTGTACACTTGTCCTTCAGTGTGGCTTGCAGCTGAGCAGTAGAGGAGGGCTCAGCCGGGCGGACAGGGCCATACGGCCTGGGCATTGTAGGCCTGGTGCCGAACACGCGGCGTGAGGGCAACACTGTGGGTGGCGGGCTGAGCAGGGATCGAATCTGGTCTGTGCGTTCCTGGCTGAAGTGAGACTGCAAGGCTAGGCTGCGCGGCCAAGGCCTGCAGGGCGGTTTGGGCAGGGGGCAGGAAACAGGGTTTATTCAGGACCTTAGTGGGATGCACTCTGGCACCGGGCACCCTGGTCTCTGATTAATTACTGAAGGCCTAGGGCAAGGAGGCAGTGCTGCGTGGCTCCGCAGTTGAAAGCGGAGATCACCAACATAGGCGCGCACTGGGTAAGGTCTGGACCGACTGCCATGATCCTTGCCTGAGGGCAAGCTGAGCTCTGGGTTAGCCTTGGCAGTTGTTCCTGGCGATGTGGAATCAGCGGCAGTTGCAGGGCGTACGTCTCGAGGGCCTGACCACTGGTGTGGGCACAAGGCAGGGCAGTCTGCATCCATTTCATCTGAAAGGCCATCGGGGGAGAATGAAAATGCTCTCCCCCAGAATTGTTTGTTGCGATAAGGCATCGAGCCTAAATGCAGTGCCGGTCAGATCGCGGCATACGCACAAGCGATGCATCTGAGGTGTTGACCAGAAGGCTCGTGGTGTACCTGCGCCGCCGTAGAGTGATTGTGAGTCCGCAATGTTAGGGCGGAGTACAGCAAGGCTAGTCCGTTTTCCTGCATCTGCTGCATACGGAGCGGTTGAAAGGAGGGCCAACGCACTGTGCAGGCGGCTTGAGTAAGGCGATGGGTTGCAAACAAGGCCAATGTGTACAAAGGACGGTGAGTATTAAACAGAAACATGAAAGAGCGCACTGCGCTGCCCTCCTAAAGCTGAGTTGTGCGATCATGCACAGGGCAAGGCATCAATACATGGCCACATTGGGCTGCATGGATTCATAGCACCGGCTGCAATAGTGCGAAGTATGCGTGTCCTCACACAAAGGCATCCTGTCGTTGATGATGCGGCCGCAGGCGGAGTGGAAAGGGCAGGGCGATGACGCACAAGGCAATGCGCAGCACACCCGGGACTGATCGTCCAGGTACCATGCTTTGGCGACCCCCCCGACTCGCGCTGCCTTCATAGTGCAGGGCAGTCGCATGGCCGGAATTTGCGCACACTGCTCCAGTTGGGCGATGGCGCGTGTGTTCTCCTGCGGCTGGGAGGGCTTTGGCCAGGGCTGCGCGGGCTTGCGATAAAACTGCCGCTCATTGCGTTTCCAGCAGGAGTCAATGCTGAAGGCGTGATGGTCTTCGTCAATGCGCGTAGCACACGTGGGAGGGCAACCGAAAGGCAAGTCATAGAAGTTCATCCACCAGCTGCCGTCCCACGCATACAGAGGCGTGTCCGGTGCAAGGCCCAAGTGCTGCAGATCAGGCTTGGGTTCGTGGAACCCGGATGAAGGCTGAGGGGGCCAGTCGCAAGGCGGGCTCAGGGCTACCTTGGGCGGGGGCCCGGGCGGAGGCCTCTGTGGCTCTGAAGGCAAAGGCCTTGGCTTGGGCGCCGCCTTGGGAGTCACCTCTGGCTTAGCCGGCAGGGCATCGTCTGGCAAGACTGGAGCGTCGGGCCATTGCGGACTTGACGGCGAAGGGCGAGGCTTTGGAGCCTCGGTTGGGGCAGTCTCTGGCTTTGCCGGCAATACTTCTTGAGAGGGCACTGGTGCAGGCGCAGAGTCTGCCGGCGGCAGCTCAGGTGCGAGCTGGTCAGCCCAAGGCTTTTCATCTTTATCGCAGGGCTGATACAAGAAATTTTCTGCCCTGGCAGGGTCGAGGAGCGGCACCAAGGGCGGCTCTTCAGTGCAAGGCTCTGGAAGGTCTTGAGTAGACGCCCCTTCGGGCGGCAGTGTTGAGGACTCATCCGTGGGAAGGGTGACTTCTGGCAAAGGCGACGAGGATCGCGAGGCCGTCCGTTCCCGCAAGGCTGCAAGCATGGCGGTCAGGGCTGCCTGGTTCTCTTCCGTCATGCTGGAGACAATGCCCATCAGGTCTGGCACTGAGGAGGGCACCTGGTCCGACATGCTCAAGGCGAGTGAATGGGGCCGAGGAGGAGTGGGCGCGTTGCACACTGCTGAAATGGCTGCAGGGCACAAAGTAGAGGTCGCAAGACGGATGTGCACACGAAAGGTCTGCTTGGGGCACGTGATGACAAGGCTGCTGGAGAGCCGGCGCGAGCCTGTCATGCTGCCCAATGCACAAAAACTTGAAAAATGGCATGGTTGTATCACGGCTGTCAAATGAGGCCACGGCAGAAAGTGCCTGAGTTCGCCGAGCGACAGTGCTTGTCAGAGCGGGAGTCAAGCAGAGCGCGAGCCACGCACTTTTAGATCTGAGAGCATGATGTGAGGTCCACTGGCTCGTGAGAGTGCATCTCTGAAACTGGCAATGCGGGCATCGCAGGCTGCACACGCACTAGGATGAATTCAAGGTCTTCAAGGCAAGACAAAACCGCGTTCAGAAGGCGGGTTGTCTTAGGGCCAACACATGCGTGCAAGAGTGAAACTAAGGCTGACTCGGAGTGCTCGTGCCAGCGGTGCTGCATTGCAAAGCGCCTGAAATTAGGGTCACAGGCGGCTGTCAGGAGACCCCTGGCTGAAAGACTTGTTGTTTGGCACAAGAAACATGCTGTAGGTTTGTGCCAGTCAAAGGCGGAGGCAAACAAAGCCAGGCTGTCCACGGTGAAAGTCTGGCCCTGATTGGCATATGCAATGGCAAAGGCACACAGTGTCAAAAGGCGGGCAATATGCACGGAGCCCTCGTGAAGGCCAATTCGCAGAATGATGAAGTCCAGGTAACGACGAAGGTGGTTCAGCAGGGCCAGTTTGCTCTGCCTGGCAAAGAATGAGTCTGCCCAGCAGGCAAGCAGGCTAATCCATTGCTCCACCAATTCAGTGCATGGCTGAATCTCGTGGGGTGAAAGCGCCATTACGGCGTGTTGGGCGAAATGGCTATGGTGTTTAGGCACATTGAGGTGAGCACTGAGGGCTGGGAACTGCTAGGTTCCTGGCCAGTTGCGCTGACCTGGCGGCAAGGACTCACCGTGTTGGCCCAGATGTGAGCCATCATGTGCAGGTGCAGTATGTAGAAGGCACACTGTATTATTTTCGGCAAGAGTAGTGCCCCATCATGTGAGGGCGTGGTATGCAAAGGCCGCCCAGTGCTGTACAGAATCCACAATGCATGACAATGCACGAGTGCCCTCGATTAGGGTGAGGGCAACAAGGCAAACGGCAATGATATGGCAGAAGAGCTTAATGCGCAGAAGGACTGTGTAGAACTCGTCGAGCATGACTTCAAGGTCTAAGTAGCTTCTGGCTAATGTGGTGTGGATGGCGTCTAAGGTGTCGCCGTCACACTCCATGGCACAAAAGGCAAGGCGTTGGATTGGAGAGTGAAAGAGTGCTCTGCAACAGATGCAAATCAACTTTAGGCGGATATCCAAGTGCGAATGCAGATAAAGTACCATGCACGGTGTACACAATTGCTAGGCCTGGAGAGCAGGGCTTGTGAAGGTCCCGGAGGAACCTCAGTTGCCAAGGGCTCGCGGCGCAAGGCAACAACCCCGGAGGGATGCAAATCCAGAGCGAACTCAAGATTGCATGGCTTGATGCATGACCGGGGTCATGACGGATAGACCTGATCGCAGGGCTTGGTGAGGTCCCTTGGGAGCCTCACTTGCCAAGGGCTCGCGGCGCAAGGCAGCAACCCCGGAGGGCTGCGATTCAAGAGCGGACTCAAGAATGCATGACTGAGGTCATGGCTGAAGGCATTGCGCCTGTGTGGAGGTCTCGGAGGATCCTCAATTGCCAAGGGCTCGCGGCGCAAGGCAGCAACCCCGGAGGGCTGCCATTCAAGAGCGGACTCAAGAATGCATGACTGCGGTCATGAACGAAGGCATTGCGCCTTGTGGAGGTCCCGGAGGAGCCTCAAATGCCAAGGGCTCGCGGCGCAAGGCAGCAACCCCGGAGGGCTGCGATTCAAGAGCGGACTCAAGAATGCATGACTGAGGTCATGACGGAAGGCATTGCGCCTGTGTGGAGGTCCCGGAGGAGCCTCAGTTGCCAAGGGCTCGCGGCGCAAGGCAACTCCTGACTGAAGTCAGTGCGCCCGTGTGAAGGTCCCGGAGGAGCCTGAGTTGCCAAGGGCTCGCGGCGCAAGGCAACAACCCCGGAGGGATGCAAATCCAGAGCGGACTCAAGATTGCCCGGCTTGGGTCCTGACTAAATTCAGTGCGTCTTGGAAATGTCCCGCAGGAGCTGTATAATGCCTAAACACTGGAGTCATGGCAGCAGTCATGGCGGCCTGAAATGCAACAACTAAGACCGTAGCGGAGAGACAGGCGTGCGCTGCAACACATGTTTGCAGAGGCTCATGAATGCTGCAGGCGAAGTAGTCAGTAAAGTGCCTTTGCCTTTGCCTTTGCCCCGTTCGAGTCAGGAGACTACGGTCCATGAAGGACACAGGGAACACACGAGGCAGTCATGTAGCTTGGCAAAACTGTACAAAAAGATGCTCGTTGTCAAGCCATTGCCTTGACCGAGCTGCCACCATCCACGTCCTGCCTTGCAAATGTTCAAGTGCAAATGTCCTCAAATTATCGTCCCACCTTTTCGGCGGGCGGCCTAGTTTCCTTCTTGGCGCTCTCAGGAAATTATGGGTCCAACCATCACCTGGAATCCATGTAACGACTGCCCATGGCCAAGCATCATCTCGACGAGATATCTTGGAAGCAAACCTGTATTGCCGGGTAAATAGTTGCTGCGTCCATGGCCTCAAAGGATGCATCGCCAGCGCGTGTTGCAGTCGTAATTTCATTCTGTGCATTGTGTCACGCCAGTCTTCACCCTCAATACGGACCCATCCCACAATAGATCGCAACATGCGACGCTGAGCAGCGTCTAATCTGTCCAGCTGGCTTTGTGTAAGCGGTAGTGTTGTTAAACCATAAAGTACACTTGGCGTGATGGTGGCCTCAAAGTACTGAAGTCTCAACTTCAAAGAAATATGCGGGTTGCAAAGCACTTGCTTGTGGCTTCGGAATTTGGCCCATGCGGCTTGGATACGGTGGCGCAGTTCCACTGAGCTGCGTTTGGACAGGTCTCCGCAAAGCAATTTCCCCAAGTAGCTGTGAGAGCGATCGCCCCACAACACTTCCACAAAACTGCCAGCAACTTCCAAGAAAGTAGGGCTCGCTAGCGAAGCGGTTGTCAAAATCTTTGTTTTCCGCGAATTCAACTGCAAACCAATGGCGCCCAGCTCCAAGATCAGACTTTCCAGCATTTGCATCAATTCACTGCAAGATTTTGCATATAACATAATATCATCAGCAAAGCGGACGTTTGTCAATCGCTCTTCTTTGCCTACATGAAGGCCATGGTTCCTCAGTTTCTGCTTCCAATTTCGCATGGCATGTTCCAGGCCTGCGTTGAAGAGCATGGGGCTGATGACGTCGCCTTGTTTGACGCCACGTTTAATGCTGAAAGATCGACCGCCCTGCACCGATCCCGTTTGCTTCCGGTACAGCGAAGTCAGTAAAGCCAGGTATGATGGTGGCACCCCTTGCCGTAACAGAGCTTGAAACAGTGCGTCGTGTTCAATCTTGTCAAATGCCTTTGTTAAATCCAAACTGGCAAACCACATGTCCAGGTCCCATTCCAGCGATTTGCCACAAACAGATTCAAAAACAAGCATTGCATCATCAATACTTGTGTTTTTCCGAAAACCTGTCTGGTCACAGGGTTGCTGTGCATCAAGGTACGTCTCCAATCGAGAATGCAACAATCGTGAAAAGATTTTGTAAGATACCTTTAGAACGGCAATCGGCCGCCAATTGGACACATCTGACGTGTCACCCTGTTTTGGGAGCATCGTAAACATTGTATGGCACCACGTTGGTTCCAACTGGCCGGTTGCAAGCATGGAATTGAAAATATCCAGTAAGTAGGCTAATAACTCCTCACTCGCATACTTGAACATCTCCACAACCAAGCCATCTGTATCTGCACATGTGCGGCTTCGTAGTTTGGACACTGCATGCTTCAATTCAGACATCCGAAAAGGAGGGATGTCTTGAAAGCCATGGCGGCTCGCATAGTCCATGAGTGAATTCAGCAACTCTGTTTCGAAGCCCGCCTCTGAAGAAAATAAATCCGACAAGTGCATTGTAAAATCATCGGGCTCAGGAGCACTGCGCGCTGCTTGTCTCACCGTGTGGAACGGAAAATTTCGAACTGATGCCAGCCTGTCCAGGTCTGAAAATTCAGATAGGATCTGCGCGGTCCTTGCGTTCCGTTTTCTCCGCAGGTATTGTCGAAGCTCCTTCCGAATTTGCTTGGACAGAACTGTTCGTTCACCTCGGGTGTCTGCTTGCTTGCGTCTCAGCAACAACTGCTTGAAGCCGTCACAGTTCCACGGCACATCGCATGCGCTTTTCTTGTTTTGAGCCTGCGTTTTATTAGCGGCCTTTGCAAGAACATCCTCAAGCTCGGGCACGGACCGTGGTTGAGAACAACATAATACCTCATGCAACGCTTGATGGTAATTGTCCGGCTGGCCTTTTTCATTCAAAACTGGTTTCCATCCACGTCGAATGCTGCGCTTCCGCCTGTTCAAAGGCACGCGCTTGCCCAAATGGATTCGTGAGTAAACAGCGCGATGGTCCGAACCCATATCAAGGATATCAGTTGCAAATGCAGTGTCCAATATCAACTTTGAAGAGAACAAAACATAATCAATCCGTCGCCTTGCACCCAAAGAGCTTTCAAACGTCCATGTTTCAGCATTTTTGTCATGGTGTTCGTCATCGTTGGCAATGACCAATCCAAATGAAGTTGCAATTTCTGTCAGCATGTCACTTCGCACACCGATTCCTAATTGTGTGTTGAAATCGCCACCGACAATTATCAAATAGCCTTTTTTGTTTGCATCATCCAATGTAAAGTGGAATAGTCCATAGAAATCATCCAAATCTTCTTGTGAGTAGCCACCATGTGGCACGTAGGCTGCAATAAAACGGGCCATGCCTCTGTCAGTGCTGACATCCGCAAAAAGCAATCTATCTGAAGCCGAATGTGTTGCTTTGATATTTGCAGAATGCCGCTGGTGCAAAAGGAGGGCCACACCTGCCGCATGTGTTGGCTGTGTAGATGTCACGAAACGGTGTCCACCATCCAAAGTTGCGTTGATATTTGCGCAACGTGTCTCGCTGAACATCACGACGTCCCAGTTTGTATCGCCAAGTTCTTCCAGCATTTCGGCTGTCCTCACTGGTCCTGAGAGAAATGCATTCTTTGCAAAAATGTGGAAAAATGTGTCTCCTGTACCTCGCAGATCTGCACTTCCACCATGGGAGGAAAATTGTGGTGAAACATCCTGACTCGAACGGAGCTGTCCCTAGCAAGCGGCGCCCTTGCTTTTCCCAGAGCCCTTCCCCTGCTTGTGCCAAATGCTGTTAGCCTTCTCGCACAACTGGCTTAGCTCGGGGCTGTTTTGGAAATCATCCCACTGCGCCCACTCCTCCGCCCAATGGTATTGGATGCCACTCTCGTTCATGGTGAGCTTGACCACGACCTTCCCTGCAATCATCAAGGAAAAGTACTCATCACCTACCTCGATCTCTCGCTTGGAAAAGCCCCACTCGCCCAACTGCCAGCGAAGCCCTAGCAAAAACATTTTTCGAGCTCGCACAGGGATCGGCAAGTCCTGCGTTGCCCACACGTGCTTGTCACCACATGTCATGCTGGCACTGCGCAAAAGTGCCGCGGCCATGTCCCTGTCATATGACGAGTTGAACTTTGCAAAAACGAGGCCCTTGAAGGTTGATGATTTCATGTAGGTACCTGTGTGGCAAGGCCCGCCTAGCTCGCGAAGCTTGTCCGTGAGCCATTGCGTGGCAGCGTTCAATGATGGCATATCCTCGAGCCCTCCGACAACCACTGTCTTCGCAATATCAGCCTTGGACACCACCGGTACCGCCTTGAGGGTGTCAAGTTGCGATTGCAGGTCCGCAAGCTGCTTCTCAACTTGCTGGGTTACATTGGTGGGGACCGACTTGTTGACCGTCAGCTGTTCCAGCTTTCCGATCTTCAAATCGTGATCAGCAAGTTTTGCCTCAACATTACTCAGTCGATTTCCGAAGGTTGCCTGCATAGAGGAAAGCTGTGCCTCGACTGGCGCAATAGCTGTCTGCATCTCTTGACGGACAATACTTGCAATTGCACTCAATGATGGCGCGCTCGTCTCCGAACCAGACCCATCCAGCTCGACCAACTCTTCTTCCTCACCATCCATTTCTTGCAGAGGGGACGTCACTCGCCGCTTCTGCTTCGGCCGAGTCGGCGTCATCCCTGCCATGGCACCTAAAGACAGGGGAGACTGCCCCAGCTGAAAACCTCAGTCAACACTTCTTGAGCCAAAGTGCAAAGTGCAATGTAATGGGCTCAAGGTCCAGCCGCGATGCCGCGTCACGTTTTTCATTAGCCTATGGCAATGAAGACAAGGCTTTCACATATGGCAGAGCGTTTCCGGTGCATGTGATTACCACAGGCTGCGGCAGTTGTCGCATGGTTGAAATGTAAGGGCTGAGACATCGCGCTGTGCCAAGTGGTGGCACTGCCGATGATGAAACACCTTGCGCTTTGGCAGGATGTACACGGCTTCGGGGCGGCATGACGGCTGGCACTCAAAGGACCCAAGGAGGGCCTTGCTGTACTGGCGCAGAAGGCACCAGATGGCAAGGCAGGTGAAGCTGGACACAAGGGCTGTGTAAATGGCGAGGCACACTCCGAAACACAGCAAGGCGTCCATGGCGGCGTTTCCGTTTCAGAAATGAAACCGCAGGTTTGGGTCAAGGCTAGGAGCAAAACGGCCAACGCATAGTTCGATTCACCACATGCCCTAAACACAAGGGAAAAGAAACCCTAAGCGAACAGCAGTACTGGAGTACTAGAGTAGCAGCGGTAGATGGATTCGGGGTGGCCGCAAGTTAGGTTTTTTGTAGCTTTTTGAGAGGGTGTGGCCAGCCTTCAGGCGGACAGTAGCTGCCCCTCCGCGGGCCGGTGGCCCAGCACGGTGGTCGCCAAGAGGGTCCAGAAGGCGACGACACCGGCAGAAGGGAGACGCCTCAACAGAAGCACCCGGAACAAGTCGGAGGAGTAAGCCAAGGCAGGGCAAGTTGGCACAGTGGTGAAGCTGCGCCTGGCAAAAGGGGATGACTGGGAGTGCAGCATGGCTTGGCCAGCCGGATCCGAGCCTCCAAGCAAGACTGCCTGGCAGTGGGCTAGCACGTCGTGCGCAGCTTCACACTGCCAGCCGCGCAAAGCACTGCTGGGGCCGTGCAAGGCCGGTGGCGTGGACTGCTGGCCCATCAGCAGCTGTGGCCAGTCGGGCGGGTTCCACCCCCCAGCCTGCAACTCCTCCGAAGCACGGCACGCTGCGCGCAAGCACGGGCCGGTGCAGACAAACGTGCCACAAGGTCTTGGGCAGCGTCGGGGTAATGCAAGCGCAAGTCAGGCAAGCAGTCGGCCCACGAGGCATTCCCGACCCAGCCTGCGCCATCGCGCAGTTGCCATTGTCCTTAGGGGGGTTGGGGCTGCATTCAGCGCAGCGCGCGGCAGCCTCAGCCTATTCTTCCGTCGCGGCCAAGCAAGGTTGCGAGGGCGGAGTGGGGAACAACAGAAAAGCAACAACAGCCAAGAGGCTTGGAGGTCCTCCAGTTCCGGCAGACGCTGCAAAAGCGCATCGTGGCTCGTCCGGGATTGCAGGAGCTGGGCTCGCACAAAGGCATTGGAACCCACCGGCACACCTAGCACAACCAACCCCTGTGCCTCTGGAGGAAGGGAGCCTGCCCCAACCCAGCACGATTGGTCGGGGAAGCCGGAGGGCTGGCCCTGCCCGCTCAGGAGTTGTGAGCGCATACGTGCCATCAAGGAAAGCAGCTACGCGCTCGCCTGCTGGCAGCTCGGCATTGGCTGCTCGCAACGCGGGATGCTGCCCCAGTGAATGCAAGGCGGGCATCAGCGGGTCGCCTTGTTCACCGCCTTCGGCCTGGAGCACAAGGTGCGCAACACTATTTGCGTCATGCCACACGTACTCGGACGGCTCCGAGGAACAAAAGGCAATATGCGGGATGTGCCTGGTGTCTCCAACAAACCCCCCAACATGGACTGGCGGCTAATGGGGCCCCTGAGCACAAGGGCTGCGCAGGCTGTTTTTTCGGAGGCCAGCTTCCTCACCTGCAAGCGCTGTTTGTATGGAGGCCAGCACCATCACATGCAAGGCCCTACCTGGCAGGCAGGCGGGACACATCCGGGGCATCCCGGACGCCCGCCAACAAGTCACTGATGTCGGGGCCGGGGCCGTCAAGGTTGCTAAGGCCACGCGACGGCAGGCAAGCCAAGCTCTCAGCAAAAGCTAGGGATGCAGCCGCGGCAAGCAAGCCAGACCACGGTGCACGTACGCGCCGCGCAAAGCAGGCCGCAGCACGGCTGGGGCAGCACGAGCTTTGGCGTGGGCCAGCAAGCGCACAAACTCTGCGGCCTCAGCACTCCCGAGAGCCACAAGGCGGCAACGGGCGTTGCCAACAAGCTCGGGGAAAGTTGCCTCTTTTCGGCGCCGTGCCTCCTGCAAAGCGATAGGGCGGGCAGGGAGCGAGCCACACCGTTGGCCGTGAGCGGCGACACAATGGTCGTGTCGACCGCAAGCTGCTGGCCGTCAACAGGTGCACCACACTTTCGGTGACAGCTCGGGATGACAAGGCAAACTGATATGGCTGGCACGCGTCCTGAAACACTGATGCATTCTGCTGTGCAAGGGTGCGAGCGACCAGGCGCCGCGTGAAATCGCCAACAACAATGACCCACACCCTGCCATTGGGCTTGAGGAGCGCGACCATGCGGCCCAAGCCAAACGCCCTGGCGGCTTCTTGCATGGCCGGGTCAAGCGCCTGGTATGAGTTGTGTCGGGCGCCGGGCCGGATCTTTGTGCCGGGTAGGTTGCCTGGATGGCCTGCACCCGTTTGAGTTGCTTGGTGTAGCAGCCTTTCCCACCTGCCCGCGTGGAATGCAGCAAATAGCTCGTCCCAATCTCGTTGAAGCAATTTCCTTGTTCCGGGCTCCCTGTGAAACAACCTCCTGGGCAGCAAGAACCTGCGAAACCCGGAGGGCGCAGGCAGCGTCGCGTATTGGGCTCTTTTTCCTTCTAGAGTACACAAGGCACTACAGGTACTACAGGGGCTTGAGCCATGTACAAGAACATACACAAGCCTCTGCCAGTTGACATCTCACATGACGATCTTTACATCTTTACTTTACATGTCATGGGATTCATGGAAAATTCGCCACCCCCCTTAAAGGCGGCATGTGAACTGCTCTTTGTACAAGCAAATTCAACTATTTACCCTCCGTCCGGGGGCGGAGCTTCCCGCTCGAACAGCGAGGTTGCCCTCATGTCTCGGGCTTGCCGGCGGGGGCGACCGCACTCCTTGACCTTTGGTTTGGCCTTTGCTTTCTCCCAACTTTGTGCTTTTGCACAAGGCGGATGGTCCCGCTGCCTGGGCGGTCATTCCCGCGCCAGCGTCCTCAAGCTTGGCAGGGAAGCCTGGCTTCCAAGGCTGCCGCTTTACCGCGGACACCTTGACGTTGATGCGCTGGAATTGGGTGATGTCAAGGCTCTCCAGCATTCCTAGCGAGGGCAGAGCTTCCCGCACCTCTGTGCCGGTCTTGGCATGCTTCGTTAAGAAGTTGGCTGGGTTCCAAGTGCCCTTGACCTTTCCAACGCTAAGCTTTCCAGCTTGGATCGCTCCTTGCACATAGAACTCGCACACCTCCAGGTGGCGAAGCTTGGATCCTGGCCCGATCCTCCTGGCTGCCGCCTGAGCTGAGCTCGAATCGGTCCAGAGCTTAGGCTTCTTGACCTTCAGCCCGAAGTCGATCGTGGCCAGCTCCTTTATGAAGAGAGCTTCTCGCGCCCCCCTGCTCACGCCACGCAGCTCAGCATCAGGCGAGCTAGTTGCTGGGAGTCCCGGCTGCGTCTGTGACCCGCAAGCCACTACAGCTCCTCCAAGCACGGCGATGTAGCAGTCGGTGGAGCGTCTCGTCTCGAGACATCCGGCCCAGTCCGAGTCCGTGAACAGGTCCAGGGTCAGCTCGTTCTGGGCGGTGGCTCCCGCTTCCAGAGCTACCACTGTGTACATCTCTGGATGGCGGTTTAGGTAGGCTGCTAGTATCTTGGCAGCTTTCAAATCGCATTCCCTGGGATTGGACATCCTTCTGGCCAACTCTTTTGTGGCAAACTGGATATCCCTTCGGTCCGCAGAAAGGTAAATGGCACTGCCAACTGCGCTGCGATAGGCTCGCGCATCCTCCTCTGAAAGTGGCATCACTTCCAGGAGGTTAAGTTGGCGGCTTGGCACCTCGGACCTTTCCTTGGTGACCCCGAGCGCATTCTTGATGTTCTCGACATGCACCTTATCTGCTTGTGTGAGGATGGCGTCCTCCAGACGGATCTTGGTTCGGTTCAGCACTTCCACAACAGTGCCGACCCGCTCAAGTTCCCCACTCTGAACTTCGCAGTACTTCGGCAACTCCACATCGTAGAGGTAGTCCAAGGCGTCGTCTGGGCCTGTACCTCTGAAGTCGTCGATGTGGTGCACGATCACGACTCCACTCTTCGTGCAGCGGTAGACCGTCGGGTCTTTCTCGCCCCGCACGAAGTGGTAGCGCTTCTTGTCCAGCTTGTTGAGCAAGATGTCCTCAAGCTCGTTCCTGAACACGGAACCTGCTGGTCGGCGTCCGTACAGGTTTCCGTCTAGGCGGAACAGCAGGTCCTTGAAGCGGTGGCGGTACTTGGCTTGATCCGCCGGCGCTAGGCCCGCAAGCCATTTCTCGAATAGCTCTTGCCACTCCACTGGTGCTCGGACATAGACGGGATTGCCTTCGGCGGCTCCCCTGTCCGCGCCGATCAGGAACGCGGCTACAATGTCCAAAGACCTCGTGTGGTATCCGTGCGCCAGGGCATACACCTCAAGGAGCGCATGACTCTCAGGCGTTGGAGTAGGGACGAACACGTTCATCTCCTCCTCCTGGCTTTTGGTGTAGCGCGCTTTCACATCTGCGCACGTGAAGCGACTTTTGTACACCCCTCGGCTGCTTTTGTCAACCCACTTGTGGTGGAAGATCTGGGAACCTTTGGGGATCTCCTCTCGAAGGACGGGCGTGAATGCCTTCTTATCCCACAACTTCTTGAGCTGCGCTTTGCGCGCTATGTGGACCTGCTCAGGGTTGAGGAGCTGATCCACATAGTCAGCTACGTTGCTGATGCGCTGCATCGCAAAAGGGTTCGACGCTTCGTCAGACTCGCCCCATTTCTGGATGGCTTCCCAGATCTCCAGGGCGGTAATGCCCGCAACCTTGGGTGTCTTTGCTGAGCTGCTTGGCTGAGCTGGCGGTGCTTCCCGCTTCAGGCCCCCATCTCCAAGTCCAGTTGGGCTCATTGGTGTGTCGGGCCTGAAGGGATCAGAGGGCGCTGCTCCGGCGGTGTCTCCCGCTACGGGCGGCTCGCCTTCTGGCGCGCTCGGGCTGCAGTCCGACATTTCCTGGATGACCGCCGCTGCCTCCACGGCTGCTGCGTCTAGGTCGATGTCAGCTCCATCGTCCGCGATGCGCGGTGGATCTCCTCCGCCTTCTCCTTGCTCTCCATGGAGGGCTGCGTGGGCAGGCGCTGGCATGACCACGACACTTGACGTCTCACGTGGGGCGACTCGGTTGCCATCTCGTGGCTTCCACGGTAGCCCACGCACGCAGGCCATCAGATCGTTGTTGATCTGTTCCGCACTGGGCAAGCGGCGGACGGACCGCACAGCGATTGCCCCGGCGGTAGTGCCGATGACATGGCTGTCGTCCTTCTCCAACTTGCCCAACCATATCCCTTTGAGCCACTTCCTGGCAAGTTTGCTTTCGGCCAGGGGAACTTTTGCCATAACGACCTCGCCAAAATGGCAAATGGGCTTGGCGTAGTCGTGACCGTTCACCAACTTGAATGGAGTGCACCGGTCTTGCCCTCGCACGTGGTATCGGCTTATTAGCCACGCTGCATGCTTGACCAACCATGGCATGACGTTGTGAGTTGGTTCCAGCTCAGGATACCGCTCCTGCACGTCTGCCCACAAGGTTCGGATCTGGCCTGCCACAAAGCCATTCGCCGATTCGACAGAACCCTGCGACTGGTGCGACCTGACAGGCGCAGCCCTTATCTTTAGCTTTGCTGCTCCAACATGGCGCTGCCAAGCGCTGGCTACGGCTCCTATGGTGTTTTCAGCGTCATGCTGCACCACGGCCTTGTCGTGCCCAAGGTTGTTCAACCACAGCGTCAAGTTGTTGAGCACATACTGGCCGTGCTCCAGGCCCTTCCTGGGAATCTGGAGGGCAAAAGGCCATCCAGAGTCCACATCTATAGCGACCAGCATGGTGAAGAGACTTGACTCTTCCTCCACCACGGCGGCGTTCCTTCCAAGGAACAGGTAGTCAATTTGGATCACCGGTGTCTTCTCCACGCCGATGTCCGCATTGGCTCTTCGCCTGTGGGGGTCTTCCTTGCTTTTACCTGCCACGCACAGTTCGCACCAAGGCTGAAATGGAAGGTGTGTCATACTGTGTGTTGCCCTTTCGGCTGCAGTGGGCGCTGGAGGCGCTTCTGCTGCGAGAGGCCCTGGCGCTTCAGGCACCAGCGCTTCCTCTTCCAAGTCGCCATCAGCGGCTTCCTCCTCCTCAGCTGGGTGCTCTGCTTCTGCTGCAGGCAGTTCATCGTCATCGCTGCTGTGCTCTGCCGCAGCATAAGCCTCAACAGCCTCTTGCTCTAGGTCCACCACTGGCGCGATGCGGACATGCGCTCTACTGGCCCAATCCTTCTCACGGTAAGGCAGCACAAATTGCCTTCCCTTCCGCTCGAAGGTTGCCTTTGACCCATCCGGCCATTGGATGTAGCAATCCTGCGGCGAAAACAGGATGCTTGCTCCGTCATCGATGGCTCGGTTGATCGAAAGGATGTTGTCGGTAATTCCCTCGACCACTTGGAAAGCTATTTGCGCTTCCTGGCGGCTTTGCCCGCTCCCAATGGTGAGATGTGGGCGGACCTCCCCGCACGCGTGTAGCGGACTGTCGTCGACCGAGTACAGAGACTCGACCACGGTCGGGTCGACTGCCGCCTTGAATGCGTCGGGACGGCATACGGAAGTACACGCTCCGGTGTCCACCAGGAGATCACCTACCCGGGCGACCGTGGACGCACCAGGGTTCTGCTCAAACAACATGATGGCCCGAACTCCAGTGCCAGAGAATGGCTCATGGGGGTTGGTCAAGTTCTTCCACTTGACCCTGTGTTCGATGCAGTCCCACTGCTGGCGCATATCATGCAGTTGCCAAGTGGTTCTCAAACCATAGACCTTGTGTTGTGGTCCAGGCGTGACTTTCTTTCTGATGCGCTGGCTTTTGCCACAAACCACATAAACCTTCTGGCTCGGCAAGCCATGCCAACCCGGCTGGTTGTGGAACGCGAGGATCTCGCCCGGGATCTTGGTGTCCCCCTTTCCCTCAGACACTCGCAGCATGCGAATGGAAGAGGTTCCCTCGCTCACAGTTCGCACCGCTCCACGCACGCTGGACGCGGCACTGGGCGCTATCTGGGACGCGGAGGGGCCCGCAGTCACCTGGGAAGCGGTCTCATCGTTGACATTGGACACGGTCCTCCCCTTCGCGTCTCCTTTGCCTTTCCCCTTGGTGTTGAACCAACATTTGTCTGTGGTGTGGCTGTTCTTCCAGCAGATGGCACAGCTAGGCTTCTCATGTTCTTTCTTGTCACCCCCTTTCGGAGTGTCATTCTTCCCTTTGCCCTTGTCGGTCTTGCCACCTTTACCTTTGCCTTTCTTGCCTTTGTCTGAACCTTTCCCATCGCCCACCTTGCCAATGTCCATGGCGTCTTTCCGGGCGGTGTTTCCCGCGTACGTGGCTGATGGGCTCCATACTCGCTTGGCTTGCAAGTAACCAACCACTGCGTCGCGGACAGCTTCGTAGCTATTCAGCACTGCGGCGTGCATCGCCAGGTGTTGCCTGAGAGCTGCGGGTGCCTCGGTGATGACCACGGCCCGCTTGTCTTCATCGGCTATGGCCTTACTTGGTCCGTACTCGGACTCATACCGGTCCAAGTCTGCCTCCCACTCTTGGAGGGCTGCGCTGAACTCAGCTTCTTTTGCAGGAAACTTGGGACTCAAAAGAGTTCTTCTCCAAATCAGCGCTTTGGAGTGGTTCTCAGGAGCAAATTCGCGAAACAGGAGGCGCCAAAGTTCGAATCCGTTCTGCTGTCGAATCCCTCGTGACAGCTTGGCTGCTGCCGGGCAATCTTGCACCCAACTCGCTAACATAGCAAACAGCTTGCGCGAGCGGTCTAGTGTGTCCTCGGACATCTCGTCCGGATCCAGAAAGTCTGTCGCTTTGCGACTCATTTCCAAAACCTCTGGCATGCTACCATCCATGAAGGCTAGATACGTTTCCGTTTGGAACACAAACTTTTCCCACCCGTCGCGATCCTTCAGATTTTGCGGCGTGCGGACAGCCTTCATCACATCCATGTGATGCATGATCCCGCTCGGTCTGTTACCGGCGGCAGCGGTCGCGCTTGGACCGTTTGGTCTTTGCGCGGCCTGACCCTGGGCTAGCATCAGCTGAGCGACGGCGTTGGTGAGCTCTGTGGTCTTGGCCTGCGACGCCTCCAAGGCGGCTCGGAGGGCTTGTCGCTCTGCTTCGCTTTGGCGAAGGGCCTCGCTTTGGGTGCTTAGGCCATGCGTCAGAGCTTGAACTTGAGAGACCAGTTCCTGCATCTGAGCGGCGAACTGGCTGGCATCGGCCATGGCTCAATGCCCCTTGAATGTCGGCAGCCAGGCGGATTGCCCGCTCCAACCCCTCCTCCAGCTCCAACGAGCTCGAGGCGGCACTGCCCGCTCTCAGCCTTGCGACTGGAGGTGGGGCCTGCACCTGACCGGTGCGGCTCGCAATGAGCGCTTGCTTGCACTTGTGCTTGACGTCCTCGACCGGCTCAGGATCTGGGTCACTGACGTCCCCAAAATCAACGGACTCCTCAATGGCCAAGTCCGATGCTCCAGGCGGAGACTCCCGCACTGGGCTGAAACCTCTGGCCCTGGCCTTGGGCTTTTCCTCCCGCTCCCTGTCCTGCTCCTGAGGAGGCGGGTCTGCCCGCTCTGCCTCGAGAAGCGGAGGGGCCCACGCAGCTCGCGCCTTGCCGGCGGGAGCTGAGACCGCACGAGCTTTGTGATGCTCGTGCCGCCCGAGAAGACGACCTTTTGTCTCCTCTGTGGCCTCCAGAGCTGGCTTGCCAGCCCCTAGAGGCGCGGCCGGCGGGCTCGGGGGCGCTGGCAGCTCAGCTGGCTGAGCTGCGGGGCTTGGCCTCTGACCCTGCCAAGCCTCTCCCTCGCGCTGCGCTGTAGCTTTGCGCCGCGCGATGCCTCGGGCGATCCTCTCGGCCTGAGCCGCTTCAGATCGTGCACCTCGGTGGTTTCGAGGTCGCTGGCTCCAGTCTTGCCAGCCTTTCCAGCCCCGGCTGGACCAGCTTTGAGATTGCCAAGCTGGTTCGGACCAGGCCTGGCTCTCCCACCAAGGGCCTTGCTCGGCTTGAGCTTGGCCTTGACGATCTCCGGGCGGAGATCCACTCCAGTCCCACCAGGAGGACCCCGGGCGGGACGTGGCGGCGAGTGCCCTCGCACAGCCTTGGCTGCGCGGTGCTACCCGCGGCAAGTAGTCCTCACGACCTTGGTCGCGGGGCTACCCGCAGAACCAGGAACTCAGTTGAGTTCCTGCGGAGGGCCCTGACCGTTGAGCTTGGTCAGAGCTCCGCTACCATGCGAAACCCGGAGGGCGCAGGCAGCGTCGCGTATTGGGCTCTTTTTCCTTCTAGAGTACACAAGGCACTACAGGTACTACAGGGGCTTGAGCCATGTACAAGAACATACACAAGCCTCTGCCAGTTGACATCTCACATGACGATCTTTACATCTTTACTTTACATGTCATGGGATTCATGGAAAATTCGCCAGAACCACTGTTTCCAAGCACGCATAGCTGCGACCTCGTTGGCAGCAGCCTCAAGCACAGCTGCAGCGCATTGGTCAAGCACTGGCGGACAGGCCCACGAGCAAACGGCGGGACGAACTGGAACGTACAGGCTTTGCGCTGCAGAGTGGTGGTTAAGTCGTCGAGTGCCTGCAAGGCAAGTTGGAACCGCCAATGGGCTTGGCTGGGGGGCTGGCTGCTTGCTGTGTGGTCAGGTTGGTCAGGGGCACCCGCACGTGCAGCTGTGGCATCATTCTTTGGTGGGTCGCCCTGACGAAGCCGGATTTGGGTGGCCAGGCGGGGGTGGGGGAGTGTGTGCACGCCCTCTGTGCACAGGCGTGCCCTTTGTGCACAGGCGTGCCGCCCCATGCACAGGCGTGCCCTTTGTGCACAGGCGTGCCGCCCCGTACATCTGGTGCAATGGCTTCGCCGGGCGGTGCGTGGTGGGACCCTCGGTGCTGGTCTGCGGCGGAGAAAGAGTTGTGAGGACCCCGCGGAAGAGCAAGAGCAACACCTCCTGTGCAGTGGCTGGGATGTAGCCATCGGCAAGTGCGCACCGCTCGACGGCCCAAGGCAGGAACACTGACGACTGCAGGGAGTGATGCGGAGGCTGCCTGGAGCACACTGGGCAGGGCCAGCTCAGCAGCGCTGAGCTGGCGTTCGGATGCGGCGACGGCTTGGTGGACCTGAGCTGCGTTCAAAAGGGCCTAGATGTGCACGCCGGCTGCACATCAGAGGCTCAGAAGGGCTTCGCGCCAAACCTGCCCAAAGCTTGCGTGCGCCTCCCACTGGTGCGACGCTTCTCCGCGCAAGTTCCCCGCTGCAGCCGGAAGCAAGGGGACAAACAACCAGCTGTTCGCGCCAGCTGCGCGCGAATACCGTTGCTCCGGCGGGCCGGATGTGCACATCAAGGGCTAGCGTACGAGGTCCGTGCACAGCACAACATGGTGCCTCCGGAACTTGATGGAACATTGGGTGTCGATGCGTCAGACACTGACTGCACCGCAGGCAAGTCACTTCGGGTTGCTATTTTCCCGTGGTTCGGTCTTGCACATGGGGCCCAAGTCATCAAGCGATCCATGCAGCATCCGAGTGGGGGCGGGAACCGTCAATCAGGGCATCAACTCCACGTGGAGCAGGCGGCTTCAGGCATGGGCACCGACTCCTGGCAACACAGCCTCGCGAACTGCTGTTGGGCCACATCCGACCACCCGGACCGACAAATAGGTCAAGAGACGCGTTGCTGGTTCGCTCGCATATGCGCGGGACATCCGGGATGTAAGGGATGCCCGCATGGCCACACAAACACTGTTTCTGGCCCACTTGCTGCCGGGCCGATGCTGCAAAGGCACACTGGGCAAGCATCCTCCCCACCTTGTGCTTGAGGAGGGGCGTCGCTCGCGTGCAGGAGCCACTCGGGCGTGAGGGGGGCTGCCCCCCCTACCGTCGGGCTGCCTACGGCCCCCTGCGTGTCTGCAACCTCTGCCATGGGCGTGTCATCGCCAAGGACCGGAGAGGACAACACGGAATGCACGGCTGGCGAGTGAGGCGCGGACATGGGATGAGCGCAGGCGCGGTGCGCTTATCCCCCTGCGCTGTTGATCACGGGGTCGGTCCCCCCCAGGCAGCTGGCCGGTACCGACGGGGTCGGATGGCTGCTGACCGTTGATGACGAGGTCGGTCCCCCCGTTGTTGTTGCTATTTTCAATTTTATTTTTACTTTTCGACCCCCTCTTAGCCCAGGAGGAGGGCCGGGTGGGTTTGTTTAAGCATACTGGGCCCGCCCCCCAGCTGTGGCACGGTTTCTTTATACTAGGCCCGATTCCCAGCTATGCGATCCGTGGCGCCCGCGCGACAACCCAAACACGAAACCAGAAACCGGGGCAGCCCTCGCCACGGTCCAATTATGCACTTCGTATCATATCCCCAGCTTGCAACACACGGTGGGGCTGGCCCACAGTGTCATGCCACACATATGTTGACAACGGCACATCACGGAGCGCCTCAAGCATGGCCTGCCTACTCACGTGGTCATAGGCTCCTACGCCATCCACGGGCAGGACCGTTGCGTTCGGAGAAGTCTCCGTAAGGATTTGCCAAGTGTGGGCTAAGGCCTCGGCACCGAAGCGGGTCTACGGGGTCTGACAGGGCCTCAGGGCGTCTGTGAGGGGCTGAGGGCGTCTGAGAGGGCCTGAAGGCGTGTGAAAGGGGAGGGGGCGCAACAGAACCAGGAGAGGGAGCAGAACGGGTGTCATAGAACGGCGCCGCCTCGGGAAGGGCAACAGTATAGCGGGCACACATGGCCAGACACCGCTCCGCGGCAACGGTGCTCCAACCAGAACGCTAAAACGGACCGCGCAAACGAGGCCTCGGGCCCTCAGCTGCAGCGAGCACAAGCTTCTGTCGCAGCCGACAACGGCTGCTGGGCCGCACAAAGGAGCCGATCTGGTGTGACGGGTGCTGGCTCCCCATCACTTGCGGCAGGCACACCAAGAGCAAGAGGGAAGGAACTCACGGAAGCACGGGCTGGGAGCACTGGGCTGGCATTTGGGAGCGCTGCACCGTCAGCCGTGTCGACGGGAAGGCGGTTGGGCCCGCCCCCCTGCTGTTGACAGTTTGGCCCGACTCCCAGCTATGCGATCCGTGGCGCCCCTCAAGTGGCAGCGGAACAAGGGGGGGGACACGGCCAGCAAACAGAACCCCTGAGCCTTCTTGCGCCAAAATGGCAAGGCTTGTGGCTTCCTCCGCCGCTAGCAAGGAGAAGCCACCTCATGCGTGCGCACGCCGCTCCCCACATCTGCGCGCACTAGCCGCCGCGGTCGCCTCGCAGATGCCTTGGGCCGCGTGCTGCACAAGGGAGCCGACGTTGGTCAGCCCCATCACGAGGGACGGCTAGCCGCAAGCCGGGCACCCCATCCTGTTGAAGCCCAGTGGCAGCGTGGACGCCGCCTGGACAGCCTCGGCTGAGCACAACAGCTCACCGCCCGCGTTCAGTGCAGCGAGGACGTCCAGACCCAGGACGCCCAACGCGCTGCCAAGCGGGCGCCTTGCGGTGCCGCTTGCAAGTTGCAGCACTCCGCTGCGCCTTCCGCCAGCACTGGTCCGGCAGTTTTGCCGTTACCAAACCGCGGGCTCGACCGCGGCGCCGCGATGCGGCCCAGGCGAGCCGCACGGGTGATGGTGTCAGGGACGTCCCCCAGCGCAGGTCTTCGGGCCGCGTGGTGGCGCAGCTGCGTGTCCTTTTCCGTCTCCCAAGGAGAGCATGAACCAACGACTGCGCGCAGGGCCTTGGGTGCTCAAGCTCGCGTCCCAAGCAAACACGTGTTCCGGTCATCCATTCCTTGCCTCGTTTCGAGCACCACTTGTTCGTTCACACCCGGATCCGGCTGAGTGATGGCAAGGCCCGAGTTTGGAACGCGCAGGCGTTGCGCCAGCTGGCGTCCAACACGTCCCTCACTCTGCAGACGTTTGAGTTGGGCACAACACGCTCCCCCCCCCTAGCGCTCAGCGTGGCCTGTTTGTCCTTGGTCGTTTGCGCCATTCTCAACCCGCGCTCCCTGCTTCGCCCGCCACCGGCTCAGGGAGGGCCCCCGGACGCGGGCCCTTCCGGCCGAAGACCGGTGCCGCCTCCCGGGCCTGCACAAACTAAAACGAGGCGCCGACCCTACCAGTTTGCTTTGTCAACCCGGGCAAGCTGGACAGACTGCGCGGCTTCAGGCATCCACCGCTCAGTTGCTTTGATGGCAAGCGCAACGAAGCGACACCGGCGGAAGAAAACGTCTGCCGGATAAGTGCGTTGTTACCTTGTCGCAGCGGGCCTCTCGGACGCGGAGTCCACAACCGAAACCGGGGTGGCGCAGCGCCGCCCCCAGAGCGGCGCCTATGACCTCTACGCGCCCGTCATCAAGCTTGGGCGGCAGCTCGCTCAAGACAGCGAGGAAGGAGCACGCGGAAGAGCGAGGGATCGAGGCACAGCTATTCTGCCCACTCGCCACGAAAGAAAACCGAAAACCGGGCAAACACAGCTTTGGGGACACGGGGTGCACCTGCAGCCCTGCGAAGGAGCATGCGTGGCAGGAAAGGCAAAGTTTCCAGACGCATTCCGCCTCGGCGCTGTCGGGTGGCGCAGGCAACCGGATGCCATCGAGAGCGACGGAAGGTGGGGCAGGGTTCTTCCGCATTGAAAAGGTTCAACGGACTGCCGTTGCGGGGTGGGCAGCTCCCCGTGGAGCAGGACCCGTGCGTTGAGCCAGAGCAAACCAGCCACGAAGGCAACGCGCACATACTGGAACGAAAAGCCCACGAAAAACTTGATAGCAGCACTCAAAAAAGGAATGCTAAAAAAAAAACACGCAACAAGCAAAGCGACGGGCAGACACGATGCTCGCATCGACTGCAAGCTGGGCCCCGCTCAAAGGGACAAGCCTGCCGTCCTGGCAGTCGAAAGGGGCATTCAAATCGCGCGCTGGCGCGTTGGGGCGATGGAAGTAGCGCGCCGCGAAGCATGGTCGTGGATGAAACCAGCGCAGAACAAACATGCTATGGGATTCCAACCAAGGTACAGGTGCTCTCTTGCCCTGCCGGCCAAGTAAGGTGGGACAACACGTAAACAAACGGGGTGGACGTCATCTGCTCACCGGACGTGGTGGCGTCCCACCCACAGTGCGTCATTGACAAGGGGCTGCCCGTAGGGTTAGCCAAATTTCGCCGCACCAGCCGCGAACGTCGAGACGCACGGATTTGGCGCGGGCGAAGTGCAGGGCCTCGCCCTCAGCTCGGCCTTCGAAGAGAACAAGGCCGAAGGCGAGCGCACCGCTTCTTTGTGTTGGCTGACGCCGGAGTCCGCTGGACCGAGGTAGCCTGCGCCTGTCGCCAGCTGGGTCGAGAAACCAGGGCAACGCACCTGTTGCCACCCTGCTTGCTTTTCCCCCTCAGCGTGCCTCTCCATCTCTTGTTTCCAGCGCAGGCCGGTCGACACCAGCACTTTCTAGCCCCTTTCGACAACCGCGGCACAGGTTCATCGCGAGCCAAGACGCCACAAAACCTTCATTCTGCCTGCCATGTTTTACCGTTGCGGGCATGCAAACATTCGGATATTAACTGCGAAGCCGCCGCACAAATATGTTTTTCTCCAATTCGTCGAGACGCGCGTGCCGCAAAGCAACAGAACAGGCGGGCTGCGCTCCATTTGGGAGTGCAGACTGGAGCGGCGGAAACCTGGCGCAAGAATTCGCCAACACCTTGGCGCACAACAACTCTATCTGGGTTCTCAAACGTGGGAAGCCCCCACATGTGAATCAACAAACAGTTGGCCTTATGGAGACATCACCTCTGCCAGCACCAACAGCAGACATTCTAAAGAAAAAGAGCCGCCGCCATCAGCCGCCACCACCACCACCACCACCACCACCACCACCACCACCACCACCACCACCACAACAACAACAACAACAACAACAACAACAACAACAACAACAACAACAACAACAACAACAACAACAACAACAACAACAACAACAACAACAACAACAACAACAACAACAACAACAACAACAACAACAACAACAACAACAACAACAACAACAACAGCAGCAGCAGCAGCAGCAGCAGCAACAACAACAACAACAAGAACAACAACAGCATCAAAGGCAACAAAAGCAGCAGCGACAGCAAACGACAACACAAAGTAGAACAACGAGTGCCCCAACAAGCACGACCACAAGCACAACAACGAGAACAACGACGACGACAACGACAACACGACAACCACGACAACGACAATGAGTGCAGCAGTTCATAGAGGTGTCTGGGAATAGCGTTACTCAGCTTCTGAATCCAAAATCCCCACATCTTGGTACGGGGGCATGAAGCAAACATGGAAAATCACCTTCTCATTCTGCTATGCTAAGCTTGGCGGGCAAGCGCTCGGCAATACGCAGACTGATGGCGACGATTCTGCCAACGCATGTGGGAAACTGGGGAGCTGTGCCGATCATCGCAAAGCTGTTGGTGTTTTGGTCTATTGATAATCTCCCAATAGGATCTCGAAATGGGATCTTCAATTGGGGATCTCTAAATGGGGATCTGCAAACGGGGTGTCCTTTTAACTTCCCGCATACCAACCAAAACGGACCATCATTCTCAGACACTCCCCATTGGCGCTGGGGCATCATGCCCCCGCTCGCTTTACTATATGTGTTCGAGGGCATCAACTGTGCCATTCGTGCTTGCTTTGCGCGATGAACTGGAATGCAAAGCAAAAATCATGCTCATGCGCTCTTTGCAAGACTTGCAACGAATCAACACTGACACAGCACAACCTCACCACCCAAATCATTGACATGCTCCCATCACCGGCATTTCCAGCACCAACATCCCATGGCCCATGTGGAAGAGTTCTCAGCATTGTGCGTGTTTGTGAGGGTTTTAGCTCGGCTCAGGTTCCGTGAGCACCCATGAAACACATCGTAGTCTGTAACAAAACTGCATTGCAAAACTCGCCGACCTGAGCTTGGTTCGCTCCAAGTCAAGCTGGCCATCATTCCTCTGCCATTTCCAGGTCATCCGTGACCACTGCATGCTCGCGAAGCTGCAGAGCGAGAGGTGAACAAAAAATTAAAAGCCAATTTTCCCAAACGCTGGAGCATTTGTATTTTTGGCCGTTGGCTGCAAAATCCAGACACAACTCAAGACCGTCTTCACTGGGCACAAACTTTGGGTTGGTCTGCATTGCATGAGCTGATTTGCAAAACCGATTGGCCCAAATGCAAAAACATCTGGTAGCCACGGTGGGTCCGCTGGCATTTTGTGACGGGGCGCCAAATTGTTGCTAGTATTCAGACGTGCATGTTTACCTCTTGCAAATGCTACTCATGCGCCTGCTCTGCGCGGATGCATCTTGCTCACGCGTGCCTTGATCAATGTCCCTCACCCATTGAGAATATTTATAGCTAGTATACATTTATGTATCTATCTATCTATCTATCTATCTATCTATCGATCTTTCTGTCTGTCTGTCTATCTATGTCTGTCTGTCTGCCTGTCTGTATCATGTATGCAATGTATGCAATGCATGTCATGTATGCAATATATAAGATGTATGTGATGTGTGTGATGTATGTAATGCATGTGAAGTACGTGATGTATGTTGTGCATGTTGTGCATGTCATGTATGCTACCCATCTCACATAATGTACTGGAATGTTGTGTAATGCAACGCAACGCATTGCAATGCTGTAATGTGATGCCATCTAAGATAATCTAATGTACTGTAATGCCAGCCATGTAATGTAGCGTGAAGTAATATAACGTGATGTGGCGCGATGTCACAATGTAACGTGATGTAGCGTAGCGTAGCGAAATGCAATGCAATGTAAGGTAATGGAATGGCGCAGAGAAGTCCACGCGCCGTGCTCCAGACTCCCTGCGCGGCCTTTGGCCTTTGCAACTTTTTGTGCGTCTCATCGCATCATGGGCCCACGCACAAAATGTGCTACCTCTCATTGGCCAGGGCGTTACAATGAATCTTAGCCGACTCTAGGTCCAACACTGTGCCCTATCGCTGCGCCGTGACGGCCAGAACATCTGGCTGCCGCATGCCCCCTGCTCTAGGTGTACCGCGTGCCCCTAGAAGCAGTGCACTTTCCACCAACCCGGTTAAAAAGGAATGCACGTTTTTTCTCGCTTGGTGGGTTCTCTTTTGTGAGGGTTGTTTGGGTTCAAGCTAGGAGCAGTGCAACAGGTCTTGACATATATACATATATATGTACACGGGCACCCTGTTTTGACGCTTTGTGTCAGGGACTTTTTGGGTTCCATGTTGATGCGGGCGTGTTGGTGATCCATGTTTTAGCCCCAGGCGAAGTTCAAGGATGAAACCGTTCAATTTGTTGAGAGAGGCTTCGAGCCATGAAATTTCATTCCTGCCTGCCCATGTGTTTTTCTTCTTCTTTTTTTTGGATATGTACGGCGCGTTGAATTTGCAGACTTTGCTTGCTGGTGTGAAATGTTTGAGATTTGCCTATGTTGGTGAGGTAGTGATGTTTTTGTTGGTGTTTGTGTGTGGGTTTGTTCAGTGTTTTGCCCAAGTTCCATGTTTGTTGCAGATAGGGCTCGCCATTTGGTTGTGAGCATGAAGTGGTTCAAATACAAGGGTAAAATTGAGCAAGAGGCGCATGAGCAAAAACGTGCGTATTCACGCTCAACACGAACGGACACACAAACAAGTACACATGTATACATTGCAGCCCAATCCAGTAAGCGCCTTCAGCGGGTCGATCCCCGGGCTAGTGCAGCAGTCAGCGGGCACGCTGGACCTGCACAGCCTGCAGATCAAGGCTGCCTTGGGGAGAGTTGGTCTCCGACGGACCTGCTGGCCGACTCGCTGGCCCTTATGGACTCGGCCACGTTGGAGGCTCACCGCGCAGGGCAACGTGGGCTGCGACCAGCTGCTGCGCAACGACGTGAACTGCACCGACGTGTTCACAACGGGCGTGGACGCCTTGGGCGCAATCTCCTGCGCAGCGCTCACGGCACCGTCGCCGGAGCCACGCTGACGTTCACCAGCGCCGTCTCGAACAGCTTGCTGAGCATCACGGAGGCGGCAGCACCCGACGATTAACAACACAGCCAACACAGTTGGGGACGTGTCCCAGGAACCCTGACAGCCTCCGGCGGGGCACTCACAGGCGCCACGATCACCGGGGCAGTAGCAAGGAACATAGGCTTAAAGTATCCTAAAAAACTCCGCTTTGGCCCGAAAAAGGTGCATAATCATCACTTTTTCGCCCATAAAAAAACCATGCTTGTCATTGGTAACGTCATCACTTGTCATTGGTGCCTTTTGGGTGGAAAGAGTGCGCAAAATGGCCAATTTTGGGGGGCCGGTCTCTTTCGCACGGTTTTTTTGGTGCGCGTCGATGTCAAGCTCGGCAGGCTGCCGTGGCCCCGGCTTGCTTCTTGCCCATTAATGAACCAATATTGACTCAATAGTGCCGTGATTTCGAGTTCTGGAAGCCTGCAGAGCCGTTTTCTGACCGAAAAGAACACGGTTTTCTACGCCAAGGGTTGGAGCTTGTCATCGTTTCTGTGACAGATGTCATCACTTCTGTGACAGCCGTGTTGTCGTTTTGTCATCGACGGGAAAGCCAGAACGCGCAAACAGCGAGCCCCAAACCAGGCAGAGAGCGGGGTCGCCGACTGAGCTTTGGGACGCCACTGGTTCCAGGCACCGTACGGGGGCCAGCAACAACAACCCTCACTGCGGCAAACTTGCAGAGGTCGCGCTGGCCAGAGGTCACCCACGGCTTGTCGATCTTACCGTTGGAACTCCGACTTTGACTTTGCCTCCCAGCACTGCCACTGCCGGGCCACTGCCGGGCCACTGCTGGGCCATTGTTGTACGCCAAGCTGGCCTTCCACTCGAAGACGCACGCTGAGTCGCAAGCGTCAACGACGCGCCGGAGGCGCGAGAGCTTTACAGCAGGGCCGACTCCATCGAGCCTGGTCGGGCAGTCCAAGCTGCTGCATTGGGGAAGACGGATTTAGCACGTGTTGGTTTCTGACACATGCTTAGGCGCAAATCCAGTCCGGCAAGTGCCCGGCAGTGGCCTGGCAGTGGCCGGCAGTGGCCCGGCAGTCCAGCGGCCCGGCGTTGGTTCGGTGTGGCCTGGTGCTGGGTTTTTTTGGCTGAAAACCAGCACGGTCAGCCATATGCCCCTTCATGTGGCTACCAGATGGCAAAAGCACGCGTTTGGTTCGGTCCCTTTGCGCCGTAGATTCATGGCGCGGCCGGGGCAGATGTGGAGAACGCAGCTCTGCCGGACGCCTGGCAGGGTGAGCGAGCAGATAAGCCAGCGCGTCCGGTGGCCGACGCAGACGCTGCCGCGCGAAGGTCGTGTCGGGCATCCGCGCGGAGAACGCGCTCGAGCGGACGGCACGCCGGTCTACCGGGTGGAAGAGACGAAGCCCCTGCTGGGCAGCAGCAAGGCGCCGCGTATGGAGGCCGGAAAGAGGCACCTGGCCCGGACGATCGTGGCGAGCAGGGCAAGGCGGTGCGCCTGGGCCTGCTTTCCCGAGAAGCCTCGCGGCGCCTTTTTCTCAGCGTCATTGCGGCTGGGCACAAGGTGTTGAGTCCAAGTAGGAGATCCAGCTGACGGGGTCCTATGAACGGGGACCTGAGGCCGGGCTTCGCCTCGAACGACTTCGCAGGAGCGAAGGGTTAATCTTCCTGGGTTGGAGACGGCCCTTTTGCGGGAAACTCAAAAACAGTCAGTGGGACATTTGTTGTTGAAGGAAAACAGTTCAGGGCCTTTTGCGGGAAATTTTCAAGGCCCTTGGTGAGAAACTACGAAGACATGGCGCGATACAAGAACTCTGCCGCATGGGCTTGAGCGAACGGCTGGAAAATGCCTCAGCCTCTCTGTTGGGCTGCTCGGCAGCGTGACGTGTGGATTGGATCGCTGCGCCCGGAAGGAGTCCTGGCAGGAGCAGCAGGGCGTACGAGCAGGCAGCCCGACGTTCGGCACGGCCTCTCTGAGCGCCCGGCAGGAGGTGCCTGAAGAAGTAGAAGCGCCTGCCTCAAGTAGCAGCGGTGCAGGTTTGCGACGGGCTTGAAGGCGTCGACGCCACGCACCTTCAGGCCCGGGCGCCGGGCGGCAAGGTAGTACTCCAGCTTTCCGGAACCGAAGAAGGGCGAGTGCAGCACCGTGACGTTGCCCAGCAGCCGGTCCAGGCGTGGAGCCAGCCACGACTTGCTGCCCATGTACTTCAGCCGCATGCGGTCGGCCTTTAGTTTTATCCCAGAAACTGTGATAGTGATGCCGTAAATATAGCATTTCTCCCAGTCTTGCTGCCCGGCTTCCCGGCTTCGAATTTGGGAAGTAACGCAAAAGGACGAATGGGGAAGATCAAGCTCTTCCCCACGATTCTCAACACACGCTTTGGCTTCTTAGCCTGGAGCAATGACGCCGGCTATTAGCGAACGCCACTGCCCCTCTTGTTTGACATTAACATCGATGTCTATTGCATCGGCTTGAGGGTCGAAAGTTCGCGCAAACGGGAAAGAACAGGGGGAACACCAAGCACAAACCAGAAAAAGGGGCCCCCAAAAAACCACAACGCGCGAACCCCTCACCTCCGTGACTGAATGAGACGGATATAGTTCCTCCTCTGGGTCGAGGGATCAAGATCAAGGTCTTCCGGTTCCGGAATTGGCTTGATCGTGGGCAAATCCAAAACGAGGCTCGTGGTTGGCTTGCCTCTTTGTACCGAAAGGTATCTGTACAGTGTCTCATGCACCAAATGCGCTTTCGGAAAAATTGGGCGGATGTTGAGACCACCTGCTTTGAAGGACAGCCCAAAGTGCTTGGTACTGCATCTGATGCAGGCGGCATCCGAAGGAAAAAGTGGCTGCATCAAAGTTTTGCTCAAGGTATCCAAGGCATTTTTGAAGGTCCACACTTCCGCGCCCAATGTTCTGGAGGGCATGCAATGTGTCACGTGAATTCCAGGTGTCAAATGGCAATTCATGTTTTTCGGATCTGCTACCGGGATGGCCATCCCGGTTTCCAAGCGAAAACTGACCATAAGCTCTATCCAGAGAACCGGCTGGTCCGGTGAGGCTGAAATCGGCCATTTGAGATCAGCCAACCATGACATGAGCTTTGCGTTAAAAGTCGTTCCCCAAGGTGATGCAGTCCTCCACTCACAAGTGGTGGGGTGCGTGAAGTAAGGATTTACCTCACGCACTGGGCCCACGGTAACAGCGACCGGCTCTCCCGTGAGTTCAGAGTCTTTGTTTTTGGCCGGTTGGCGGTTGATCCAACGCACGTATTCTCGCAATGCACACGCAATTGCGCTGTAGAGTTTCGGGAGGTTTTCCCTGTCCTCAGCTGCTTGCTTGTGTTGTTTTCGCCAGAGCTGCTGCAAGTCCTGTGAATCAAAACCTGCCGCCCTCTTTGCCGCGAGATCTGCGCAGTGGTTGCCAAAAAGGTGGTACGCATGTTTGTCCGTACCAAAATTGCTTGTGTGGCTTTTCACCTTCATGAGGCGGATTTTCCTGCTCTTGAGTGGCCAAGCATGCAGCGCACTATGTACACGAATTATGATATCATAATTTGACTTAGATGCCCACCGGCAAAGCTGGTCGTCCTGCAAAAGTTTCTCTGTGACTTCTATCGCGCACTGGCAATCTGAGACAATCACAAGATTCTTTGAGAGGAGCAATGCATGTGCAATGGCAAAAAGTTCTGCTCGTGGCACAGTCTGCCTGTCGGGCACCCTTCCTGTAATGCAGACTTCAAAGTGCGTTGTGGGTGAACTCTGGATGGCACGTGTGACCTGGCGGCTTTCCTCCCCTCTGATGGGGTCTAGCACAACGGCGAACCCTGCGCAAGCAAGGTGTGGGTGACAGGAAGCGTACGCGCTTCCGTCTGTATATACAAAGGCGACATCTTCATCACCCTTCGGAAGTGCCGGAATTTCAAAGCTATCTGTGGGAATCGGCAAACACACTTCTGGTTTGAAAGCCCATGCCGAGTTGGCCTGACTACCGGCAAGCTGTGCTAGCAAAGGGTGTTCACGCCGAATTTGCTCGGTTGCAATGCAAGTGCATAAACGATGAGCCAACGTGTCTGGTTGTTTGCAAAGTTGACAGTTTATGGAAATATCTTGCCAGTGAGCAACACGGTGGTTGGTAGGGATTCCTCCTGCCAAGTATGTGCGGACCAAACGCGCATCCGCATCTGCAATGGAATTCAAAGCTCTACATGTGGCACGCAAGTCCAAATTTCCAAGGTTCTCCAAACCCTGCCTTTGCCGGAGGTGTTTGGTAACCCCGTGTTCCCATGCATGTGTAGCGCATTGTTCCAGCTCATTGGGGCAGCTGCGGAAGAAGTCGAGTTCCTTTCCAACTGGTGAAATGATTTTGCCATTTTCATGAACTGTGATGTTGACAAAGTTCAAGTAAGCTCCCAGAACCCGTGCCGGCCCATATGTGGCTTTGGTGTTCTCCGCACCCGTTTTAACTAGGTTCCAAAATTGTCCAAAACGTGACGGGTATGTACCAACCGCCCTTCGTGCCATGCGGCACGCACGCAAAATCAAGGCTAGTTTGGGGTCCCAAAGGCCACAACCATAACCAAGCAACGCAACTTTCGGGCACAAGCCCCGGTGTGGTTTTGCGATGATGGAAGCTACCTTTTCTGCGGAGTTGGGCAATGGATCTTTCACCGACATAATGCACTTCGCTGCCGTAAAAGGCAGCTGCAAAGGGTCCTCCTTTCACCGCCTCCATCCTTGCCACCTGTGGCAGTGGCAGGGAAGCAATGATCTTTGCTCTGCGGGCTCCTTCAACCAAGCGATATTTGAATTCCCCATGTTTATTGGATTTTTTGTAGTTCGTGGCACAACCAAGATTCACGGCGGAGTTTATTACCAAAGTGTGGTTGTCTTTCCAACAGACGGGCTGGTTTGGTACTCCATGACCAGGATTTATCCTGGTCGACTTTGAAACCCCATTGAACAAAGAAGTCAAGCGCAATGTCGGTCGCCATGTGAATGTCGGCCTCATCTTGTGCAATTATCTCTATGTTATCAATGTAGATCAAAGGTTGAGCCGGGACATCTCTGGTGATGGCCCAATGGAGTTGGGCACCAATCATCACTGCAGCAACCACACTGAGTGGGTCGCCTTCCGGCACGCCACATGTTGCCCTGCGGGGCAAGCTATAGCTGTCCTGCACGACCACCGAACGTTTCAAGGCGCCTAGCAATGTGAGCCAGCTCTCTACCAGACACTCCGGAAGTCCGAAACGAATCATGAGTTGTCGTAAAAAGGGGCGGGGTATTCCATTAAAGAATTTCTGCAAATCTGTGACACATCCATGAAGGGGATCTCCCTTTGTAAGAGCCTGCTCAACTAAGTGTTGGGAATGATACCACAGAATGCTACCATCTCTCTTCGGCAAACCCCCGACTATCGAAGGTGGCAGTTTGAAGGACAAATGCATGAGGACCTCCCTTGCGATGCACTTCATTGACAGCCTGTACAAGAGACCGAGGATGTTGATGGGCCTACCATCTTTGATCATATTCGGCTCTGATGTTTTCCCCGGGAGCACCACACGTGCCCACTGGAAGGCCTGCGGCCATTCCTGCTGAGTTTCAATGCAATGATTGAAAATTTGCACAAAGCACGCCAGCGCCACGTCGCCTAATGCCTTTAGCTCAAACAAACGCCAGCCATCTGGGCCTACGGCTGTGTGCGGATCTGTGTCTTTGATTACCTCCTTGAGGCCATCAAGTGTAACGCAGCAAGCTGGGGCGATCGTCCAGTCTGGTGGGACATCTAAGTCTGCCAAGTCGCCTCCTGGAGGAGCCTCACTTTCCCAGAACTGGGCCCAATATTCAAAGAAAGCCTTCTGGACCGCCTCCGGACGGTGGTGCCATGTTGTGGCTCGGATTTGAATAATATTTTCCTGGTTATCTGCGGTGGATACTTGGCCCCGTTGGCGGTACACCAGCACACCACGACCGAGTACACCAGTAAGACAGTGGCGCTGATCAGCATGATTCTGGAGCAGTATCGTGGCGTCTTTGAGAAAATCTACATGTTCAGCCCTTCCATTAACATAGACGACGGCTGGATCCCAGTCAAGAAGTACATCGAGCAGGCCCTGGGGTGAACGTGGAGAAAGAGACGAGGCGGCGCTAGTCCAGCAGCAGCGCAAGATCACCAAGACGTCCAAGAAGTTGGAGATGAAGAAGCTGTACCAGGTCCTGATAGTAATCGATGACCACGCAGATGTGCCGCAGCACGGCGCCCTTGACACCGCTTGGCAAGGACGACCTTGCAGGAGACCCCGAGGCCGACGCGCTGACAAACAACGGTCAGGGCCCGCCCTCCATCACGGGCCGTTTGCGCAGCGCGGCCGACGGAGCGCAGGCAGCAGCGGACCAAGTGGGGAATTTCTTATTCCCAGGAGGCGGGAGGTGGAAAGATCCGTCTCGGGGAGTTTCTTTTTCCCAGGAGAGGCGGTCACTGGGCTGGAGGTGGAAAGATCCGTCTCGGGGAATTTCTTATTCCGAGGCGGTCACTGGGCTGTAGGTGGAAAGATCCGTCTCGGAGATCCGTCTCGGGTCGAGCAAGCCCGCGGTCTCCAAGCTTCAGAGCTGCAGCCCCTCTTCCGATTGAGCACGTCGAGCGCCAGGTCGCCCGAACGGGTGCTGACGCCGCTCAGGGGCATCTTGGGCACGCGCTCAGTCGGGAAGCCGCGATGAAGCTGTGGCGCAGGTAGCCCGCGCGGTCGATGTTGATGTTGCGCACCATGTCGTCGTAGGTCCCCGCAAGGACCGAGAGGAAGTGGATGCCCAGCTGCATCTGCGACTCCAGGAGACTGTCTTCCTGCCTGGCCGCGTTGATGGGGGCCACGTCCTGTCCTGGGTTGGCCAGCAAGTGCATCTTAGAGCCCGCGTCGTTGTCCCAGAAGGTCACAAACGCTACCATCAGTTTCGTGAAGGCGCGCGCAACGGTGACGTTGCGCTCCGCCACGCCCGGAGGCACCGTGGACTGCTGTGTGTGCACTGTAGGGTAGCTGAACACGAGCGACCTTCCCGAGAGGAGCACGCGGTTGAAGGACTCAACCAGCGCAGAGTCCAGGATGACCTGGGAGGCCAGAACTTGGACGTTCTGGATCTCGAAGTCGGTGCTCAGCGTGGCTCCCGCCGGGTGCGCCCCGGCGTTCTCGGACCACAGCGCAGTCGTCGCGTCTGCGAACTCGATTTCTATCACCAGGTTCAGCTGCGGCGGCATCTTGCCGCAGCGCAGGATGCCCACCATGGTGGGGCGCAGTCCGCGTAGCCGCTCTGGTGCACTGCGCGGGGGCGTCCTAGAGTTGTTCACCTCGTCGAAGCCCTCCACGGCCTTGTTCTGGTTGTACTCGCGGCCCTTCAGCAGGTCTCGCACGGCCACGGTGCGGCCGTAGTCGCAGCGCTGACCGTTGGCAAAGCGCCAGCGGGTTGGTGGCGTCCGTGTTTCTGACTCTGAAGGCGATCTTGATCGTCTCGGGGTCTATGAATGAAGTACCGCTGGTCAGCGGAATGCGGAAAGACTGCACGTCATGCCGCGCTGTCACGTAGTTGGTGTTGCTGGTTTTCAGCTTGTAGTCCAGGCTCTGCATCAACTCATCCTGTGCTCCGGCTGTGACTACCTCCATGCTTCTTTACATGTAGCGCAACACGCATTTTCACTCGTACGGCGAAGGAGAGTCTAGGCCGCCTCGATGTCTCGCTGGTCGTAGCTCGGCGGGGGCAGACGGCTCTGGCGTGACTGTCCGGAGCTGCGAGAGCTTGCTTGCGGCTGCCGTGGCCGCACTCGCAATCCAGATGCCTCCCGCCTTCCCAGCCGCTCCTGCACACCCCTCGGCTCGGCCTCCAGCGCACGTTGGTCCACAGCCGGTCCTGTACGGAGTCCCGTACTTGCAGTAGGTAAGGGCAGGCGCTCCATGAACGGTCATGACCCACATGAGTGGGTCGAAGTGCGCCATGATCTGAAGGGCTCTGAGCACCAGCGCGTCGCCCTCCTCAAGTCGTCGAGGGCGCATCGTCAGAGCTCGGCTGTACTCCGTGCAGACCGGGCTGGCCCAGACCATGTCAAAGTGCCCCGGCGGAAACAGCGTGTAGTCCCAGCTCCGGATGTCGCACAGGATCGTGGGCTCAAATTTCGACACGATGTCCAGGCGACTTCCCAGCCCGCTGCCTCAAGGCTCGGCCAATCGACTTTGTGCCGCAAAAAGCTGGGCTTCGCCTCAAACAACTTTGCAGGAACGAAGTGGAAGAACCTGACAAGCACCGCCAGGTGGAGCGACGGCACCGAGATGATCACGCTGCTCTGGGGGGCGCGCAAGGGCTTCCAGGGCCGGCTGGACAAGGTGGAAGCCTGGCAGGCCCAAGCGGCGCAGAAGAACCCTAAGAAACGCAGACGAACCATCAAGGCCGTCTACGAGGATCCCTGCAGGCTCAGGTGCGCGACCCCAGCATCTCCAGAGAGGAAGTGAAGAGTTCCTGGACCAGGACCAACCGCAGAGAGGGCACAACAGAGCCCATGAACCAGCTGCAGGTGGACCTGGCTGACATGAAGGCCTTTGGCAGCAAGCCCTACCCCTTCATGTTGGTGGCCATCAATGCGCTGACCAAAAAAGTGGCCGCTGAGCGCAGGTGACCAGGGGCCACGCCTACTTCGCAGAGCGCACCATCTGCACCATCAAGGAGGCCATGTTGCGTCGCATAGCAGCCGGAGCGGGCCGGCGGGGGCAGTGGCACCTCATGCTGCCTGACATCTTGAACCAAATCAATGGAAGGAAGCACGCTAACACGCAGGTGGCGCCGAACCTCGCCTACTCAGACCCCGAAATGGCAGAGATTGCTCTGCGCAACATCGAGCGCAGGGCCAAACACAAGGTGATCAAGGTTGGGGATATGGTTAGGATCGAAAGCAGGGGCTCCTACAGGGTCAACGAGATAGCCTGGAGCGAAGAGGTGCACAGGGTAGCCTGCGCCGAGAGCGGGGAGATGGGGGCGAGGTTCGGGTTGGAGGGGCCGGAAAAGGTGGGATCTCCGAAAAGTCCCCGAAAACTCAGCTCCCGAGCCGTGGGGGCTGGAGGTGCAGTCCCGCCAGCGGAGGCTACAGAGAGGCAGGCTCCCACCTCCCTTTTGAGACTCTGTTCTCTGTGCCTCTACGTCTCTACTCTACATCTCCGACAGCTCCGACTGCCTCAAGCTCATCAACGCACGCCTCCGCCTGCACATGATCTTAATGAGGCAGTCCAGCGGTTGTTGCGCTCCCGCTCCTCACAGCGCCTAGTTTCACTGATGACCTCCTCGAGGTACTCGATGCGACGCCGCTGGTGCAGGCGCTCGACCTCGAGGTACTCGATGCGACGCCACTGGCGCTCGGCCTCGAGCAGCGCGTCCTCGCGAGGCAACATTGGAGGCCGCTGGGCCATCCCAAGATGTACTTCACAGTGCCTCCAAACGGAGTTGCAAAGCTTCACTTCGGGGCGCACTTCCAGGCACCGGGCCTGCCCAACCAGACGGCTGGAACGGTGGACGTCTACGGCCTCCAGATCCTGGACGCAACCCTGGAAACAGGCAACACGACGGAGGTCGAGACAGACACGACGGCCTCAGCCCTGCTGCGAGCCAAACCCAGCCAAACCAGCCAGAAAGCCAACCAGAAGCCAAGCCAAACCACCAAAAAACCAGCCAGAAAGCCAGCCAACCCTCGTGATTTTTTTGCCAGAAGCCAGCCAAGCCGGCCAGAAAGCCAACCAGAAGCCAAGCCAAACCAGCCAGAAAGCCCGCTTCTTTGCAGAGCACTCTCCTTTGCAGAGCACTCTCCTCTGCAGAGCAGGCCAAGCTCTCTCTTTAGAGGGGGTTTCCCAAATGGATTCTATTCTACCTGACAGGCTCCTAGCACTCGTCCGTCCAGGAAACGACCTCGTGTTGCGAAGGATTCGAAACCTAAAACGCTGCGTGGAGGCGTGTGGCTGCAACATAACGACCCCTAGATATGCGCAGTCACATTTGCCTCGTAGCTGCGTTTCTGCAAGGCGAGCGCCCTCAAAAGAAACCCTGGCTGGCTCGGCTCTTGGCTGGCTTTTTGGCTGGCTGGCTTTTTGCTTGGCTGGCTTTTTGGCTGGCTTCTGGCTATCAAAAAAAGATGCTGGATGGCTTTCTGGCTTCTGGCTGGCGGTTTAGCTTGCTCTGCAGAGGAGAGTGCTCTGCAAAGGAGAGTGCTCTGCAGAGGAGAGTGCTCTGCAAAGGAGCGTGCTCTGCAAAGAAGCGTGCTCTGCAAAGAAGCGTGCTCTGTCTTCACCGTGCCCGAAGCTGACTCACTCACAAACAGAAACATATTTGACTTCGCGCCCGAAGCTGACTCACCGAAGCTGACTCACCGAAGCTGACTCACCGAAGCTGACTCACCAAAGCTGACTCACCAAAGCTGACTCATTTATTTCTCTAGTTGTGTGTCTTCACAAACAGAGAATATTTGACTTCGCGCCCGAAGCTGACTCACCGAACGAAGCTGACTCACCGAAGCTGACTCACCGAAGCTGACTCATTTATTTCTCTAGTTGTGTGTCTTCACAAACAGAAAATATTTGACTTCGCGCCCGAAGCTGACTCACCAAAGCTGACTGACCGAAGCTGACTTACCGAAGCTGACTCAGCGAAGCTGCGTGTCTTCACAAACAGAAAATATTTGACTTCGCGCTCGAAGCTGACTCGTCTCCATCCCCGCAAAGGAGAGCGCTCTGCAAAGAAGTGTGCTCTGCAAAGAAGTGTGCTCTGCAAAGGAGAGTGCTCTGCAAAGGAGAGTGCTCTGCAAAGGAGAGCGCTCTGCAAAGAAGCGTGTTGCAAAGAAGTCTGCTCTGCAAACCACCTGCCCGGCATAGAAGCCTCCCGGCACCACCTGCCCGGCGTCGGAGCCACGCCAGCCCGCCGACAACGTGGAGGCTTCGATACCGAGCGCGCCACATTCCTGCCATTGAAGCCTCCCGGCCGCGCCACCTGCCCGGCATCGGAGCCACGCCAGCCCGCCGACAACGTGGAGGCTTCGATACCGAGCGCGCCACCTGCCCGGTATAGAAGCCTCCCGGCCGCGCCACCTGCCCGGCATCAAAGCCACCCTGCCGCGCCGTATGTGCAGTTGAGAATAGCTTGTTTTGCACGATTTTGCATGGTTTTGGCATGGCATGATTTTGCATGGTTTGTGCATGACATTTGCTCGGTGTGATTTTGCATGGTTTTGCATGACATGATTTTGCATGGTTTTGGCATGGCATGATTTTGCATGGTTTTGCGTGACATGATTTTGCATGGTTTTGGCATGGCATGATTTTGCATGGTTTTTGCATGACATACATGGTTTTTGCATGACATACATGGTTTTTTCAAATGCACCCTGTCTTGAGGAAAGGCGACGCCCTCGCCGAGCCCACTGTGAAAGTGGCGGCCACTGTACAAGTGGCGGGGGAGGGGGCCACTGTGAAAGTGGAGGGGGCCACGAAAGTGGCGGGCCGCTGTGCAAGTGGCAAGTGGCGCAGCCGCTGTTCAAGTGGCAGGCCGCTGCGCAAGTGGCAGGTGGTGCAGCCGCTGTTCAAGTGGCAGGCCGCTGCGCACTGTTCAAGTGGCGCGCGCTTGGTACGTGCCAAGCGGGCACTTTTAGGGGACGTGCCGAGCAGGCACAGCGCCGAGCGGGCACGTAGGGATAGTACGCCCAGCTTTGACTGACACCGTGAAGGACGACAGCTTGAGGGCAAAGAGGGGCAGCCAGGTGCTCCGATGCAGCAAATACTGCGGGCTGTGGCTATGGCAGGGGTACGGGCAACGCGGGTCATCGACAACGAGGTGCAGGGCAACGCGAGGCTCTTTCAAGGGATTGTTGCAGCTTACATGGGAAATCCTGAGTGGAAGCTTCCTGGCTATGTTGAACACACAGATGCCAAACTAATCGTCATTCTTGACAAGGTGCAGGAGTTCGCCTTCAGCACGCTGGAAGGCCTACCATGATCATTGTGCCGTCAAAGACTCGCATGAGTCTTGTGGTTGGTGCTTTTTCACCGTCCTGCCAATCGACTGCGCGATATAAGGCTGCCAGTATTAGCAGAGGATGACATGGAGCAGATTTTCCAGGACAGGATTCCAGGTGCGCGGATCAATTTCGAAGGAGTGTCATTGCCGGGGCTCTTCGGCGGCTGTGTGCGGCCGCTAGCCAGTTGGTCCTCTGCAAAAGAGGAACTTGGAATGAACCAGGACCCCACCCAGTCCTGTCTTCGCCAATATGTGAATCTTGCATCCAACTACTGGACGAACGCGGACCTCGTTCAGGCGGCCGTTGCGGATGTTCCCATCTGCTCTGAGATGCTGAAAACTGCATTTATGCAGAACAGCCTGAGTCTCGGTGCCGCCTTCGTCTTACCCAAAGACCGGCATTTCCTTGTTTCGCTGCCACCCTTGCAGATTGCGGCAGGCCAGTTCGAACTTCCAACTGAGATAGATAAGGGCACTCAAAGGAAAGTTCGTGACATACTGAATAATTTTTGCTCACCTACGTGGACGCAGTTCGAGGAGCTCACGGGCATCGCGCCAGCTTTGCGAGTTGTTGTGTTGTCAGAAAGCAACATGGGCCTGATTCTTGGTGGCCATACCGTTCTGCAGCATGTCTTTGGAAGCGAGGCCTCCAACACCAAGGCCCAGGAACTGCTCACAAAAAATGTGAGGGAAGATCTCGCAGTGCGTTGGGTCAGAGGTGGCACAGATGTGGCAGCAGTGAACTTTTCTCAGGTCAGTTGCGATGCTGGCGAGAAGGAGCTGTTGACCATTGGCATGGCCGGAGATCACGATTCAACATTCGACCACTTCCTCATTGTCCCGCTGGACAATGGCGAGAAGCTCTTGTTCTGCTTGGATGCAAAATTTGCGTGGAGGGTATGGAGAAGGACTTGAACTTCCAGCAAGACATTCAGCCCAAGCTGAAGGGATTCTCAGCAATGAACCTTCCAACAAGTTGGCATACTTTGGTCCTTATCGTGTCGAATCGCAGGATCACCGAAGGACAAGCAAGACGTGTAAAGAATTCTGCAGAGGCACCGCTAATCGCAGCAGGGGCGGAGCACCTGCAGCGCGTGCTGTCGTGCTCTTTGGTCCCACCAGCATACAGAGAACGGAGGCGAAAAAAGCAGAGTTAGTGGATGTGAGTGGGACGCTGGTGCATGTTGCAGCCAAAACACCGGGATTGCAAGGCGGGGTCATGAACCTGAACGAACGGGTTGCGTCGGTTCTCATTGCAATCCCCATTCAAATTATTTTGACCTCGGCTGCGAAGAAGCCATTGAAACTGCATCTCTAGAGTCTGCGTGTGTGTGTGTGTGCTTAGAAGACCTGAATTGAAAAATGTTGGCGTGCCTGCCGACGGGGGTTTTGGGGCGAATCACACTCCGGGCTTCTTTTTTGTCATGGGATGCTTAAGGCTTGTGGAGGGTGGCCTTGACTCCTTGCACCCCGTTACACAAGAAAAGCTTCCCCAAAAACGGCGTGGTGAAAACGATCTGCTTCTGCGCACGCACCTGCCGCAGGATGGCAAAAAACAACTGTGCGTCAGCAAAGCTTCACACTCTAGGCTGTCACCGGGCAAGCGCCAAAAGGCCGGCCCAGTATGTCCACTAAGTACTGTTGGGTCCACCGGGCCCACTGTGTCCACACACCATACGCTGAGTAAGGAGTGCTCCCTTTGTTGGCGAAGTTTGCAAAGCCGACGTGCAAACAGCCAGGTTGCTTTTGGCGTTTCCGGCCTCTGCGTTCAGGCCAGGTGGCGTCCAGCGTGTTTCTCACATGGTCGGGGTCCTTGCAGATGGAGGATCCGATGAGATTGTCAGCGCTGGCTTCCTTGCAAGCCTCTTTGCGACAACGTGGCTTGCCCCCACGGTGTGGGTGGCCTGGCCGCTGCTGGGGCGAACCGACCAGTTTGCCAGCGAAACGTCCGTGGGGCCCAGGATCTGCTCCCTGATGCCAGCCACCACCTCGGCTGAAGTGTATGGGCAGTAAGTCGTGGCTGGCTCCACACCTGGACCTGCTGCTGGGCGACGTGTCGGTGCTGCACTCGCCCTTCTTCGGTTCCGGAAAGCTAGAGTACTACCTTGCCCGGCGGCGCCCGGGCCTGGAGGTGCGTGGCGCGGACACGTTCGAGCCCGTCGTGAACCTGCACCGCTGCTACTTGAGGCAAGACCCGGTCTTCCTGCGGTTTTTGGCGCGCCTGGCGGGGCGCGACGTCGCACGGCAGCAGCAGCCACTGCCCCCGAGCTGCGTGCGGCGGCTGCAGCTGCCACCGTCCAACGTGACCGTGCGGCGCCAGGATGCGCTGGCCTATCTGCAAGCGCTGCCCTGCCCAGCACCCCAGCAATGCATTTACGCGGACCCTCCCTATATTTTCCCCGGGCAGGGCCACAACCTGGCCTTCCACTCAGAGCTCCGAGACGCGCTCTTTGCAAGCGGCCTGCCCTTCGTCGTGAGCGTCAACGACGTGCCGGAGGCCCGGGAGCTCTACAGCGGGGCCGACTCCATCACGAGCCTGAGGTCGGGCAAGAACAGGGCAATCCTGTTGCCGGCGATAAGGCCAAAGACCCAACCTTCTGCTCTGAGTCACCTTAGAGAGCACTTATCAGGCTTTTCGAGCCACAAAGCTCCGCAACAGAAACGCACTTACAAGGCCAGAAACAGCGCTTTAAGCCCGGGCAACTTGAACTTCCGAGACGCGCAGAATGCGACTAGGCCCGTTTTGCCTGCATATTGAAGCAAGCTGAAAACCCTTGCAGAAGTGCAAGCAGAAGGGCTGTGGCCGCCGCGCAAAACCACCAAATTTTCGCAGAATCCACATATGCTGAATGATAAGCTCTGAGGATGCGCTGTGAGCGGTTTTAGATTTCACAAATAACAGAGAGAGGTGGCCAGCGTGACGTCGTCGGCCCTCCGTCAAGGAACTCGTGCTTCAGCAGCAGGGCCGAGGCCGCCGTGTCCTCCTCCACTGTGTTGCCGGCCTCCAGGGCTGCGTCTAGGATCTGAAGGCCGTAGACGTCCTGCCGTCTGGTTGGGCAGGCCCGGCGCCTGGAAGTGCGCCCCGAAGTGCTTTGCAACTCCGTTTGGAGGCACGGTGAGAACATCTAGTGCTCCAGGCGCCCCCGTCTCCCGCGAAGCTGCCGTACAGAGGGTCGACGTTGTTCGGCCTCGGACACCACAAAGTTGGAGGTCGTGCCGAGCCGGTACCGGTAGGCGAAGAGGAGCTCTCCGGGGCGCTTACGGGCGCCACGCTGACGGTCAGCGGGGCGGCCTCCGTGGGCCCGCTGGACTGCGAGAGCCTGGACCGCACCTTCACGGCCACGAGCGGCGGATGGCGCGACGAGCTTGGGCACGGTCTCCGCGCCGCAGCTCTTCGCGTCCAACACGCTCACCGTGACCAACACCTCAGACTTCTCGGACGATCTCTTCTTGACGAAGAACTGGGCGGGCTGGAGCAAGCTGCAGATCTCCAACAACAGCGCGGCCTCCGATAGCGGCCCGGAGCTGCGGCTGCTGGGCAACCAGAGCGCGCGGGTCTTCCTGCACCAGTGCGAGCTCATCATGATCAACGACGAGGCGCTGGTGCAGAGGAAGAGCCTCGCAGCTCCCTGACCACGAACCAGAGGAACCCCGGCTGCCTTCGTGGATCGCAGGCAACACGGGCAACGTGGTTTGCAACACGAGCTTCACGAATTTGTCGGACAGCCGGGTGAAGACGGAGATGGCTGAGGCCGACGTGGGGGAGCTCAAGCAGCTCTTTGATCTGCGGCTTGTTGCGGGGCTCTCTGGGCATCATGTTTTTGCACTAGTACGCTTGCGCCTGTGGTCAACCGGTCATAAGCGGACTGCCTCTCCAGCGCAGGGCGCGCTGCTGCTCTCCGAGGCGCCTCGGCCGGTGGTGCCTCCGCCGGTGCCTCCGGCGGTGCCTCTGCCGGTGCCTCCGCTGGTCTCAACCGGAGGCGGCTTTGACTTTGGGGCAGCCGGCTCAGTAGGCACGTCCTGCTTCGGTTTGTTCTTGCTGCCAGGGGGCAGCGTCCGGCGCAGCGTCCGGCGCAGCGTCCGGCGCAGCGTGCGCCTCTGGCGCCTCTTGTTCGGTCGGCTCCATTTGTCATACGTGGTCAAGATATAACACGAACGACAAAGACGACCCGCGAAGCCGGACAACGCAACGTTGCCGTGCCGGAAGCGCATGTGCCTCAGAGTGGGGGCCCCTGAGGGCCATGAAGCGCCCGTCGTCGGAGCCCGTCTCCACAATGGTACCCACGCCGCTCTTCAGCGTGATCTTGGAGAGGATGTCGTCGCCCAGGTTGCCCAGCACTCGGCTGGCGTTGGCCAGCTGGGCGCAGCGCAGGTAGACTTCGTTGTGCGCCGACGAACTCGAAGACCTGCTGCCCGCCGGAGACGAAGCTCGGGCCCAGCATGTGGTCCACGCTGAAGGGCTTTGTCGGAGAGGCGGGCGGCGCGCCGGGGTAGTCCGCCATCTGGGAATTGCTGTTGTAGGCAACGCTCAGGCTGTTTGCGGCGCTCTTGGGCAACAATGCCCAGTTCAGCGTGCCCAGCGCGGCGTCAACCCAGTAGAGGTCGGCCCCGATCCGTGGACAGGAAACTGTTGGCCAGGCGGATCTTGTAGACGGCGTCGCTCTGTAAGTGCAGCGACTCTCCAGGTCGACCTCAAAGTCGCTGTCCGAGCCGGCTATCCTGTTGCGGCTGTCCATGTAGATCGTCGTCATCCCTTTTCTTAGAAACCCACGTCCGGCGGACGACGGGCGGCTGAACGGCTGCGACGGAGGTGCAGCAGGAGATGTTCTCACACTTCGCGTTGATCAGCGTGGAGCTGGCAAACAGCTTCTGGCCCAGGAAGCTGAGCGCCGCTCCCATCAGCGTCTTTTTCCAATGCGAAGCGCTCTTCGAAGCGTATGTGGAACATTTCGTTCTTCGGCTTCAGATAGTAGACGAACAGGAAACTGTAGGGTTCCCGCGTCGCCTGCTCATACAGCCGGCGCAGCTGCTCCTTCGGCAGCAGGGCGCTGAGCTCCTCCACCACGGTGTCCAGCTCGTGCTGGTTGCGCAGCCTCCAGCAGCAGAGAAATTGGATGTTCACCCTCAGCCATATCGTCACAGATTATCAGGACCTGGTACAGTTTCTTCATCTCCAACTTCTTGGACGCCTCCGTGATCTTGCGCTGCTGCAGGATGATGCGGCGCAGCGCCGCCTCGCCCCACTCGTCCCAGTACGCTTTTCACCCCCAGGTCCTCCTCGATGTACTTCTTGACGGGAATCCAGCCGTCATCAATGTCGATGGACGGGCTAAAGATGTAGATTCTCTCAAACACGCCGCGATACTGCTCCAGAATCAGGCTGATCAGAGTCACGGTTTTGCCCGATTTGGAAGGTCCGAAAAAAATGCCTGTGCACGGAACCAGGGGCACCACGGGGTCAGAGGATTGTTTGCTGCTGTATTCAGGCACAGGAAACAGCTTGATCTTCCCCATCCCTTTGTTTCACTTGCCAAATTCGAAGCCGGGAAGCCGGGCGGCCAGTCCGTGAGCGCATCGCTATATAGCAGTGCGCTCACGGAGTTTTCCGGGAGACACCGGGCAATCCTGCGCACAGCACAGGATTGAGCGGGGCAATCCTGTGCCCAGTGCAGGATTCAGGGGGGGCAATCCTGTGCTCACGACAGGATTGAGTGGAGCAATCCTGTGCTCACGCCAGGATTGACGGCAGGGCGTGTGAATGGTGAAAAAAACACTGCGAGAAGCAGGCCGCTCACGAACCTTCGGCGCTGGCCCGGTGTTTTTACTTGCCAAATTCAAAGCCGGGAAGCCGGGCGGCGAGTGTGGGAGCGCCCTGCTAGAGAGCAGGGCGCTCCCGCAGTTTTCTGGGAGACCGGGGCAATCCTGCGCACAGCACAGGATTGAAGGGGCAATCCTGTCGCCAGCGCAGGATTCAGGGGGGGCAATCCTGTGCTCACGACAGGATTGAGTGGAGCAATCCTGTGCTCACGCCAGGATTGACGGCAGGGCGTGTGAATGGTGAAAAAAACACTCTGTAGGCCGCTGACGGACCTTCGGCGCTGGCCTCTATGCCAGGCAGGTGGCGCGGCAGGGTGGAGGCTTCTATGCCGGGCAGGAATGTGGCGCGCTAGGTATCGAGGCCTCCATGTTGGGCGAGCCATCAACCGAGGTTGGGCAAGCCAGTACTCAGGGTCGTTGGGCGAGCCAGTACTCGTTGGGCGAACCCGTACTCTGGGCATCAGAGTCGTTGGGCAAACCCGTACTCAGAGTCGTTGGGCGAACCCGTACTTAGAGTCGTTGGGCGAACCCGTACAGAGTCGTTGGGCGAACCCGTACTCAGAGTCGTTGGCGAACCCGTACACCCGTACTATCCCTACGTGCCCGCTCGGCGCTGCGCCTGCTTGGCACGTCCCCTAAAAGTGCCCGCTTGGCACGTACCCAGCGCACGCCACTTGAACAGTGGCCTGCCACTTTCACAGTGGCCCCCTCCCCCACTTGCGCAGCGGCCTGCCACTTGAACAGCAGCTGCACCACCTGCCACTTGCACAGCGGCCCGCCACTTTCACAGTGGCCCCCTCCACTTTTACAGTGGCCCCCTCCCCCGCCACTTGTACAGTGGCCGCCACTTTACAGTGGCCTTAACACACGACACGACAGCGTCAGCTCAAGCTTGGCAAGGGCGTCACCTTTCCTCAAGACAGAGTGCGTTTGAAAAAACCATGTGTGTCATGCAAAAACCATGTATGTCATGCAAAAACCATGCAAAATCATGCCATGCCAAAACCATGCAAAATCATGTTATGCAAAACCATGCAAAATCATGCCCGCCAAAACCAGGCACAATCATGTCATGCAAAACCATGCAAAATCACACCAAGCAAATGTCATGCACAAACCATGCAAAATCATGCCAGCCAAAACCAAAATTGTGCAAAACAAGCTATTCTCAATTTGGCTTTGATGCCGGGCAGGTGGCGCGGCCGGAAGGCTTCTATACCAGGCAGGTGGCGCGCTTGGTATCAAAGCCTTCACGTTGTCGGCAGGCTAGCGTGGCTCCGATGCCGGGCAGGTGGCGCGGCCGGAAGCTCTGCAAAGAAGCGTGCTCTGCCTCTCTCTTTAGAGGGCGTTTCCCAAATGGATTCTATTCTACCTGAGAGGATCCTAGCACTCGTCCGTCCAGGAAATGACCTCGTCCTGCGAAGGATTCGAAGTCTAAAACGCTGCGTGCAGGCGTGCGGCTGCAAAATAATGACCCCTAGATATGCTTGCAATTTGGCTCCAGGTTGCATTTCAAGCGAGCCAACCTTTGCAGGGCTAAGAAAAAAACAAAAAAAAAAGAAAACACGGGGTCCCAAAAAACGGGGTCCCCGAAAAAAAGGGAAAAGGGGTTTCCTTTGGCAAAGCTTGACATCACTTGAAATGCAACCTGGAGCCAAATTGCGGCGCATATCTAGGGGTCATTATTTTGCAGCCACACGCCTGCACGCAGCGTTTTAGACTTCGAATCCTTCGCAGGTCGAGGTCATTTCCTGGACGGACGAGTGCTAGGAGCCTCTCAGGTAGAATAGAATCCATTTGGGAAACGCCCTCTAAAAAAAAAAGGAATGCCAAGCCGCTGAACCCCCACTCTCCCCTGGCTCCTTGCTATACGTGCTATATGTGCTATATGGGTCTTACACACCAAGCCGCTGAACCCCCACAGTCTCCGGGCTCCTTGCTATATGTGCTATATGTGCTATATGGGTCTTACACGCCAAGCCACTGAACCCCCACTCTCCCCCAGCTCCTTGCTATATGTACTATATGTGCTATATTACTCTGTACGCGCGAAAATCTGTAGTATATGTGCTATATAGGGCCATATAGCACATGTAGTACATATAGCAAGGACCTGGGGGAGAGTGGATGTTCAGCGGCTTGCCTTGTAAGAGCCATATAGCACATATAGCACATATAGCAAGGACCCGGGGGAGAGTGGATGTTCAGTGAGACCCATATAGCACATATAGCACATATAGCAAGGAGCCGGGGGAGAGTGGATGTTCAGTGGCTTGCCTTGTGAGAGCCATATAGCACATATAGCACATATAGCAAGGACCCGGGGGACTGTGAGGGTTCGGCGGCTGTGCGCCACCTCCTGCCCGGCATTGGAGCCACGCCAGCCAAGTGTTCTCAATCCTGTTGTCACCCCAGGATTGAGGGGAACTCCACGTGGAACTCCACGCGGGCAAGTCCGAAAAAATGGGTGGTGCCTGTTTCCAGTTCCGAGGCACTTCGAAAACTTTAGTGGCGCTAAAGTTTTCGAGCATCACATTCCTGCCCGGCATCGGAGGCTTCGATACCTAGCGCGCCACATTCCTGCCGCGCCACCTGCCGGGCATAGAAGCCTCCCGGCCGCGCCACTTGCCCGGCATAGACGCCAGCGTACGCGCCGCGCGCATTCTTGTTTCGCACGATTTTGCATGGTTTTTGACATGGTTTTTGCATGGGTTTTGCATGGTGCGGTTGCATGACATGATTTTGACATGACTTGTTTTTGCATGACATGATTTTGAACATGTCATTTTGACATGTTGGTTTTTTGCACGGTTTTGCATGTCATGTGCATGTGGTTCAAGCCCTAATGCCCCCCCTCCCCCCGATTTTTTTCCTGTCAGGTGTACATCCTGGAGAACTTCGCGGTGGGAGGCGGGGCGGTGCCGAGCGGGCATCTAGGTAGACGTGCCGAGCAGGCACTGTGCCGAGCAGGCACTAGGTAGTGCCGAGCAGGCACAGTGCCGAGCAGGCACAGGCACCCCGGTGGGCAGGCACCGTGGGGGTGCCAGTGCCGAGCAGGCACTTGCAGTGCCGAGCAGGCACTTGTAGGAAAGTAGGCACTACGGCGCCGAGCGGGCGCCGTAAGAGTGCCAGTGCTGAGCGGGCACCGAACGTGCCGAGCAGGCACAGTGCCGAGCAGGCACTTGTGTGTGCCGAGCAGGCACAGCGCCAAGCAGGCGCAGGCGTTGTGGGCCACTGTGAAAGTGGCAGGCCGCTGCGCAAGTGGAGGCCACTGCGAAAGTGACGTGCGCTGGGTACGTGCCAAGCGGGCACTTTTGACGCCGAGCAGGCACAGCACGTAGGGATAGTACTGGCTCGCCCAACGACCCTTAGTACTGGCTCGCCCAACCTCGTTTGATGGCTCGCCCAACATGGAGGCCTCGATACCTAGCGCGCCACATTCCTGCCGCGCCAGGCATAGAAGCCTCCAGCCTGCCGAGCCTGCGCCACACCGAGGTCGGGATTCTTCCACCGAAGTCGGAATTCCGACTTCGCTTTTTTGCCCGAAAAACCCATCACCGGGCCAGCGCCAAAGGTCTGTCAGCGATGCCGTCCTCGCAGCATCGCTGACAGAGTGTTTTTTTTCACCATTCACACACCCTGCCGTCAATCCTGGCGTGGGCACAGGATTGCCCCACTCAATCCTGGCGCGGGCACAGGATTGCCCGAAAAACCCATCACCGGGCCAGCGCCGAAGGTCCGGAAGTGATGCTGTCCTCGCAGCATCGCTTCCGGAGTGTTTTTTTCACCATTACTCGCTTTGCCGTCAATCCTGGCGTGGGCACAGGATTGTCCCCTCAATCCTGCGTTGGGCGCAGGATTGGCCTTGTCAATCCTGGGCTGGGCGCAGGATTGCTCCACCCATTCCTGGGCTGGGCGCAGGATTGCCCCGGCGCACTGCGAGCAGCTCGGGCTTGGAACTGTTCTTGCCCGAGCACAGGCTTGTGATGGAGTCGGCCCTGCTGTAGAGCTCCCGGGCCTCCGGCACGTCGTTGACGCTGACGACAAAGGGCAGGCCACTCGCGAAGAGTGCGTCTTGCAGCTCCGAGTGAAAGACCAGGTCGTGGCCCCCTCTCGTACCATAGTAGTTCATACTGCGGCCGGGGAAAATGTAAGGAGGGTCAGCGTAGATGCACTGCACTGGTGCGCCAAGCGGGGCAGAGCGCGTAGATAGGCCAGCGCGTCCTGGCGCCGCACGGTCACGTTGCAGGGCGGCTGCTGCAGACGCCGCACGCTGCTCAGTGCCAGTGACCGCTGCTGCGCGAAGGAGCCCCACTTTCCCGAGAAGCTGTTGCGCAGCAAAACGTACGCGCAGGCGGCCCGGCGCCCGGCACGGCCTCTCTGAGTGCCTGGCAGGAGGTGCCCGAAGTGGAAGCGCCTGTCCACCCTGCGCCCCACCAGGCGCAGCAAGGAGCGCAGGAAGACCGGGTCTTGCCTCAAGTAGCAGCGGTGCAGGTTTGCGACGGGCTCGAAGGCGTCGACGCCACGCACCTCCAGGCCCGGACGCCGGCGGCCCGAAAGTTTATCCGGAGTCGCCGCCCGGATTGCCCGGAAAAAACTGTGTCAGCGCACTGCTGTACAGCAGTGCGCTGACAGACTCGCCGCCCGGCTTCCCTCCGCAGATCATAGGTCGGCCCAGTGACGTGGAGCGCCTCCTGGATGAGGCGGGGCAGCGCGCGCAGGAGGTGGAGCGCGGCGCAGCGCAGGCCGTTGAGGAGACGGCGGCCGTGGCTGCGGAGGAGGGAGAGGTTGCCGTTGCCGCCGAGCCCACCGCGGGCGGCGCGGCGGGGCTGGCCGTGGGCATCGCAGGCGGCGCAGCCTACGGCCTCGCACGCGGCACGGGCTGGGTGCTGGAGAACACGCCTCCTCGCAGTCCAGCTTCCGTGTGCAGGCGCAGTCCAACAACACGCCGCGCCCTTTCTCCTGGGGCCTGAACCCCGTGGCCCTGCCCCAGTCCCAGCCGAGCTCGCGGGCGAGCTGTCACGCCGGAGCCTGCCTCCTCCAGTGTCTATATTGATATAGGCGCTAGACTAATAGCTTTTGCACGGTTTTTGGCAAAATGCTATTAGTGTCGTCCGTACATAGATGTACGGACTGGACTAATAGCTCGTTTTGCACGGTTTTGCGCTGCAAAATGCTACTAGCCCCTACGCAAATGTAGGCCCTGGGCTAATAGCTTTTTTGCACGGTTTTGCGCTGAAAACTGCTATTACTCCAGTGCCTATATCAATATAGACACTAGAGTAATAGCTTTTGCACGGTTTTGCGCTGAAAAATGCTATTCTTACAGTGCCTACATTGATGTAGGCACTGGAAGAATAGTTTTCCTTCGCCGTACGAGTCAAAATGCGTGTATATAAACAAGCATGGAGGTAGTCACCGCCGGAGCCCAGGATGAGCTGATGCAGAGCCTGAACTACAAGCTGAAAACAAGCAACACCAGCTACGCTTCCCCAGCTCTCTGAACCCCGCCTGCTTCGTCCAGCGCGTCCAGGTCTTCGCCAACGGCCAGCGCTGCGACGACATCAACTACTACGGCCGCACCGGGGAGGCCAGAACTCGGACGTTCTGGATCTCAAAGTCGGTGCTCAGCGTGGCCCCCGCCGGGTGCGCGCCGGCGTTCTCGGACCACAGCGCAGTTGCGGCGTCCGCAAACTCAATTTCTATCACCAGGTTCAGCTGCGGCGGCAGCATCTTCCCGCAGCGCAGGATGCCCACCATGGTGGGGCGCAGCAGCACGTCCGCGTAGCCGCCCTGGTGCACCGCGCGGGCGATGCGCGGGTCGTTCACTTCGTCGAAACCCTCCATGGCCTTGTTGCGGTTGTACTCTCGGCCCTTCAGCAGGTTCATGCGTGCTCCTCTCAGGAAGGTCCTGGTGTTCAGCTACCCCACGGTGCACACGCAGCAGTCCAGCGTCCCGAACGGCGTGGCGGAGCACAACGTCACCGTGGCGCGCGCCTTCACGAAACTCATGGGCGCGTTCCACAACGACGCGGGCTCCAAGATCCACTTGCTGGCCAACCCGGGGCAGGACGTGGCCCCCATCGGCGCGGCCAGGCAGGAGGCAGCCTCTTGTAGACGGCGAGCCGGGCGTCGCTCTGCAGGTGCAGCGACTCTCCCAGGTCGACCTCAAAGTCGCTGTCCGAGCCGGCCACTCTCTTGCGGCTGTCCACGTAGATAGTCGTCATCCTTTTCTTTAGGAAACCACCCGTCCGGCGGACGACGGGCGGCTGGACGGCTGCGACGGAGGTGCAGCAGGAGATGTTCTCACACTTCGCGTTGATCAGCGTGGAGCTGGCGAACAGCTTCTGGCCCAGGAAGCTGAGCGCCGCTCCCATCGGCGTCTTTTTCAAGTGCAAAACGCTCTTCAAAGCGCTTGTAGAACATTTCATTCCTCGGCTTCAGGTAGTAGACGAAGAGGAAACTGTAGGGTTCCCGCGTCGCCTGCTCGTATAGCCGGTAGAGCTGCTCCTTGGCAGCAGGGCGCTGAGCTCCTCAATGACGGCGTCCAGCTCGTGCTGGTTGCGCAGCCTCCAGCAGCAGAGGAATTGCATGTTGACCCGCACGGCTGCGCTGATGAGCCTCAGCTTCTGCGAGCTCACCCAGGTGCTGATCTGCATGTGCCGGCCCCCTGATGAAGAGAGTGTCCAGGGCGCCGTGAGGCTTGTGCAACTGCGGCGTGTCAGCAAAGTCGTCGATGACTACAAGCACCTGGTACAGTTTCTTCATTTCCAACTTCTTGGACGCCTCCGTGATCTTGCGCTGCTGCTGGATGATGCGCCGCAGCGCCGCCTCGTCCCACTCGTCCCAATACGTCTGCTCCCGCTCTGTGTTCACCCCCAGGTCCCCCTCAATGTACTTCTTGACGGGGATCCAGCCGTCGTCTATGTTGACACTCGGGCTGAAGATGTAAATTCTCTCAAAGACGCCGCGATACTGCTCCAGAATCAGGCTGATCAGAGCCACGGTTTTGCCCGATTTTGATGGCCCGAGGAAGATGCCCGTGCATGGCACCAGGGGCACCACGGGGTCAGAGGGCTGCTTGCTGCTATATTCAGTCGTAGGAAACAGCTTGATCTTCCCCATTTCCTTTGCGTTACTTCCCAAATTGGAAGCCGGCGGCTGCGCCTGGCCCGGACGGGGCAGCACGTTCAGGCGCACGTACTCAGCTGCGTTGAGGTCCGCTCTGTCGGCCGTGCTGCGCAGACGGTCCGTGATGGAGGGCGGCCCCTGACCGTTGCTGGCCAGCGCGCCGGCCTCGGGGTCTCCCGCCAGGTCATCCTCAACAAAGCGGGTTCCGCCGTAGTCCTGGTACCTCCGCGCCAGCCGCACGTCCTCGTCCGCGGCCTCTGCGGGAGTGCGGAAGCCGTCCTCGGGAATTGCCTGCAGGGGCGTGTGCTGCAGGGGCCGAGGGTTGGGGTCCTCGCTGGACTGTACGAAATCGTCCAAGTAGAAGTGGCTTGTGACGAACGTCCGGCTGATCCAGCAGCGGCTCATTCCGCTCAAGGTAGTAGCCCACCACCTGCTCAAAGCGCGGGCGCTGGTTGAAGCCGTGCGCCCGAAGCGTCTTCATTTACTGTTGCGCAACTTTGCCCGCCGCCCGTTCCACGCCCCGGCGCTCGGCGCGCGCGTAGCGCAGCTGGGGTACCTGGCGGTGCACAGCCTCCGTCAGCCGGCCCAGGTGCCGCTGCCCCTCCTGCGCCTGCCTGCGCTCCCCAAGCCAATTGTTGAAGGCCCGCGCCTCCTCCAGTTCTCGGTAGCGCTTCAGCAGCAGCGGCTGCAAGTTGTAACTGGGGTACGTCCTCGGCTACCGTATAAAGTTTTGACTGGACGTCAGTCCACGAATGAGATGTGTAAATTTATGAACTTTTACCATTGCAGTGCCATTGTCATTGACCAGGCCCTGTCTGGTGATGGAGACAAATGCCTCCCAGTGCTCAGCCTACCCATTGGCCGTAGAATCCGATGGCGTTGGTACCTGAGTAGTGTACGTATCGGCGAAGCCGATAACCCTGGGCCAGACCAGCTGCCAGCAGTGTGCATTTGTGCCTTTAACCCAACTTCGGTCTACCAGAGATCTGACCAGCTTGCGCGGTGTGGTGACGTTGTGCTGCTCTCGGAAACCAGTGCCACGCAGAGAGTCCAAAAAATCGAATCCTTGGCCTTAAGGAAACTTGGAGTAAGATCGGTGTGGTCGCCACCTGTTGATCCACACAAAGCCAGTGACTCGTATGCAACCTCGCTACGAGGTGCGAGCAGGGGAACTGCATGCCTTAGTCGATTCCCGATCCGGGAAACGAGGGATCCGTTCCCAGCCTCCTGGAGCGCGACCGGTAGGATTTCTGAGTGCTATGTCCAGATTGGACACCTGCAGGTCCGGATAATCACCATCTATGGATTTGCTAAAGGAACGCCCAATGGGCTAAGCATGACAAACTTCCTGCTTGAAGCAGCGACCCAGCGCTTACTTTTGAATCGCACTCCGACGATAATTGGAGGAGACCTCAACCGCCCGGTGAGTTCGCTAGGTGCCTGGACACCCCTCCATAACCAAGGCTTTGTTGAGTTGCACGATTTTGCAGCCAATGCTCTAGGGATTGTCACGGAGCCTACATGTGTATCGCGCAGAAACGAAGGACCTGGAACGCGGAACGATACCCTCCTTATCGATCCAAGATTGGTGCCTTTTCTCACCCAGGTGAAAGTTGATAAGGAAAAAGCCATCTCAGTGCACCGACCAGCGCAGGCATTTTTCCAGCTGCCTTGTGAGCAAATCAAAGCACTCCGATGGAGACTACCAAAGGACTTTGCTGGCTTAGGAATTACTACGGCCCAACTTGAGGCTGCCTACCTCGAAAAAGGATCAGGGCAATCGCTGCAAGATGACAGTGCCCCAACCCAGTCAGACGCATTGGTTGAATGGACGCAGAAGCTTGAGAAGGTCGTTGACCAAACGTTGCAACGACTGCACGCCCAGGACCCTGTGACCTCCCCTTATCCAGGACTTCCCAAGGCGTCTAAAGGTAGGTGCATTGAGCGACGTGCAATCCTTACACCGGTAGCAGCTCCGTGCCGACAGGCGCGCCACAATGACTACCAACCCCCTGGAGAAGCTGTGGCGATCAGATCCAAGCACAAGGTCAGGCAGGCACGAAGACTGCGAAGTTTGCTCAAGCTTGTCTCCAAATATGCGCATGACCCGCCAGATCATATTGCAAAACAGATGCAAGGCGAGTGGAAAGCTGCCCTGAACGCTAAAGGATACCAAAGACCTTTTGTTGACTGGTTGCTCAAGTGGCCTGAAATCCCCTTTGTGACGGTGCAGACCCCAACTGAGGCAGAGCTTTATGATATCTTGCAGATCGTTGAATACGATGCAAACGCCGCTGTTCTGTATGAAGTTTCAAAACGAAAAGAGGCCGCTAAATTTGCAGAAAAGCTTGATGTCAGTGAGGCGTTTTGCCAAAAGAAAATCCGGCAGGTCAAAGGTCCGCAACTTCCACCGGTGCGGCAGTTGACCCGATGGGTCACGCTGAATGTTTTGCCGTTGCGAATAAAGGCCAAAGGAGAACTTCGCTTTAGAGTGTTGAACTTTGACGCCTTTGATTCCTCGCGTAGCATTTACCTTGACGATAAAATCTGCCAACTCATCCGGGTCGACGGCGATGTCATTTGCATTGGACAAAGTGGAGTGCCGGGTGAAAAAATCCCAGTTTGCATCAAGCAGAGGCATGAAATTTGCGATGAAAGGGACCTCCACGGTGCTTTTGCCCAGTACTGGACCCAGTTCTGGAATAGGGACAACGCTGATGACCCACATGCCTGGGACTCTTGGAGCCAGCATATTGAGGCGTTCCCGACGCACCAGCTCATTGATAGCATCGACATGCGTGACATTGGATACTGGAAACAGACGCGCTCTGACATGAAGACACACTCCAGCCAAGGGGTGTGCGGTTGGTCAGTTCCAGACCTGAAACTCTTGAGCGACAGCATAGTGACAGATCTCATCGCTATCTTAACCAGTTTCAGTGACGGGTGGCCTGAATGGATAATGACCTCAAAGGTCACTATGCTCGCTAAACGAGAGGATTGCGTTGAGGAAAGGCACACTCGACCGATCACTGTTACATCCCTCCTTTGGAGGTGGTGGGCATCAACCCTTGCTCGACAGGTACTCTTGAAGTGGACCCACACCCTGCCACCATCGGTAAAAGGGGGAGTGCCAAACAGTTCAGTGCATGACGTGGCAATGCAGACTCACCTTGCAATTGAGCAAGCACACGCTGGAGGGATCCCAATTGCAGGATTCACGTTAGACATTGTCAAATGTTTTAATTGCATCCCGCGCGAACCGACCCAGATGCTCCTTGCAAAACTTGGAATTCCACCGGACTTGATTCAGACGTGGTATCGCAGTCTCCAGAGGTTAACCCGAGTGATTGACATTGGGGGTAACCTGTCTCAACCCCTTCGGGCAACAACTGGATTACCTGAAGGATGCCCAGTTTCAGTCTTAGGCATGGCGGCTGTCGCATGGGCTTTTGCAATAAGTGTAAATCACCCACAGGTGCAGGTTCTCACCTTTTACGACAATTGGTCCTGGATTTCGCCCGTAATTGAGCTACACCAGACCACTCTTGCTAAAACCGTCAAGTTCTGTGAGCTGCTCAGGCTTAAAATTGACTTCGGCAAATCATGGGCATGGGGAACAACCAAGGAGCTCAGACGATCTTGGGCAACCATCCTTCGGAATAACCTTGAAGAAGGAAGCGCAGTTCCGATCGTCTTACAAGCAACAGATCTTGGTATTGTGTGCAATTTTGCTAAGTCTCGGCGACTGCTAAAAATCGGTGAGCGTATCGAAAGCGGGATACGCCGACTTGGTAACCTTTCTCACATCAAGAGCACCATTGACGTTGCGGGACACCTTGTTCAAACGGTAATCTGGCCACACGCACTATTTGGTGCCGAGTTTACCCCGCTTGGGTACGAACACTTCGAACGAATCCGTACCAAGCTCACTGAGGTAATGATGCGGCGACCCAAGAGCGGTGCATCCCCATGGATTGCTTGCAACACTCTTGTGGAGCAGATGCAAGACCCAGAGGAGTATTACCACACTCGTGTTTTGCAGAATACCCGGCGTTTCCTGCTCCGCGCTACGAACGCTGAAGTTGACACCTTTCTGCAAGCGTTGCATCAACATGATGGCCAGTTTAATGCAATCCATGGACCGGTTGGGGTGCTCAAACGAACACTGAATCGATTAGGATGGACGACCACACTTGACGGCCACATCAACACCGACAGATTGATCCGCATTAGCCTTATCAACACAACTTGGCCCTTAATGCGTAGACTTTTGCGAAAATCTTGGCTTAAATTTGCCACATGTAAAGCTGCACATCGCAAGGAAACCGCAGGGGACTCTGCCTTTGACAGGGTTGCAAATGCGCGTACAGTTGCAAAGTTGCCGACTGATCTCCAGCACACTGCGTGTCTGCAAATTGCTGGTGGATATCAGTCAGATGCCAGGAAAGCACAGTGGCTCCCTGACAACGAAGGACTCTGCGCCTTATGTGGCCAGCACGCACCGTTCAGGCACATCTTATTTGAGTGTGCCCAGATGCATGAAGTGTACTCCGCCGAAGGTAAAACCAACTTGAGCTGCAGTCCAGACGACCCGATTTGGAGGGTACCCATCGCTCGCGAGCATGAATCTGTGCCCGCAAAGGAGTTCCTCCACTTTACACCAACGGCGGTTGAGGTTAGGCCCATTCCAACTGAGCCAGGACCTGAGAAGATCTGTTTCTTCACCGACGGATCAGGTGCATATCAAACTGATCTTGACGCACGATTGTCTGCATGGAGTGTTGTCATGTGCCGGGGCAGCATCGAACAATGTACCGAGCATTTTCGCCAGATGCGGGCAACGAGACGCATTCCAGACTGTTTCCAAATTGTAGCAACTGCGCAGTGCAGCAGTGAACAATCCGTCCCTCGCGCCGAACTAGAAGCTGCTGTCACAGCTCTTGAGGCCTACCCGGGCGCAACCGTGTACACTGACTGTGAGAGCGTAGTGAAAATTTGGGAAAGCACACGACTTAAAATGTGCCAGGTGCTCCTTGGCAACAGCAGCAACGCTGACCTTGTGAAACGTCTCTTGGCAGTTGTGCAATGCCCAGGCCAAAATGTGGTAAAGGTAAAAGCGCATGTCGACCCACTTGGGTGTACTGACGACTGGACAGGATTCCTGCAGCTTGGTAATCAGATTGCAGACGAAGCCGCCAAGGCTGCCTTGCGTGCGATCCCCAGTGATTTGACAGAAGCTGCAAGGAAAATCTTTACCGCTAACAAGGCTAAAAAAATCAAGCTTGAAGAAGTGCTTGGTTACACAGCCAAAGTCACCATTGCATATTTGCAGAAGTGCCAGGCCAAAGCTGACGAAGAAGCAGGCCTTGACCCGAACCAAGACCCAACACAGAAGTTGCTTTGTTGGATGCCACCAGCTGTAAGGCGATATGAGTTTGATGTGTCAGACGAAGAGCTTGCCAACTACACGTGGGGCACTGCCTACGCAAAATCCTTGTGTATGTGGATTAAAACTCTTCAATGGCCGACCGGAAAGCATCCCAGCGACCCCGGCATCACGATACTCGAACTCCTCGTAAATTGGGTAATTTGCTCGGGAATGGAACAACCTGCTGTTGTCCCTCATGAGGGTAAGGGACCATATGCCATCCAGACAAGCCAGCAAAATCCTGCTGTTGCTCTACTGCCATATCCATGGCCGAAACGTGTTATCGCTTTCGACATTGCCCTTAGACAATTGCAGAAGCTTGTCACTGGGAGCATAATGCCTTGGGAGCAAAAGGCTGATGTGAAGTGCTTAATGAAATTCGGCCCAAAGAAACCACAGAAGGGGTTTGCCCGTCGGCCAATTCTTACCTTTGCATCGGAGACTCTGCAATGCATCATTAACGGTTTTGAACTTGGAAGTGATTTCAAACTTGAGCACAACTTCAGGGATATGCTCGAAATTCCACTCACATGCCACGTCCAAATGACACCGGAGGAGCTTACGGAGCAGCCTTTTGAAAGATTTAGGCGGCGCAGATAGCGCCATGATGTGACCGCAAAGAATTGCTTGCTCACACAGATGTCTGTGGCCCGCTTGGCAGTAGGTGCTTGTATATCGCTTCCTGCACCAAGTGCCGGTACAACCCGGCGCCACCATTTGATTAACGCAAAGCATTCTTTCTTGGTCAGCTCTATGTCTTCGCCCGTTGGATCGGAGTTGTCTGCGCTATGCAATGTCTTGGTATTTCCCTTATGCCGGACCTTTTGCTTCATCAAGTGAGTCCCCTTTTTACTTGTGGACACCCAATTTTCTCCCTCGGCCGGAATAACGGCAACGCCTGTGGATACAAAAGGCAGGTGCTCCAGTCTTGGAATTGAACTTTGGACCGAGTATGTCTTATAGACATGCTCGAAATGCAGATCCTTTTCCTTGCCACGTGGAGCCAGATGAGCGTGCAGTGCAATCACTTTACTGGCCATAAGGGCACAGATAGTGCTTATACGTGACCGTAATGAAATTGCTTGCTACCATGACGACGGTGCTTATACATTGCTTTCGCACCTCGACACGACTCTTCGAGGAATACTCTTGTAGGGCCATACCATCTGTTTTCCGCACGGCATGGACACCCTCATGGCCAAATCAGGCCTGATTTGTCCTAAGGTGCGCACATCCACGGGTTTCTCAAATCCCGTTTCCGGTGACTCTGCTACTTGCCCACTCTTGTGGTGCCAAATTTGCGGCAATCCATGAGGGTGCTTGTATAGAGCTTGCGTGCACCTTCAAGTGAGTCTGCATTACTTGTGGACACCCTATTTTCTCCCTTGCATAGCCGGAATAACGGCAATACTTGTGGTAACGGCACTGACGGTGCTTATATGGGACCGTGAAGAAATTACTTACCACTACGATGACGGTGCTTGTACATAGCTTTTGCACCTCGACATGACTCTTCAAGGAATACTCTTGTAGGATCATCGCATATGTTTTCCACGGCATGGACGCTCCCTTGGCCAAATATGACCTGATTTGTCCTCATGTGCGCACACCCACGGGTTTCCCAAATCCCGTGCTTCGTGCCTCGGCTACTTGCCTGCTCTTGTGGTGCCGAATTTGCGGCAATCCATGATGGTGCTTGTATATAGCTTGAGCGCACCAAACCTCAATGGCATACCCTTGATGACCACTGGCCGCTGGCCCTGGTGTCTCACTCCTTTTGTCTCTTTTTCACTTTGTTCGTCCCCTGCAATAGACAGGCGGACGAAACGACGGGCTGGACCCAACCGAACAGTCGCTTCCTGCTCGCGGGCCGGGGAGGGGCTGAATGGAAAGCGTGAGCGGAACCACCGGAGCATCCGCGGCTCGTTGCGGGGCTCAATGGACATCATGCTTTTACACTAGTACGCTTGCGCCTGTTGTCAACCGGTCATAAGCGGACTGCCTCTCCAGCATGCGCAGCGCGCGCTGCTGCTCTCTTGTGAGCTGAGGCGCCTCCGGTTCAGCCGGTGCCTCAACCGGTGCCTCAACCGCTGGTGGTGCCTCCGCCGGTGTCGTCTCAACCGGCGGCTTTGGCTTGCGCTTTGGGGCAGCCGGCTCAGTAGGCACGTCCTGCTTCGGTTTGTTTTTGCTCCCAGGGGGCCTGCCCCGCCGTTTCGGTTCCGGCGCCTCCTGCACAGCGTGTGGCGCAGCGTGCGCCTCTTGCGCCTCCGGCGCCTCTTGCGCCTCCGCCTCGTGTTCGGTTGGCTCCATGTAATTATACGTGGTCAAGATATAACACGAACGACAAAGACGACCTGCGAAGCCGGACGACGTTGCCGTCAGGTCGGTCAGGCGGAAGCGCATGTGCCTCAGGGTAACCGGGCCCCTGAGGGCCATGAAGTGCCCGTCGTCCGAGCCCGTCTCCACAATGGTACCCACTCCGCTCTTCAGCGTGATCTTGGAGAGGATGTCGTCGCCCAGGTTGCCCAGCACTTTGCTGGCGTTGGCCAGCTGGGCGCAGCGCACGTTGTGCGCCATCATCCGGACGAACTCAAAGACCTGCTGCCCGAGACAAAGCTCGGGCCCAGCATGTGGTCCACGCTGAAGGGCTTGGTGGGAGAGGCGGGCGGCGCGGCGGGGTAGTCCGCCGCGTCAGGAAATTGCTGGCGCAGCTCCAGGTCGTTCAGAATGAGCCTGTTGCCGTCGCAGGCAACGCTCAGACTGTTTGTGGTCTCGCTATAGGTGGCGGTGGCAAAGTTGGAGCTGATCCAGGCGGCCAACCGTGCGCCAGTGTACGCGCCCTCGGGCAACAACGCCCAGTTCAGCGTGCCCAGCGCGGCGTCAACCCAGTAGAGGTAGCGGCCCCGGTCCGTCGAGAGGAAACTGTCGGCCAGGCGGATCAGATGCAGCTGGGCACCCTCGCAACCCTATGAAGGGAGCCTCGGAGCACTTCCACTTCCTCTCCGTCCTTGCGGGTACTTACGACGACACGGTGCGCAACATCGACATCGGCCGCGTGGGCT